>JARIHS010000027.1:1200000-1506624 GCA_029320655.1 Mycena floridula
GCAAGGATAGAACAAAATGACTCAACCCAGCAAAATCATTCTGGCGGCGATTGAGGTAGCTGTCAGTATCACATTGATTTCTTTCTGGAGGGAGATGTTTTACAGCTATTTCTGGTACCTAAGGTGCAGCATCATTTTTGATCATGAATTTGATGCCACTAAAGAATAAATCATAGCAGGTGCAAATCTTGGTGGATTAGCCTTAGAATAGGCTCTAATTTTTTTGTGTCTGAAAGCTTTAAATCATAGGCTACTTTTCTCTAATATACTGTGTGAATTTCAGCAAGGTACAAGGAGTAAGGGTGATTTGATGAAGTCTGAACCCTAGAACATGCAGGATGCATTGGGGACTCTCTGGAAAGGCCTAAAACTTCAGGTATATGTATCATATATCTATAGGAATTATCCCAGCAGATATACATATTTTACTCTAGGTAGTAAACCCAGTAGGAGGTACCTTCAAGTTACAGCTAATTTCTCAGCCTCTAGTGGTCTCTGGATGCTTGAAGTACTTCATAACAAATAGTATAGTGCGCTACAATGTGGGAGAACATGTTGTGAGGGAAATGAGTGCATAGCTGTAATCTGATGAGGAACACCAGAAGGCAGCAAGCTCGGTCAAATTGATTCTCAATCATCTAAAATACACATGTGCAGTGAATATAAAGCAGCTGGAGCAAACGATCTGAGCCCTAGAGATACTACTGCTAGAGCTTGCTGCCCATGATGAGAGAAGATGCAGATGGTGGAAAGCGTTGTCAGCTTAGGTTCAGGCTCAACTTCGCATCTCGTAGAGAAAAAGAACAAGCTTGAGTGAGCCAAGAGTCTCTTTGTGTCTTTTACTCGAAGCATCCTATCGTATTCTCTGTAAGCTCTGTATTCTATGAGGCATACAATGGAGTGCACAGTATCACCAAGAAAAAATAATGAAAATACCCGCAGGGTACTACTGCAATCAAAGTCTTCAGGCCGATCTAGCCTCCATTGCTACATTTCAACGCGTTCAGGATACAAGTTGGATGGAACAGGAAGTAAAGGTGAAGATGACGGTGCTTTGTAATATTCATAGCAATTGCTTCATCTCTTATTGCAAGGTCCAGGATTCCCTTTCCCCTGAGAACTCTTTCTAGGGTCATCTGTTTTCTGTTAATGCGAGAGGCACCTCCATCCCAAACTAGATCCCGTATCATTGAATTGGGCTTCTGTTCAGATGTGTTTTGGCATACCACCACCAGTTTGTGCCTTATATTGGGTTTACTGCCGACAGAAATCTGCGCCATGAACTTAGCCGCTTCCTTTGTTGGGTGTGTCAATTTGCATTTCTCAATGTCTCTATTTATTGCTTCTAGGGTTGGGACCCACACTGAAGTGTGGTTCACTTTGTTCCCTACTCTAGCTCCTAGGTATCCAGCGGATTCCCCTTCTTGGACTATCTTGCGGTCCAGAGGGATCTGTATGTCATCATCACTCAGCTTACGAGTTTCTCTAACACGTCTACGGTATTCAATTGATCTCTGTGGGATCAACTCTGTTTTACTGATGTTGAATTTTGCACTTGAGGCTGCACACCATTTCTCAAGGATTTCTTCCAGCTGTTTCAGGCTGTCAGCTTCATCATAACCATTGTATCATCGGCGTACATGGTCACAACAACATTGGTACTTGTTCCTTTTATCTCCAGCCCTTTGAATCCAGCCTGTCCACTCATTGTTCCAAGAGGCTCGATAGCTAGGTTGAAGAGAAGGCATGACAGAAGGTCACCTTGCCTTACACCTCTTGTGATATCAAAAAAGTCTATTAGTCATAGCATTCAGCTTGGGTTGAATATCACTGTTAGAAGCTATATACACCCTAAAACACAGAGACCCTCGAAAATGTGTCTCACACGTCACAATACATCTCAATCTGTAGAATATGGCCTCGATATCAATGGCAAGCCAAGGAAGTCAACACAACTTCCCCGAGTTGAATGTGATAGTGATGTGGGATCGATACCTGAGGTCTTTGCTAAGAATGAAGTCACTTCTGGACTTGTTCTCCTGTATTCTTGCCTCCTGGTATGTTTGTTTCAAGCTAGACAAATTGTTTTACAAATTATCTCGCTCCTTTTGGACCACTGCAAAGTACTCTCAAGTCTCTAAATGATCGTGCTAGTATTCCAGACCACCCACCATGCCAAATTGCAGGAGAGATTGATGGTGTTGCTCGAACCGTCTGACCACTGAAACCATCCAGACTAAGTAAATGATGAGAGAAAATCAGCAAGGCAGCACAGGACATGCATACATTTCACACCAAATTCACAGCCAAGGTATAAGTCGTGCGTGCAAGATCGGCAACCGCTGCCTAACAGTCCAACCAAGTTACCAAGTGAATTGACTCACAGAGTGCCCGGGCTTGACTCTGCAAAACCATCGACACTAAAGACTTGAAGGAACTCTGTCAATATGCTACAAACTACTACAAATCAGAGATTAATGGTACCCAGCTTCCACCCAAACAGTGATACAGACCATCAATAGCGTAGAGGTGACTAACGAAGATGACACACTACTCCACGGAGAAACTTCGGCGTAAAGTCTAAAATCCAAATTTCCTTTTATATTCACTTTTGGTGATAACAAAGAACAAGTCCATAAATAGCCCTCGTAACACCCGAGGTGATGATAGCTACACAACTCGGTGTGGCGAGACATGCTTCAACTACTTTCAGGTAGTCATTGGGGCGATATTGAACTTGGCAATTGCAATTTCACTGACATTTGATGAAACCAGTGCTAGCAGAGCTGCCTCTCGAAGCTCGCTTCATCTCGTTGTCTCAGGCCCTTCATGGTCGCCAGCAATTCATCATTCATTACCTCAAGGATGTCACTTTCAAGCTCGGAGGAAGAGCCACGAAAGACGCAAGAGCTATTACTATATGAACATCTCTAGCACGTTGAGCAGGAATGGATGATTTTGTGCATATGGTCGGTACGTCTTGACATCTTTTTCAGGATATCCTCAACGTTCTCATAGTATCACCGTCGACTTCCTGTTCTCCACCATTGCTACCGTCTCGAGATCTGGTTGTCTCATGCATGATTTTCTGATAAAAATATAGGCTACTTTCAAATCTCTAGATTAACTGTATGTGTGTCATAGTTGCTGACGTGGTCTTCCACATGCCGGCCAGCCTGACTTTACGCCATATTCTCAAGGGAATTTTTCGAGTATCAAGCTTTTGTTGTTGAAGCAATTCACATTTCAAAAAAGATGGCCAACCCAACCAACGATTACAGAAGCAGATATACCATATATAAAATATCGAAAAAAGCCCATACACTTGTCCACATCCATTATTCAAGAAGAGAGTTTGACTATCCATGCTGAATGAGCATGACTAACAAAGAAGTCATCAGTATCGATAGTTTCCCGTTAAATTGGCTGATTCTTACCTAGTCTGAGGATACGTAGGCGCTTTTGGCGAGGTCATATGCGCTTCCAACTGACACCTGAGAGCTTCCATCGATCCAGTTACTGCCGCTGTAGGTGGAATAGTGACTTCCAAGGTCGTGGCCGCTAAAGCCGAGGTCGTGAGTGGAGAGAGAGCCGTCCGAGTTGTACAAGTCTCCGTAGTGGCTAGCAATGTTGGAGTCGTAGCCAACCTGGTGACCAGAGGATCGTCTCAGGTCACTGCTGAAGTGGCCCAAGCTGGCGTGGAACTGCTCAAAGACAACAGTCTGTGTCTCGACCTCGCAGATCTGCTCAGTGATAATCCTGTTTGGTTCACATCAGAAATCCGATCCGTGGCGCAAAACGGGCCAAATATTCACCTTTTTGCCATCTCCTGGAGGACGAGCAGACGCTGTTGAATGATGGTGACTTGCTCAGTGTGGCAAACAAGCTCCTGCTCCTGGTGTACAACAACCTGGTTGTATTGCGAGCCAGAGAAGTCGTCAGAGCCGTAAAAGTCATCAAAGTGGGAGAATGAAGACATTCCGTGCCAGTTGTTGAAGGAAGGCCATTCATATCGCTTGGCTGAAAACCGGAGATGAGTATGAGAACAGAATGGAATATAGGATAGATACATACAGAGACTCGTTGTGGGGGCGGCACCAACTGTGGAAACCAAAAGAGAGATGGCGACGAAAGGGGCGGCGATCTTGGCGAACATGGTGAATGAATGGAACAGTGTAAAAAAGCTGGATCCCCTTGAGCTTTAACTATGGTACGAGACTTGAGAATGCTCACCTGCTTGCAGAGGTTGTAAGGTCGGGCCTGGGAATATGAACGAATGACTGAAAAGACTGTTGAGGGCAACCTGGCCAAAACAAAGATGAAAGCGAGAACGAAAGGCGAATTGATGACTATTACAGCCAGACGTTGGCTGCCTTTATACAAAACCACGAGCTGCCAGTACCACAGTTCTGGTTGCCTCGGGAGGAGAAATTGCACAGCCGTTGAAGTTCCCACACTTCCATCATTGTTGTCCTCGACATCTGGCAGCTTTTTATCCGGGCGGTGTTGATGACTCCGGCAGTGCGTCATAAAGTCCAGACACGCGGAATATTGGTAAGGGACCGGGTACCCTGTAACGCCTCGGTGTCCCGAATTCGCGAGAGACTGCCAGCACCAACAAGCCAACTTGGAACTGGGATCACGAGCTCTTATCAAAACCTTCAAGACTCCAGGGTCTTGAACCAGACAAAAATCCCTAGTACTCGGCCTTTTTGATTCGTCCTTACATGAACCCGTGAACGCTTTCGTGCTTCCGTGATTCCAATCTGGCATAATGCTGATCCTTATTCGATTGACTTGGCGCTACAGATTGAATGAACGTTGGGCGCTGCACGCTACAGCTAGTCCGCTGGAAAACTTCGCGCCCGAAGACATCACAGACATATCCCGCTGTTACTACTAATGCGGTGTGAACCGCAACAGGCAAGCGCCCTGCTGCGCTCTGTTGTATGCGCTCTTTCAGAATCGTCAACACACAGCTACACAGCTCATCTCTCGATTTTCTATCATGTTGCCTGTTGTCCATTTTTGGGACATGCTCAAGCAACGAAGTTGCACAAAACTCGGACAATTATAAATCATTTTTGACAAGACGACAGACTTCATTCTTTAAATGATCACTGATTCAGCGCCAGTCATCACCGGGAAATCCGAGCCATGTCCGAGTTGCCGACTCCGGCAAGACTCCGGAACAGTCAGACAGTGGTAACGTGTTGGAGACCGTTTTTCGAACGCTTCGGCTCAAGTCTACGCAGTCTTGCAGCCTCGAAGAAAGGCATACATGTACTCTATTGTGTCCAAGAATACAGAGCTGATTTCCAGGGAGCTTTGGGATATCGATATTAGACCATTTCTTTGGCTGTTTGAGCTGCAATAATCGATGGATTGGGCGTCAGTAGTAGTACATATTATGAACGTGCTATTATGTATCTGTGAATCAGTGAAAGCCAACATGAGTAAAGACTCGGTCCCCTGATTCCCGATTTCGGACTCGCAGACTTGCTTGGTCCTTTCCAGCAGCCAAAGGAGCTGCAAGGAACAGCCTTGGTACAACAAAAAAGTGCGGATGATATGGGGTATATGACGGATATGGAGGGAAGGACGTGGGCGCGTTTTAGAGTTGGGTCTCCGTTCGCGCCCGACGCGTTGGAGGTGGTGGAGCGAAACGATGCGTCGGGCAATAATAACGGCATAGCGAGCACCTCGAGATGCAATGAAACAGCGACGAACAACAAAGGAAAAAACTATGCAGTCAAGAGCCGGCGGTGATTTGTGCAAAGGGCCAATGGACACAGGACGATGGATTGACAGGAGCGAGGTCATTGGCGGTCTGTCGAAGAGAGACTCGAGACATTGGCCAAGGTCGTGTACGATGACAAAGAGTAAAATCGTCGAACGGATTTAGTCGATGAGTGCAGCAAGAGCAATTTCGGTGAGCGTCACGGATCCCAATGCAACGCCGGGTAGGATGGTGCGTAATGTGCGGAATGCCGGAAAAGATGGTCTGGCGAGCATGGATTACGAGGCAACGTCGAGCGATGATGGAGTCGTGAAGACGGAAGGATGATTTTCGAGCAACGCGGAATTGTCGATTGACGCATGAGCATTAGCACAGATTATTGGTCGACAAGTACCGCAAGACATTCATCATGACAGACGACGAATGAATATTGGTCAACGCATTGCGGCTCATATCAGGATAGCACGGTGACCAATGTCGGAATGAGTGAGGATTCTCCAGGGACACGACCACCGACAGCAACGACCATTGCGGATATGCAAGGAGCAGCAACAAGGGAATAAGAAAAGAAACCGTCAGCAAAATCCCACCTTCAGCAGATAATGATATACCGTATAATCCCTCCTTCCGCTCGTCTCCTTATTTCACCAGCCTTTCTCCTCCCCAATCCCAGCCCAAGGCCGAGCAAGCATCTTCTCAGCTTGGTCTCTTCTCCACCAAGATATCGTCGAGCAGGAGCATCAGATTCCCAAGTACAGCGCCAACAGCATCAGCAAGAACAGCGTCCAAGTCGATGACAGCTCAGAAAAAGGTCCTGTCGCTTCCATCATTTGACCACGTGGCATGCCGATATTCGCATCACGAGAGGATTTCACAGCACGTGTGGAAACGCGTGCACTGGTTCCAAGGCGGTGAGAGCAGGTCAATTTGTGACTGAGAGGCAGTGAATTAGTGGTGAGAGGCGTTTAGTCGGTGAGAGGTACATTGAGCGGCGCATCAGCAAGATGACAAATAACTTTTTGGGCTTTTTTGGGCTTATAAACACGCAAAAAAGCGCAAAAACACGCAAAAAACACGCAGAAATATGTAAAATACGTAAAAAGCCAAAACACGCCACTTTTTATGTCCAAAATCCTACAAGCGGACTACCGCAGACAATGCAGAAAGTTGGGCTATGGCAAGAATATTGCCCACAGCTTGTCAAGTAGCCTGTAGCTTAGTTCCATAGTACTTGTCCAGCTAGTTTCGAGTGAATTCTGTGCAACAGGTCTGCTCGTTGCCACGGGTCGAGGAGATGACAGCCGTGAGAGTGTGACCACGGCGACGACGATCAGGACCCTTTCCGGCATCCCACAGATGCCGATCAGCGTCATAGAGCTCTCACGTCACTTGCTGAGACGATACATGGCCTTGAATTAAGCTTCCCGCCCTTCATGGGCTGCTTTGATTATCGTGCGCTTTTTACAAGCTGAAATGCACAAAAAGATGACAAGTTATTTGCAATTTTGCTGATGCGGGAGATGGTAAATTTGGAGGCGGAAGGTGGTAAATCAGTGCGAGGTAAATGTGAATAATGGTGGGATGACAAGAGATGGTGGCGAGAGAGATAGAACAAAGGCTAAGTTTTCCTGACAGAATAACGGGCAGCATTTCAAGATAGTGTGAAGGGCAGTAATTCACCAGCAGCACAAGGTAAGTAGTAGATACCCACAGCTGGAGCGAACAGGTTGTGGAGCAATTACTCCTGACTTCAAACCTGGGCTGGGTCTGTGTTTACTGTACTGGTCTCTTGTGGAATTCCTGTCCTGAATACCACAAATCCATGGCAAGAGTTCACAGCCTCTTACTATGTACCTCTTTGCCTACATGACTACGCAATAACATAGTATAGAGCCTGATCAAATCACACAGTAAGTGGGAAAAAGGTTTTGTAGTCTGATTTTTCTGTAGTCTTCTTCCAACTCGTTAGCGTAGAGTGCTTTCGCATTCCTTTTCTTCTCATTGCATTCTTTTGTTTCAGACATATTCGCTTAGGTTCGTACTCTGCTCATTACACCCATATCTGAGATGCATACTTACATATTCTTTGTTTTGCTCGTACTGATTACATATCCATTTCGACATTTTTACTTAGTGCTTTTGTGAGTTGATTGATTGGGAGTGGATCGCTCTTTGCTGTGGAGCTTGGGGACTGGAGCTGAGAGATTTGGGAGGGAGAACTTCCAAAAAGGAGGAGAGATGGGATGGGATGTGCATGTTGTTGAAATCTGGAATGTAATGACGCCACAAACGTCGTCGTCTGTCATCCCTGACTAACTGCTGCGCAGACTTTAGGAACTACATAGCCTTGTAGTCTTTGACTCTCTATGAGTCTTTTATTTATGATTCATTCTGACTACACATAGAGTATATAAGTAGAGTCCTTTGTACTGTATATACTCATTGGATTGAACCATTCAACCACTTGCTTTGGCTTGAATCCATTCACTTTGGTGCACACTGCATTTGGAGTGTCTTATTGGGCAATTGGCTACCCAAATTTCTACACATGTGACAAGGAGAGAGAACGGATAGCATGCCAATGACTCACATTCAAACCCACATACACAACTCTCAACCTCTACATCAGTTTCATGAAGACTCATCAGCTTGAGCATAACAGATAGAAACTCACCTCAGTGGAGTATGATATTGTGAGGAGCCATGGTCCATATAGGCAGTTGATGATGAGGTGTATAGAGACTCACGAGGACCGTGATTGGAACGACTAATCAGAGAGGGAGAGAGCTTGTATCACTGCATCGGACTCGAACACAAGTTGAAAAAAATGGCACAAACCGATAACTCACAAGCAGCTCGAACAACCAAGCTGTTGTGCAATGGACCACCAATATTGTCAAAGAGATCCTACCAATTTTTATAGTTGGGTTTGGACTTCCGAGGAGCCATTATTGTTCTCCGGAGGGTGCATTGTTCTTGGAGATTTTCCAGCGGCTCTCCATTGTTCTCTGGCACCACTATCAAGCATATGCTGATGCGTCATTCTTGCAGGTCTCTCAGCTTTGTAGAAAGCCATCCACAGCAGCCTGTGGGTCATTTTCATGGCCTTGGAAAGGTATGGAAATGATGCTTCAAGTTCAACTCGGTGACCGGGAAAACAAGAGATGTTCGCCAGCCACGAACATTCAGGGAGGATTCCCACCAGCAGACCTCTGGGCTCGGACCTTTTCGTCGAATGTTCATGGCCGACAAAGGTCCTTCTTTGACTCTATTGCCACCATCCCCTTATTCCCAAATCTCCCAATGACCCGCCCAAAAGTACCTCCTCTTCGCCACCGGCGCTTTTTCCGGGATGGATTTGTCTGGTTATTATTCGTACTGCTGACGACGATGTCGTTCACAGTAATGATTGGGATAATGAAGAGCTGGGTGGGCAAAGGGGATTTAGTCAGGTTTGCGAGGGGTTGGTGTCGCAAATATGATGTGACTGCAGATTATCTCAATGGCGACAACATTCCTCCTGGGCTGGTGACAAGTGAATTTCTGTTGACTTCCTGTCTCATCATGATTTAAATCGACAAGATAATCCTGCCATGCATGATGGAATTGAACCCAAGTTCAAGATTTTTCGATTATACCGTCCACTGCGCCATGATATTGTAAGGATTATGGTGCATCAAATGCTGTCTAGGTGTGAATATCTGAATCAATGCTACTGGCAAAGCAATTGTTTTTACAGGTCGGCAAGGGATACCACATGACAGTGTGATTTCAGAGAATAGTGTACTGAAAAGAGGGGTTCATCAGGATATCTAGACTTGAGCAGATCATTTCACAAGTGGATATGGAAAAAGTTGTGATATAGATGATAGTAAGTATGTACAAAAAAGCAGACGCGCCTCTCCCGCGTCGGCCGACATCGGGTATACCCATCGTCGGTGATCCGGAATACTGCGTACTGGAAGACATCAAAATTCTCTCCTGCTCTCCCTTGCTTTCCACCCCGGGATAGCTCGGCAGATTGCTGGATGATCTGGGGTATATGACGGATATGGAGGGTCGGAGCGCAGCCGTAGGGCAGCACCCGAGGCGGTAGAGTGATGTGTTGAGTTCTGACACAAACACTGATGACACAAAGGCAACAAAAGTGGATTATCTAACGGGCGCGCGTACATGTGACTACGGTGATAACGTGACGAGAACCAAATCCAACATGATGTGAGCCGATCGTCGAGGAGCGGGAGGCGGACCCTAGCGCTGCATTGGGCAGCGGCGACTTGAAGAGCCGTCAAACGCAGTGATCCCGCATGCGCCGTGGCGGAGGAGAATCAGACCGACTCGGCGATTTAGATTATATGAAGATTCACGATTGCTCTCATTCACTTCATTCCCAAACTCTCTAACGATCCTCCTGCAAAACCCCTCTTGATTTTCCGGGGCTTCTCGTTTTCATTGCGACGATGACGCGGTATGTAAGGAGCTTAGATTGATTGGCTAAGCCAAAAGCTGACATCCCCTCAGCTCACCTCTGCGCCCAATCAACGCTAGTTAACCTCCCAGCCTTAATGAAAACGACACCAACACCCGCCCCATCACCGCGGCCTAGTGTCTCCGCGGTCCGGTTCGGTGCAGGTTCGGGCACTTTTTTGGTGAACCTGAACCCGAACCTACAAGTGGGATAGAGGCTGACCTAGTGGCGGCATATACGAGTCCCCCTTGCTATCAGATTGGGATAGAGAAAGACCTTACATGGAATGATGCAATAAACGATAGCACGCCAAGGGTCGAGGTCAGTCTGGGCTGAGCTTGAGAATGCAGCATCAGATGGCACAGATGAGCCTGGAATTGGCAAGTAGTCTTGTGCAACAAGGCAGATACGACTGAGCGGGATTTGAATCAACTGTACAGCAAAGCCGGAGAAAGGCGCCGTTTGTCAGCAGGTATGACTCACTTGAAATACTCATATCTACTTACTCATGGTTAAGCCGATCGCTCAGAAATTTGTACCGGGTGTTGATAATCTCCTGACCGAACCTACGGGTTCGGTGCGGGTTCGGTTCTGCACCGGACTCTGGACACACTATCACCGCCAGGAGTCTATATCTCGTGCGCACGGTGGAGTGCAGCGGATGAGAGCGGTGTTGCAGTGGGAAGTAGTCGCAGGGGAAGTGTGTCCTTTCAGGGCAGTCTCATTGGAGTGATGGTGTCATCCGCTGCCAGAGGGTTTTGAAGAGAGCAGTAGAGAAGATAAGGCAGAGATAGTGACGCAGAAAGATCAATGAGAGTCCATTTTCTTTCCTTTGCGCATCATGTTGTTTTGCTCGTACTCGTTACATAGTTTCTGCTTTTGATGATTGATTGATTTGTGGATTGGATGAGAGACCTTCTGTATGTATACTACAGTGAGAGACAACCGCTAGTTTTTTTTGAATGCAAGCCTAAAAAGCACAGAAGTTCACGGTCTATATCCGCATTGCAGTGGCGGTACATGAATCTCTGTGGTGTGGGTCCATCTATAGGCTGTTATGCTACATATAGTGCCTGCATCATTACTCTTGGTACATACATACATACATAGCTATTGAGGGCTATGATTGGACAGACTGATATGATTCAGTATTTAATTTGAACCTTGGTGCTCTTTTGAGTCGGCAGAATGTTTGTTGAGATTTGAATGCGAATTGTTATGGAAATTTGAGTGGGGATCTTTATCTAGATGTGAGGGGATTCTTGCAGTGTTTTCATGCTATGGATGGGGAGGGGGATATACTCCTTACCATACAAAATGCACACGAAATGGAGAATTGAGGACATACAGAATATGAGTGGGAAATTGAACACAAGTCTTAAAAACAATGTAGTATGACGCAACTGGACCGTTATGTTTCGAGTGTTGGAATCCACTGGAAGCATGGGCTTGTCAAGATATTTAGAGTCAAGCTGATCAATTATGTAATTATTTACATTTCAGACTTGAAGGGAACAAAAGGAATGATCCAGGGGTCAATGAGTACAATGTGATGTTTTGAGGGATTATAATGCTGTGAACATGCTGGATTGAAGCTTGTCCAGACTAAGAAATACATATTGCATCACCATTAGAACACAGGTGGAGACTTGAACACAATCCAAAAACGAGTAGCCAACTATGCCAGGCTAGACCATGACATGGTGAGCACTGAGGATCATGGGCAGTGACAGGAAGGGTTCATGAGGCTTTAATACTAAAATAAAAATCAGTAGTACAGTATCTTTGAAGAAAGTAAGACTTGAACACAAGTCGAAAAAGATTCTTACAGTATACCCCAAGCGGGCCATGATGTTTTGGCATCAGGGGCGCTGAAAGGATAGGGTCATTGGATCACCATCGAATGATGATGCATACAGTACTTACAGAACAAAACTCATTGAAATTAGATCAGCTGTAAGCTACATTTTTGCACTTTGGGGCCGCAAGTCATTTGGTAATGTTCTCAAGCATTGTATCGAGCAAAGGAATGCACCAGTTTGGTGTCAGATGAGAGTCGTGGTATTGTGATGCAGTGAATTACCAGCCTACTGCATCTCCTGATGGTCTACTGAATTTGATGACAATGTGGTGATTCAAACACAAAATAGGTCAGAAAATTCATAGTGTATTTTTTCATGAATGATGGCTCACTGCAAGGATGGCTTGGTCAGGATATTTGAAGTTCATGTGAGCTGAAGTGCAAACCGAATTGTAAAACACATTTTTGGACTGATGAGTTGCACTTGTGTATCATGATGATTTGTGTGGGTTTGATCTGTTGTATGAATGGAATTTGTGTCAAGAGGATGGTCTATTCAATCATGGACAGACTGATCTGAGAGGAGAAATTCTTGCCGGAGACTCATCATACATGAACCCAAGTCCAAAAAAAAATCAAGGATGCTTGATATATATGTACCTGCACTGGAGCAAAGGTGCATATAGGCTCTGGGTCTCTCCACTCATCTTTCAAAGGTCACATGTCGCGATTTCCCACAGCGGATGACGCAGGCTTAGCTCGCCGCTTACATATCTCGCCCCGACGTCCTATGGTCCTCAATTCTGGGACGTTACTTCCTCTATACTAATAGTATTTCAATCGGAGCTCTTATGTCAGCTATCGGAATTTGAGATTTTCACACACCACAACTTTAATCACGGAAGCAACTACCCGAACGCCTGGCACATTTCCCGGCGTGCCTTGTTTGGCCTCTGTCACGTGCCACTGGCGCTCGATCTTTAATTGGGTGATGCGTCGATAATCCATCGGTAGCGCATCATTTCTTGCTCTGATTCCCTGAACGATATCATGGATCTTCCGACAGTGCACGACCGTGTTGAAAATGTGTCTCGCTGTCTCAAAGACAACAATCTGACTATTTTCAGTTATATCAGCTACCTCATTCAGCTTACTTGGCTTTCCGAGGTTGTCCGAAGCACAAAGGATCAGCTCATCCAGGATGCTACAGCCATTTTTAACCTTCTCTGGAGGAGCTCTTTCTGTCATGATGGTATCTTCCAGTGGATCTTTGACACGGTCACGGAGCGCCTCTGCAAAGAAGTCTCACGACTGACGGATCCGCGTTTCAAGCTCAATTTTTTCTGCGGCTGGTACCGAGCTGACATAAGCTGTACGGTGCACGGACGGAAACCAGTGACCTGCTCAGATTTCGCGGCAAGCTCATCGAGACTTGGAATGGGGTAGGTGGAGGAACATGGCGGCGTCATAAAAAAAGACGCGTGAAATGGTCACGAGATTTGAGCCAAACAAGGCACGCCGGGAAATGTGCCAGGCGTTCGGGTAGTTGCTTCCATGATTAAAGTTGTGGTGTGTGAAAATTTCAAATTCCGATAGCTGACATAAAAGCTCCGATTGAAATACTATTAGTATAGGGGAAGCAACGCCCGAACGCCTGGTTGGGAGGCTGTGGTATAAGGGGAAAATAGCGATGCACAGCCACCGGAGTTTTCCGTGCCCAAGTTCAAGTCCTGAAGAGACTCTTTCAACTCACATATGTATTCATTGCTGTCATCTCATGCCCAGGCAGACAAGTTTGGAAAGCGACTGAGAAATATATTTATGTAATATTTTTGGCCATATGATGTACAAAGAAACGAGTTCCTGCATCAACATCTGTAATAGTCCTGCAATAATGACCGCTAGTTTCCAATGGCATATGAATGCTGCTGTGGTTGCCATGTTGTAGAACAGTGTGGGTTGGTGGAGATGAGTTGAAATCCCTGATACTGACCTGGTATATCTGTTTTCCATTGTGGAAAGAAGGTTATATAGTCTCCAAGTGTCTTGAAATCTGTGTTTCAGCAAGCTCTAGGCATTTCACAGGGACCTCCAGGTATCTTAGACACTCCAAAGCCAGTTTTAGGGTTCTAGGGTGTGATTTGTCTCTCCACTGCTCCGTCGGTTTGAAAACAACTGAGCCGCTGAGTCAGGATTGTGACGAGTAACGTTGTGCGGCCGAGAAGCCGGTCGCTATCTGCCTGCATTTTTGGGCATTTTCTTCTTGAATATTCTATAATACCAAGTCCATAGCGCGCAGCGCCCTGGAAAAAATTGCGGAAGGTGTGTAATATCAGCATTTCTCTTTGGAGCCTGGAAAGGGATAGGATCTGGTCCACCTACTGTTCAGAACCTCAAATACTCCAGTATTCTGCAGACCACTGCAGTCAAGGCATTGTGTCTGGAAATTAGCTCTTAAATTTGGGAAAAAATTGAGCATATATGTAGTCAGACTTGGGAGAAATATGGGGTCCTTGAATGTAGGGAATAGCTGAAAACTTCCCTTTTCCTCTTCTTCCTCTGTCCTTTTTTGGATTTTCTTTTCTGGGATCCCACTTATATTGCTATCTTGTCTCAATTCTAACGGGTCGTTGCTTGCCCTGGGTCAACCAGGTCATCCCATTTTGGAAGACCTGTTTTGGACAACTGACCGGTGGTCACAGACTCACAGCAGCCTGCTTCCGAGTTTCCCTTTGACAATCACTACGTTTCCGTCCAATCTATTCTGGGTCGGAATAGGCGAGAATGCGAGAACATGCGAGAACAGGCCGGTTTTCAACCTCAGAACCCGTGACATGTTCACACATATTCACACATTCTCAGGTATTCCCAGTCGGAATAGATTAGGCGGAAACGCAGTGAATATACCTCTGGTCTTCCAACTCAGCCCATGCAGAGCGCTCTTCCACGTCGACAAAATCACGCTTCTCAAGCTCGAAAACATCGCGAGCCTCAACGTCCTAGAGCCAGTTACATGGAGATAAGCAGAGAAATAATGATCGGACGTACGATTTCAAATTCGTCACGAGCTTTCAGCTTCTTGGAGGCGGGTTTGGGTGTCTTTGGCTTCTTGTTTGCTGATGGCTTCTTGCCACCTTTGTGAAACTTTCCACCTTGCTTTCCACCTTTCTTTCCACCTTTCTTTCCACCTTTCTTTCCACCTTTCTTCCCACCTTTGCCACCCTTGGCATGAGGTTTCTTAGCACCCTTGCCTTTTGGGGACTTGACACCCAGCTGCTTAACATCTGAGTTGATCTTGTTTCCGGCAGCCTTCTCCTTCTTTTCAACAGCGGCATCTTTGCTCTTGAGACCAGCAAGTTTGCCTTCTTGTTTACCAATCTGGTAATGTGTAAGTGAAATGTGATATGTGTTTCAAGGATGGCTCACTGTGGCGAGCTCCTTGTTAATGTCCTTGTTCAGGGCACTCGTGGAACCGTCTAGTTTCTTGTCGGACCCTTTGAGACTCTGGAGTTGGTTCTCTTCCTTGGTAAGGTCCTTGATTGTGCTCTGAGGACTTTGCTAGAGATTCGTTAGATGGATCATTTCGATCATAACAGAAACTGGACGAACAGCAGGAGCCGCTGTGATCATGGCCAAGGAGACCAAGAGGGAAAGAGTAGCGAATGTCGTAGATGAACGCATAATGAACTTGAATGTGATTGAAAGTGGTGAGTTATTAATGTAGGAATTTGTTTATGTGATGTGAGCAGTGACCAGCACGAACTGAGGAGAACATTGATAGGTGTCAAGGCTTTTATAGAACTCGAAGCTCAGCTTGAGTAAGCGCAATGAAACTAGAAGGTTAACTCTTGCGTGTTGAGAACGGCAGTTGTCCATAGCCTTGATATCATCCTGTGTCCGTCGGGCTCCGATGACTCTATTAATCTCGAGTCAACGGAGGTTGACACATCATGTTTGGATTAAGAAGGCAATTGCAACCCGAGAGGTGCAGTAGACACAGAGGCACAGTGCTTCCTATGGATTCTTGGGCTTTCCGCAACAACATTTCCATGGTGCCGAATAGTCGCTATACGATCCACCTGTGTCGTTTCAAACCGTACGCACAATATCCCTGGATAACCTGGCCCTGTATTTACGGCAGGAGTGGACAGTCTGATCAAACCCAGATCCCATGTCATGGAAGTTACTAGACTTGATTGGGAGTGGACCCTCAATCCGGCCGCGACCTGAATTGAACCCCAGGTAGGTCACTACCCTTCAAGTTTTCGAACAGCATTTCCCGCCAATATCCATGAAATCAGATCACTGAATTGCATCCATATCACCGATATCAATGTAGCGGGTTGCGAGGCCAATTTTCATGCTAGTGGGACTAAAATGGAGCAGCCCCACTCCCAAAGACCGAGAATTAGGATTTTTCGGGTGATATGGACAATTCCAAGTCGTCTTCAGGCCTTTGAGACCGAAAAGCATAGGTTGCATTCTTCCAGGGTGGCTCCAGACACCAGACCCACCCACCCTCTCACAATTCTCCAACCATTCATCACAGCCACAATCCTGTGTGGTACATGCGGCCGTCGAGGCCGTTGATTCCACGTTCTCGTAATGATTCTCAATCGGGTTGGATACATCCGTGATGCGAGGTCAATGCAGTGCTGCCGGATAATGGCTTGGTCACTTTGTAAATCCTCGGGAGTGACAGGTACAAATCCGGAAGATCATTGCATGTAGAGAGCCAGACTAAGGTCATGATCATCATAACCGACTTGAACAGTCACTATAAGGAAGGACGTCAAATAAATCGAGGAAAATCGATAGACATCGACAGCCCTTGTAAAAATCGACCAAAAATCGACCAAAATCGGTCTGCATCGACCTGCATCGATTATCATCAACCGACTTCTCACTGGGATCATTCACATCGCAACTGAAATCAGTGGCGCGATGATTCAATGATCGAGCGGCAATTGTAAGGAGTAGGAGCGATTAAAACAGACGGATCAAGCGCCACCATACCCTGGGTTGGATGAGCAAGCAAGCAACCACCCGGTATTGGTCACATTTCGAGTTTCTAACAGAAATCACGACGACCAACGGAGGTCTCAGCCCAGCCTGCTCTCATATCTGAGAAACCTGTCCCATTAAGTATAGTCCCTGTGGATACTATAGAAAACGGCGTAACGAACATGCGTTGAGTCATCTAAATCTTGTCATCCTTTCTTCGCATTGGACGACAGGGATGGCTCTCACGCCTCATGATTGCAATTTCCCCGTGGACCTTCCAGGACCCAAAAGAATCATTGGAAGAGGTATCGCCAACGACGGTGTCCCACTCTAGATCATCTTGAGCCAAAACACTTGAACAAGCTCAGGATTATCTGTGTATGCTTCGTGATCTGAGTCACAAGTCCGTCCAGGAGAAATTAAGGATTACGGTAGCCTCAACTCGTGCTTTCTGTCGGTGCAAGATCTGTTGCAACGACAGAAGGTATGGAACGGCAGGAAAACTCCCCGAAGAGCCCGTCAACTAGGTGAACTTGAAGCATCCGAGTCGGCGGAGTCAACTCAATCTCGTCACTTTCTTCGGAATACCCCGAAATCACCCACGTGTGGGCTCGTTTGTCGGATATGAACTAGATTCAGACATTTCAGGGCTCGGTAACCACTTGTGCACTAGATACCAGATAGTGAGGCTCGGCCTCTATATATCCCATTTGGTATGGTGGTCAAGCCTGAAATCTATAAAAGACTCCCTGGCAAGGGCAATGATTCTTCAGCTGGTCTCACCCAAGAACTCAAATCCGTTCACATATTCAATTTATTTCATTCGATCCTTGCTATCACAATGCAACCATCCAAGCTCTACTCTCTTGCCTCCTTGCTCGTTGCATTCCTGCTGACCGAGGCTCTCGCTGCACCCCTTGTCGCCTTTGACGGAAGGTCAGCTTATCATACTTTCCTTCCCATTTCTGCCATCTTTCTTACCTTCCTTTATCAGTGACCTCCAACTGGCCGAACGTCAATTCAGCAACGATCTTGACACCCGTGCTATCGAAGTCGAGCGACGCGGAAAGGTCCTCTCGAAACCCTCTTTCAAGTGCCCGTACTGCGGAACCAAGTACAGCACAGCAGAAGCAGTGCGTTCACCCATTATTCAAACCCTCCACCGCCTTGCTAAATTCCTTTCATACAGGCGAAGCAATGTAGCGACCCTCCCAAAAAGTCGGGCAAGATCTCTTGCAAGGCCAAGTTCTAGAGTCGTGAAATGGTATAGATGGATTAAGGGAATTGATGATGGTATCATGAAAGTCATGGGTTCCAACGGAGATATGCCTATGATATAGGTTGAGCCCTATGTATAGGATTTACAATATCTATGATTTTGGTCCTATGACAGAACCCCTGCCGCGGTGTCGAGAAACTGTGAATATCCTAACATGATGGAGAGATCCTTATGGTAAGAGGCTAAGAGCCTTCGAGCCTCGGAGAAGTGGTGTAAGCAAAGAAGTAAAGGGGGCCAGCTAAGGTTCCAAATCGTGTAATCTATCTATCTATCTATCCAAATATGATGACTAAATTCTAGCAGCAATAGAGGAGTCAATTAATCAGATAAATCCGGAGAGCAATGAAACGATACGTAATTGGTGGAAGGATGAAAGCAGTATAAGATAATGTGATCATATCCGAGACCGTCGGGGCCTCGAGACGATGCTCACAGGATAAGTATCTTTCCGTCAAACTTAAACACCTCAACGACAGTGGCTGAATGCTAGAGCATATCCTTTTACTAATACGGTTTGAGTTAAGCTATGTGCTGGAATTCAATGTTCAGCAGCCATAGGTATGGATTAGGAGACGATAGATGTATGAACTCACCAATAACGCGTAAAAGGATGCACCAGCACCCTCAACAGAGTTTTTTGAATCATGCAGTCACAACCATCAGTCGATGTAACAACACGCGAGTGTTGTAATATTCCTCCGATGGCTCCATCACACATTCTAGTTCACAATCATCCCTTACAAGGATCTACAGCTGGTTTAGACGTGCAAATTGATTTCTGTGACTCTTCACCTGTCTTTCATCGTCACGATCTTTCCCAGAAGTAGAGAGGGAAAGGCATCCGGAGACAGAATATCCAGGAGGATTTCTCCATCTCTCGTCTGCAGCATTCTCTTGGCTGTGTCCTCAAAGTCCCCTGCTGTCGGAATCATGAAATCCGGCCCAGATAGCGCAACCATAGCGGTGGTGGGAGTTGAAGCAAGCATCACTGGATATGAGCTTCGAGACGAAACGATCAGGGTCGAACAGCTCCGGTGCCAGAGACTAGCGCCTAATAGGGTATTATGGTCACCATATTTAAAGGCGCCAATGTTACATTCTCTCGCTTTTTGAACCTGATTCCCGGATCCAACAAGACCCACAAGTTGGATGGATAGCCACTCTGACGATGGCAGGTAAGAGTCCTTAAGGGGGTCCGTTTTCAAAAATTATTGTAGTTCATTCTAATCATTTATATAGTTATTATATCATACTAAGTGTAAGTAGTATCATTTACATCAAAGACACGAGTAACAGTCTTTTTTGCTGGGACCCTTGACCGCAGGTGGTCCGGATCCAGTCCATGCTTTGGGTATGAAAGTCAACATGACACTATTCAATGAGATCATATTTAACTAAGTACATCAATGTTATTGTACAAATCTAGGAGAGACGTGAATAGACTGCAAGTGATGCTCGACCTCCAGCACACCTTGCTAGGTCTTCAACTGTCATATCAGAGAGCTTACCTTCCAGGATAGAATGAGCATTGTTGGCCATACCATCATTGTGCCAGACCTCATTGTCTTTAGTTATTATTCTCGCAGAGAAATGGTTACCATTTACAAAGTAAACAATTCCACGCAGTGCCATCACTGCTGTGTCATTGTTGCCATGCAAGACTTTAATTGTCTTAACTGCACTGTAATGGTCAGCCCCTTCAGATGCCAATTCCATGGTGATAATTTTTGGTGCCCAATTGTATGTCTCTGTCACAGTCGAATTCTGATGACATACAGGACATCTTTTACGAAGTTGAGTCTGATAATATTTCATTGCCTGTGCTGTGCCACTACCGCCACGTTGGATCACAGCATGGTGATAATTCAAAGTTCCCTGTCTTGTCTGGTCACCACAACTAGTGCAATGAATTACTTCTGTCGTGACAGAATCTGGCATTTCCAGTGTCTCAGCAGCCAAACGATCGAGATATGTTCCTGCAGGGTTCATATGAAATATCAACGGATCTTTATTGTACAGTAGAACCCGAACATTGTCTCTAACAGACTCCATCGTCTTTGCCTGAACTGAGACCTGACCAAGCCCATGAGACAACACTTGCAAGTAATCACTGATATGACTGAATGCATTTGTCCAACGGGGAGGATTCTGTGACCACAAGTCACTCAATATTGTAAACAAAGCATCATATGGACAGCCGTGATGTAGAGGGTCCCAGATAAAGCCACTTGGGCCTCTTTGATTTAGTATCAGGTTCAACAGACGGGCACGTTTAGACCGATGATTATCCACAGAGCCATCATTCATCATGGTACGTATACGCTTTGACCCAGCAGCTGGTACATAATCTGGTTATTCCTTCACCTTTGATGGTTTTGTTTGGGCTTTATCATCTGGTTCAATCTTAGTCCACAGCTGAGGTACATATTTGGGCTCAACTGCAATTGGAGACTTATCACTCCATCTAATTCTTGAGTGCACTGAATCTGGAACAAAATTGCGGCCCTTATATAGACGGAAGTTATGCAAAAGCTCATTTTGTGTACTCCCTTCAACACTAACTGGCAATGATCCATTATATTTCATGGTTGTAATATGATCAAGCAGTTCAAGCTCATGCAACTCCTGTTTAAGATCACCTTCAATACCTTTGGTTATCTTTTTTACTGCCACTGGAGTCAAAGCTTGCATGATAACAGTACCATGGCTAGACGAACTGCGAGACAATGCAACATACATTGCTTGATGATTCTTAGAGGAACCTAAATTAACTACATTTCGATCGCGTGTTCTACCTTGAGAATTGTAGTCTGTCATACTGAAATTTAGAATTATATGCACTTGGCTACGAGAAACTCTCCTCATATCTCCATTAGGAAATGTAACCGGTATATTGGATGTGGATCTTGTAATAGGCGCAACATTAAGTGGTAATCCATCCAAAGATACATTCTTTGCTGGCTGAGTTAGTTGCACAAATAAAGTCTCTAGATATTCATGTTTTTCTGAATCTCTTGTTGATGTCCATCCGACCACACAACCCTCTTGACCATTAGTGATGCCCAGCTCAGTCGCTTCATTATGCTTGAGCATCACTGGCATACCTATACATAAAGGAAGAATTCCTGGTATATTGTCTGTATTCTTAGGAACAATAGACCACAGTATCTTTTGAGTTGAATCTGAAATAGTTGTGTCAATATACTGGTTGGATGATTTTCCCTTCTTGAGTTGTCTGTGCTCATCATCAGATGCCCACAAATCATGAGAATGGAAATAATGGGGTGTTTTCTTGGCTTCTCTAGCAAACCGAATATGTCCCATCTCATTTAATTTATCCCGCTGAGCATTCCGACCTGTAATCACTGATACATATCTTAGCTCCTCTGAGGCCAAACATGGTTTACTGGCTCCATGCCCAGCGACCCGTGATTTCAAATATTTGAGATCATCTTCATTACATGCAGCATATCTCATATTTTCCAAAGCAGACCGCAGTTTTGAATCTTCAGATGACTGAGTTTGTCGTCGCATATTTTTACGCAGTAATACTACGGTTGTGACCTGATGCCACACTGCCTTTCCAATCACTTGTTTCTGACTGTAAGCAGTCATACAAGCTTGAATCTGCCTACCAACCTCTTTTTTATATAGAGCATGTCCATGCACCGGTGGTAGTTGAGCAAAGTCTCCTGCAAATATGACATTGAAGCCCCCATGGCCAAATCTCCTCTCCTGTACATTGTGAAAGTCTTTCACATATGCGATACATATCGAAACATGACACCATTGAGATCTCATCTAGAAAGATGTACTCAACTCCAATAAGATTCTCTCGTGCATTCTCAACACCACTTTTCTTGTTTTTCCAACCTACAATCAAGAGTAAATGATAAGTTGAGCCATTGAGACCTGCTGCTGCTGTTCCAGTTTGTGCAACAATTGCAAATTTGGAACCCTCTCCCCGTTTCTCAAAGAAATGCTTCAATGCCTTGATAATCTGACTTTTTCCAGTTCCACCCATTCCACCAATGTACATGCTGAGTTGCTTTGACAAGGACTGTGTTTTATGATTGTCAACAATTCTAAATGCCTTCTCTTGCTCTTCATTAGCATGCAAATCATAACTGTCAACAACATTGTCAATGAGCCTTTGTTCCTCTTCTAACTGAGCTTTGAAGTTGCGATCAAGATAAGTCATGTCCTCGATCACTACCTCATCCCATTTTGTATACTTACCTTGACCTTCAGGATTGTTTATTGTACAATCAGGAGATTTAGAACCTGCACTCTTCATGTGCTCAATTTCTCTGTTATGAGAATCACGTATGATCTCTTTCCATTCTGATGGTTTCCGATTCACATCAGACTTGAAAGCTAACAAATCATCTGCGATCTTATACTGCCCGGAATTTGAATCATACATTCCTGATGATCATGCAATAGATTCCATCTGTTCCATGATGGCTTGATCACTGCGACATGAATTTGACATTTTACCAAGGTCATTACCATCATCATCATAAAGCGGCCTGGTTTCACCATCATCGTGATCATGCTGATTATCTATGTCATCAAATAGTGACCCATTATGGTCTGCATCTTCCCATGAACCTTTTACATCATTCTCCATTTTTCCTTTCTGTTTGTGCTGAGAGTTATAATCATCTCGTGCATCGTTACACTCGTAACGCAAATTAAAGTTGACCATCAGCTTTCTTTTGGTGATCTGAGAAAAGATATGATGTAAAAGCATCATCCCACGACTCGTTTATATCCTTCAGGTCCTGTGGTGAACGCCATGGCTTGAACAAGGTCAACATTGTAAGACAATATAATTCTCTATCACCTTGATCTGATCGATGTAACAGACCTCCAATAAAATTAATAGCATGATGGAGTTCATCATGGTATACTGTAGTATAATGTGTCTTCCACTGATTGTGGCGACTATCAATATAAGGAACACTGTTAAATTTAACTTTGCGCTGATCTGCAGTAGCCTTTGGAGTTGGTTGTTCTTTGTCAAATAGTTTGTGACTTTTGGGAACATGGTATTCACTCTCAGAATCATCAGATATGTTCTCAGAAGCCAAGGTTTCTGAGTGAGAATAATCAGAACTAGATACAACATCAGAGCTGCCAACATCAGTATCGGATTGCGGATCCACATCAGAGTCATCAAGACCGCCACCCTTATCCTTTTCTGGGTTTGCATCAAGAAAGGCCTTTTTTTGGTTTGGTGTCCGCTTGCGCTTCTTGGTTAACAGTACCCAGTTATATAGTGATATGTTTTGTAATACATATCCTCGATATATATAATCATCTACCTTGGAAACTCCAATGATTCCATCCTCTGTATGACTCAGGACCACATTCTTATCCTGAATAGGATCATCATTCCGTAAGTTTCCTGCCTCTTCAGAGGGATTTACTTTGGTCCAGTATGATTGAACTGAACTTGTATATGTTCTCCAATAGAAAGGCAAAAACTGAAAGTTAGTATAATGATCTGGGTTTCCAAGTAAATATAGACAGGCCATGGGACTACCAATCTCCATTTTTGCTGTTAGACAGTTGACAATTTTGGCAGCCATAGCTTGGGCAAAGGCTTTAGGGTCAGAACGGTCTAATGGTTTATCTTCAACCTTCTTCAAAGCAGCCAGAACAGCCTCAAATACGACATTTGTTTTGACACCGGGCTTCACAATATAGTCTGTAAAATAGGCAACTACTGCCTTTACTGCAGTACCAGACAGAAGACACGTAGTATCTGTATTGCATCGCAGCAAATATGTAATGATAGCAGTCCAGGTATTCGACCAAGCCTCACCTTTGCGTAGTTTCAATGCTCCTGTCTCTGGATCGTAAATTGTTTCGGGGACTATATCCCTGGGAAACCGGGCCTTGCATTGACCTCTTTCAGCGAGACAAACTGCATTAGTTGTCTTGACTGCTGTCTTTTCTTTCTGCATTTTGTTCGACTTTTTACTACCTTTGCAGTTATGACGGTTCAGCTGATGTGCCAGTTGGTCACTGTCAGTTTGAAAGACATCTTTCCACCATACATTGTCTTCTTTGCAATCATCACAGTCAGGTGCTTCACAACCACACAATAGTACAGGTGGCGCAGTAGGAAGTTGAAGAGATAAATCAACATATCCTGGCTCAGTGACAGAACGTTGAACTATGTCAGTTCCAACAGTATCACTGGTCTTATCACTAAATTCACCAACATGCACACTCTCCAGATACTCAACCATGGCTTGAATGAAGGTTGAACCATCTGACATGATACGGTCATGTATTTCTTGGGGAGACATGGCAGATTTAATCCATAAGAGCATATGCAGATGCAATGTCAGTCTTCCCTGCTGTTGAACAGTAGCATAATAGCCCGCAGTCTCTCCATATACACCATTGTGACTGGTATTGACCCCTAATACATGCTTGATGAAAGCTTCCACCATATAATGAAAGAATCTGGCTGCTGCAACAGGATTACTGGATATCAAGATCTTACGAAGTTTCTCAGATTTGATCTCAGGCCTAAACTCAATATTGGTATCAGCAAAATAGATACAGATTGGATGCTTTTCATCTGCTGAGGAAAGAGTAATAAACCAAGTGGGAGAACCAATATGACTTATCAAAGCCCAGACCTCATTTCACATGTACTTTTTAGATGTTATAGATCCTTTTACATTACCTGCAACACCATCAATATCACTGAGGAGAGTGAAGCAATCTGTTTCCGCCTGTGTAATAGGTTTTGTTTGCTCCCCATTTTTCAACCTTTCAATCAGGTGCACCAAAGTGTCTTGATCCAAATTCATCAAACGATTTGCAATCTGACTGACATTCCCTTTTTTTGTCAATAAATAACCACCATCACTGGCTTCCTTCACTTGTTCCATATTCATGGCAATAAGGGGAAATATGCCGTTTAACTGAAAGCGCTTGTCATAATACATAAGAAGCCACCGCTTGTGAGCTAGACTTGACATTGGACCTTCATGCAGTTCATTCTGAATGCCTCTCAAACCATATAGAAATAGGTGAGGAAACATTTGAGGATACAACTGTGGATTTTTGAATGTATTTTGAGGTTCACGGCCTTGGCCAACAAACAAAATGTTCTTCTCCCCTTTTTTCATGTGTTCAATAGCAGTGGCTTTTATCTCACTGACAGACATCTGAGAGAAAGCTTCACCAGTCAAGCCATGAACCATAAAGGGGCATGGACCACTATCAGTACCTTCATCCGCTTCCTGATCATTGACTACTGATGATAAAGGATTTTTGTTGGTCATGAGTTCCTCATAATCATAACCAACTGGGATATCTTCCTCAGCATAAGTCTTTAGATTCTCTGATGAGATAGCAAGATCAGCATAGTCAGAGTGATTCAGCTTCAGCCATTCAAGAGCCAGTTTCACCTTGGCTGCATGTACTAAGAGTGGTGTATGCTTGAGATCATCAGGTGTAGGTCTGCAAGGACCAGTATACATGAAAGCTATCATGCTATCTAACTCTTCTTTTGGTGGTGGCAATATATTGTAAACTTTGAATACAGGGTTGGAAAAACAAATGACATTGGCTGTCATTTTATATCGCCAACTAGAAGCAACCTTAATGACACAGTAACTATGTCGCACACGGGCAATCAAAAGTTTTTCCATAACAGTCAAGTTCTGCAGCTCAGTTGGAACATCACCAAGCCACAAGTCATTAGCAAGCCCCATCGCAGGAGTGACATCTTTTTTCATTGATGCATGGCACTGTACACATACATTGGTACAGCTTGAGGCAAGTATAGGATCGGAAGTGGTATCCTGAAGTGGATCATTGACACTGTCACACTCCTTACACATTACCCCATGGCGACACAAGATACTGAAATCCACATTAACTGATTTCAATGGTACCAGGTCCTCAAGTCTATGTAGCTGGCCACATACAGCACACCCCGCGTCAACAAACACCTTGGGCTTTAAATCATTACAGAAGCCAGTGACAATTACATGCATCAAAACCCTTGATGGAGGCTGAGGCGGAAACAAGGTCTTACTAGGTTCCGGATCTGATTTCGATATGGAATCACCATAAGGCTCCTGGATTTCTGTGCGGTCTTTTATACTTTTCCAAGTTGACTGAGATTTTGTTTTCGGAACTATAGGAATAAAGATAATACAGGCATCAACACATTCATTGTTACATTCAGCATGTTCACCAACCAATTGTAGTATCATTTTTTTTGTAAAGTGAGCTGGAATTATAGTGCCATGAAATGCCATCAGCAGGCTCAAATTTGGTATAGTCAAGCGAGTAATAAGCCCATCATTCAGAGGCACAGCACATACAACTTCTGACTCACCGATCAAAGGTACTTGGTTGACAGAAACCACCATATTCACTTGATATATGGTTTGAGCAAGAGCATTTCCGCCGACGGTAAATGGAGCCAGTTCTACTCCTTTGAAAGAGGTGCTTCCACCACCAATCAGAGAAGATGGATGTGAAGGCTGGTTACAAGTTACAGGGTGGAAAAGATGGGGAATACAAATAACTCGGGAGCTGGAATGTAAATGCGAGATCGAATACCAGGCCCTGCATAGACGGCCTAGTGATTCATAGAACAGAAGATCATGAGAATGGAGTTTTCGGACCAATTTGATCCATAGCTGCATAAATTGACCGCGACGATGAGATGAACGCTGACATCTGAGTGACACCAACAATACTAAATTCTTCTGACGCCTGAATGGATCACAAAATAACCATGACATGAGAGAAGGTACATTCATTGGCATTCTGGATTGGCTTTCTCGATACAAGGTTTTAAAAAATCTGTAGCGGACACGATGTAGCGTACCTTGTTGTTTACAAGAATACAGCACTTTCCCTACAGATCGCTGGTAGGTGGGGTCTGTAGTTTGTTCGTTGAGCTGGGTGATAAAAACTGTTTACAGATTAATATTGGATTCTTTTCAAGAAGTTATTTAGGCTCACCAGTTGTGTGTTGGAGGGATGGTCGGGATTATGAGACATGAGTAAGGGTTGTAGAACTCTTCGGCTTTAGCTTCCAGTGTAAAGTAGACACTGATTGCAATTGCAGAGAGTATAAGAAAGATTACCAAAAGCCTAAGCTTGTAGTTCCTTTGGAGTCGGGGTCGTTTGTTGGATGAAGTCGTCCTTCCTGCTGCTGGGATTCGTCGTGCTGGTTTGTCTCTCAGAGTCTTGGAGGTCTCAATGATTCAAACAAACACTTGGTCCGCCTTCGTTTTATTCACTATAGGGCGACCAGGACCCAGTGAACAACGCCTGATATTACTCAGAGTCTTAAAGACAGAACAAGGATTCTAATGATCTGTAGGTGATCTCGAGGCTTCTAATTGACAATACTGAAGATGCTGAGGTAGTATACCACAGGTGTTTGCCTATAGTATCCTATGCTGGGCCGTATACTGAACTCGTTACTTGGTCGTTAATACTGATACTGAACTCGGGGTTGCAAGACTTACCGTAAGTCTGGCACTAGTCTCAGTGGTACAAGTGAATAGGCGATCCATTGATCCCTACTGCTGTATTGTCCAGGGAGAAGGGTGAAGTTCTTAAGTCCACTCAGGGGCAAAAGAAGATCCTTGTCTCAATAGAACAAGAGAATAGGCAATCCGTATGATCCCTACTGCTGTGTTGTTCAAGGAGAGGGGTGAAGTTCCTTAAATCCTTTCTTAGGGATAAAGAAGATCCTATTTGATGGAGAACTGGGCTCCCTTTTATACAGTTTCTAGGTACCTGTCTATTTGGGGCTAAAATACTAATAAATCTGGGTTCTGTGATTTATTATCTCTTTCTGGATGTGCATGTCCTACTTAGGATTTACATGTCCTGCTTTGGATTTATGGTTCATTCTCAATGAAACATGAATCTGGATCTTGTACAGCCTGTGGGATGCATCGTGATCCTGGCCAGAAAGAGTCGTCCAGACTTGGAGAGTCAAATTGTGTATCTCGTAGATTTCATCTTGACCCTTCTGAGTTTCCAGAAAGAAATGGTCAGACCAAAAGCAGTTTGTCCAAATCGTACTGGATCTAGATGCATTTGGGTCCCTTGACCTTGTCTTTCCCCCCCATCTTTCCTCACCCAAATCATGTTTGCGACAACTTTTCTTGTCTGAGACGTGTCAAACACGTAGTACTCGTGTATAATGTGTCTCATAACATGAATCATGTCGGAAAAATAAAAAGTGCCTCATGAGGCCTCATGAGGCCTTGTGAGATGTCTGAGGCTGGGGCGGTTTCACGAGACATCATGAGACAGGCTGTACGATCACGAGACAACGTGAGACTGGCCCTGGTCTCATGAGATTGCCGGTTCTCACGAGGCCTCCTGAGAAGGATCACATCCTCAAAGGAAAGGAAAAAAGATTTTTCATTTCTTTTTATGGTTATTTATCTTTGTTGATTAGCTCTTTTTTCTTATCTTTTTTTCTTAGCTTTTTTTGGGCATTTTTATTTTTAATGGTTTTTAGTGGGATTCGAACTTGTGACTTACTTGTATTCAGCTTATGTAAAACTGCTGTGGTTCTGTTAAGGAGTCGATGAAGACCCCTAAGCCAAGCTGGCTTATAATAGTATGGCTCGCAGCTAGTGAAAGCAGGCTGTGGTTAGCCACATCTAAAGTAGAAATTCCCAAGGGTGTCCAAGGCGGTAAGGGACCCTGACGCACCCTTGGACGCCCTCTGTTTTTGCTGGTTTCAGTTCTGACAAGGCCGTCAAAGGGTATACACGGCTCATAACAGGCGAAGGTCATCGAACCTTTCTCGCCCTTCGACGGCCCTTTGGTACCCTTATGGAGCATTTGTTTCGAGATATCCATATATTTCACTCTGATGATACACTGAAAACTACCGAATAGATGGAGAATGATGCTCCAAGGGTGACACAGGGCACCACCGACATCCAAAGGGCCCACAATGACCATCCTGCTCTGCTCCCTCGGATGAGGCAAAGAAATCTGCCAAAAATGATAAGTCTGATGTTAGATTCTGGTTATGGGGAGTCTGACCTGGATTATCGTCTAACGTTGAATTGGATAAGAGGGATTATGGAGGTGGTCTACAAAGCAAGATTAGAAGGATAAGCAAGACAAGCATAGCACTGACCATACACGAATTTCTGCAGGAAAATCTTGGTTTACACGGACGGTCTTGGGTAGCTGAAGACAATGTCAGACGGTACATGAAAGGAAAATGAGCTGCACACCAGAGAGAGGTTCCAGCTCCAGACACTTCCAGTGAATAAAGCCCTGCAAAATCATTTCAAAATGAAATTCAGCCCAAAAAAGGACCTGCTGACCGGTAATATCTTCTAGGATAATTCAGGAAATGGAACGGAAGCTGAAGAAAGAAAATGGACAAGAATGAGCAGGTTTCTACGCGCCAACAGCCAACATACCAAAAATCACCATAATCAAGTTTTCTGATTCAAAAGGGGCGCAAATCTCCGGGGAAAAGAACCAGTGGACCAGAGGGAAGGCAGGGTCTGGTTTTCGTTGGTTTTGAAGCCATTGGAGGACAAGCACTGAAGATGCTGCAGGACAGTGGTCGTGGGCAAAGGGCAAAATGTGTGACCAATGTGACGAAGTGACACCAGCAATTTTGTAATTTTCATCAAGTCCGCTGCTCGTGATAACAAAAAAAGACTCTAATGTTCAGCAGGGTTTGGCAGTGGACATGTTGGCCCACATTTTGGTTCCACTAGCGCTTGTAAACACCGCCTTGCTGACCATCACACCTATTTTTTTGGCATGGCCCCAAATTTCACAGTTAGCTGTAGAACAAGGTTGATAAATATTACAGGTTCAGCTGAAATGACAGATATTTATATGGGCCCATGGCTGCGGCATTCTGACGCTGCTTCTTAGATTGGGCAGACAGCAACGGGGAACGTAAATGGCCCGAAAATAGTTGCGGCACTACATTACTGTTATGCCGAGATGCCGAATTTACGTTGATTTCCATTTTTGTAAATTCTCACAATGGTATGTCAGTATAACATAGCCTATCTAGATTGAGGAGGACTTACAAGGCTTGGCAAGCCTCATGATATCTCATGATACCTGGTCTGGTCTCATAATAATTATCACAAGGCTCTTGCGAGACTGCGAGCTGGATTACAAGGGCTTACGAGAATTGGTAAGCCTCATGATGTCTCACGATAATTGATCCGGTCTCGGATCAGCATCACAAGGCTCTCACGAGGCAGTTTGCCTCATGAGACCATCCCCTTTTTTCCGACACAGTAATTGAAACACATTACTTGTGTCATTTGGGTGGTTAATAGGTTCAAAAGTTAAGGTGGTGCAACTCTTGTATCTGCTGGTTTGAGTCAGATGGTTATATTTGGCGTTTCAGGGTCTGACTTGGCCTGTCATGAGTCACTGGGAACTTGACTCAACGTGGTTCATTGAGGCCAGAGTCTCTCACCCTTGACACATGTTAGGGCATGCTTCATGTACAGCACTTCCCTATCTGCCAATTGAAACGGAGCTTGAATAATGACCATCTGATGCGCTGACATGCCACATGGGTCAGTGCCACGTATTGTCCTGATCATCTGTCGATCAAGGCTGTGTGCTGTCAGAACTTCTACAGCTTTCTGATGGATCTCTACAGCTCTTTGATGGAGTCATTATGCCACGGGAGTCATTATGCCATATGGACTTTCTGCAGCTTCTGATTGTTTGCCATCAAGTTGGTATCTTCATTAGGGATTCCCTGCGCTTTGTGCTAGGGATCATCGTGCCCCATTTTCACTTCACTTATCAACCTTCACCAACAATCACTATTTCTGATGAAACAATGTTTTATCAGTACAACGAAGGGGTTGGTGAGACCCAAAACACTGTCTGTATCTTTGCAGTGCATCCACCAAAGCACCGCGGGTTTCGATCTGATAGCTTTTACTGGGGCTGGCGAGGCCAAAGGATGCATACGCCGAAGCATCAAGGATAAATGGGGTGTAGATTCTGGAATAGAAATTGTAAGCGATGATCGAGAAAAATTATAGTTATGCACAAAGGGGAGACGACTGGATTTGCAAAAACTTGAGCCTGCTAGAAACGGTCACCAGATATTACAATGAAGCCAAGTGGATGCAAACATGGAAACTAAATTCTTTTTTATAGCCAGAGGTCGCCAGAATTGTTATAGCTGCAGCAGCAGCAAAGCACAGAAATGAGGAAAATCACATCCTATACTATAAAACACATCAGTTACCTGATGCTGATTAATTCATGACAAATCAATGACAAAGCAATGACAAATTATTTTAACTGACATAATCATGTCAAGCACCGAAGGAGGCCACCTGCAGGGCGGCGGCACAGCATTTGAGGCAGAAACAAGCTGTGGTTCCTCCTGGAGGAACCTAAAGCTTGTGATGATGGTTGCAGAAGATGAACTGTCTGATGACTAATGCATCACACGGAAATGACGCAACTGAGTCATGCACATGACCGCCAACTTTTTCAGCCAATGTGACGAATGTCTGTCACAAATAACTGCGCCAGTCAGATATTGACATTGATAGGAAGGGCAATACACATATTGAGAATGGTCTACGATAGTTGAAAATAAACTCGGATGGTCGGCGAAGTATCATGCTACAGTACAGTATCCAGGTGAAAAAACAGACAACATTTTCATTTCAACCCGCATTGACATCGGCAGGGAGAGCTAGAGCCTCAAACACCAACTGTGATCCAACCACCTGGGATTATGTTAAATACATCTACAATGTATGAGAGCCCGCTTCGGATGCTGAGGAAAGCTGACCTTGGATTTAAGGCACAAATAGACCCTCGGTGGAAGCAGAACTCCTCGACCATGTTGAGCTGAAATTCCTGTGTCTCTTTGGACTTGAAAAGGGTCCTGTAGTTGCTGTCAGGACGATGTATCAGATACAAGGTCAAATAGAAATTCACCCACTTAGCCGTCATGTCCTCAACCAGTAAGCCCAAGGCACAGACATTGAACGTTCTCCAGCATCTTGGAGCATGTCAAGTACATCTATGGTGTATCAGCGCTTGCATATGATGTCAAAGATACAAGGGAGAAAGAATAACTGACCTCGAATTGACTGTGACAGAAGGGCCCCCATAAAAGCCGCATATCTCAAGCACAGATTCAGCAAATCCTCCGGTCTAATTTGCATTGAAGAGAGACCTAACGACAAATTCAGAACGCTCTAGTGAGGAAAAATTCGAGCAAGAAGTCACCTATCGCTCCTCATGCCCCCAGTGAACATCAACCCGTAAATTTGAGACCCCAGCTTCACCAATCATGTCAAACGATTTTGAAGGCTGTCTGGCTCTATTAAAGCCTGCTTTAATCACAATTTATAGGAACTGAACGGCAGAACTGACCTTAGAAATCCTATTACAAAAATACACATACTAAAAGCCGGATATCTCAAGCATGGATTCGGGGAACCTTTCAATTCGTCTTGCATTGGAAAGGCAGCTATTGAGTGGGTCAGAACGCTCTATTCAAAAAAAATTTGAGCAAGATCTCACCAAGCGGTGCTGGCTCTCCCTGCCAAGCAACAACCGAAATCCTTGAGGTCCCGGCTTTTCCAATGACATTTATTCTTGCTGGAGGCTCCTATGGAATATCAGACCTTACGGAGGATGCTACGGAGAATGATGCAGGGACAGGACTGACCTTAAAATTGGAGGTACATGATAAGCCCCTTCCGGAACCTGCATAGCTTGGGCACAGATTATGGGAATCCTTCGGGTTGATTTTGTTGGAAAGATGCCTAATAACCGATTCAGAACACCCTATCCAAGAGAAATTCAAGGGCCCCTGGCCAAGGGACACCACAAAGCTTCGAGGACCCAGCCAGCCAAAGACCTTTGTTCATGTTGAAGGCTCCTATAATCCATTATACCTCACTTGACATAAGGTATAAAGAGACAAGCAACAGGACTGACCTTGAAAACATCAGAACAAAATGACCCCCGAACAAAACTTGAATGTCTTGTTGCAGAAATAGCTGATTCCTTCGGTCTAAAGGGTGTCCATGACAGGACTATTTAGGCAGTCAGAATAATCCATGTGGTGGAATTCGAGGGAAATTTGACCTGGACAGAGATTCTTGGATTCGGCTGCCTCAGGATAAGGAAACAGAATCTGGGCTTTGGAATTGTTTCATTATGACATATAATGCTGTAGCCGGTACATTGTGCTAGCCAGAAGACTGTCAAAGCATGTAATGGTTGTTGCAGTGCTCGGGTGGTGGAGGTCAGAGGAAAGCAGCGACGCTGACAGTCACAGTCACCCAGTGACAGGTCACAATAGATGGCCCCGCTCCAACGTTGAACATTGAGGGTAACTGACCTGACTGGAAAGGAACACGATATTCTTACAAAAATTTATGCTGTATTGCTGGCCATATTAAATGGCAGGCTGGAGACGGTTGTGCTAAAATCCATGACAAGAGCAAAATGACACAGCAGGCACAGAGAAACCTCGGCATAAAGTCTGAAATGCAAATTTCCTTTTATATTCACTTTTGGTGATAACAATGAACGAGCCTACAAGTAGAACTCGTAACTGCCAGATGATCGTTTTCCATGATGGTAACAGTGCGCTTCAAGTTGGCCAGTAGCCACTTCTGCTGAGGCTTCCTCGGTAAGGTGATTCTTCTCGTCAATCACGGCCTCTCCAACACTCTTTGCTCCAGACTCATCGGCACACAGGATGTATCGCAGATCCCGTTGAGACCGAGGCACTCATTCTCTGGTTTTACGATACCCTGTTTGATCCTGCTGGTGCTAGTAGGTGAACACCAGACCAGATGAACAATCGTTCATTTGATGTCCTCCGAGTTGAGAACTTTGAGAGGGACATTCATGCCTTGCTCCAGGCCAAGATCGTTAAGCGGTGGGAGCAAGAGGCTAATGCAATGAAAGAAGCTCTGCCATGAAGGCAACTTTGCATTGTCAGTCCACTGAGCCTGATGGCGCTGCTTCCACCTCTATTTCACCTGCAGGAATTTCAAAATGTACCACTGCTGAAACTTTTGAAGGCTCAGAGATGAACCTTGTAGAGGAGAAGTTCATAGAATCTTTAGGGGAAAAAAGGAATAGCGGGTCAGATGTGGAAACGAAGAAATTAAAGTTATGGAGGAAAAAGTGGCATACCTATCTGTGGATTGACTACATCAATGTTTTCAGACCGTAATGAACCAGGCCATACTGTAAGAATAATACAAAATAACCTGAGAGTCCACTACTGATCTTTTGCAAAACGCTGCGACTCGACTCGAGCACAGCTTATTGCCTGCTATAGTATAAATCACATGACATGGTGCTGGACAAACAAAGAATATTATATAATTAATATTGCTTGGTCAGCATCTCAATGGATGCAGAAATGCAATAAAAATAATTTGGCACCAGTGAGATTTGAACTAAAAACCCTAGGGTAAGTGCAAACAACTAGGCACAAACATCACAAACTTGACACTGTAACAACTGAGCCACTGGGGCAGACATAACTACTGACATCAAGGCCTGTGTGACAGTTAGATATTAGTATACCGGAGCTGAACTAAGGAAGATTACGTAATTTCCCAAAAAGGAAAGTCATCGGATTTGGAAGCGCAATGTCTTATACTGGAGTGAATTTGTTAAGGTTGATTAGAGAAATGTTGCTAGTTAACCCAGTATTGACTCAGACATTTTTTTGTAAAAAAACTCGAATGAAATTGCTGTTTGTACTGCAAATGTTTGATTTTTGCTCACGCCCAACAAACGAGCTCACAACTGGGACTCGTAAAGAGTCTCCAACTGCGGACACAAGAAAGTCCTCACACTGAAGGGTAACAAATACGAAGCCGCTCATGGTGTGTATGAACTGGGTCATGCTTTTTCTGTGTGTCGCTGTGTGTCGGCCTGTGGGCGAGCTCATTTATTGGGTGTGAGCAAAAATCAAACATTTGCGATCAAAGAGCCCAATGGGAATAATCACGTGATAGCTTTCCAAGGCCTGGCGAGACTTGACAGTTTTTCACCCGTCCACGTGACTCCCAAAAAGGAAACTCAGAATGTGAGGCATGAACCAGTTCATAACCAGCTCATCATCAAGGTACAGTATTTATTTATGGAAGGTTTTCTGCTTTCCCTATGTATTTTCAAGGCTCTGAAAGAATAAGATATCTTGTGACTATTTGTTTGCCAGGTCGGGTCTTTCTGAAAGTGCGGGAAGAGTATCCATCACTCGCTCCCCCTCCTCCCTCGCAAGCTCGGGGGTCCCCCGAGCCGCGGGAGTCTCAGATGGGCATGCTAAAGACTTGCTCCTGAACGGCTATGGAGACTCTCCAAGGTCAGGTCTTCTCACTGGCAAAAGCTGTCAAAAATAGAGGCCTTGAGTGGGCTCGAATCCAAGGTCATCAAGCAAACACAGCATCACAATAGGCATCATTACAACTGAACAACTGAGGCACAAGAAGCTATTAAATTTACGTGGTTATATGAGCCATGAGGTGCATTTCAGCTGACGAGAGTCTCTCATGTCATCAAACTGGTTTGTGGTTTGCAAGGTCATGTGCAACACTTCCCTTTTTGGAATCACGTGGACAGGTGAAAAAATCAAAAACTCCCGGCGATAGTCAAAGAGTGTTCTGGGCCCAGCATCGCTGACTTCGGGAGCTCAGGAAGCCTCCATGATACAAGTATGGATATATTCAGTATGGCCAAATTATATATAGTACCACAACTATATCTTGGTCCTATGTTACATGAGGCTAGATGCTCGCAGCCTTGCCTGCTTGCTCTTGACAGTCATCAAGTGTTGTTCACTCATCTTTTCAAGACTAGTATCTTCCATTCTATTGCAACTGTGATTGTTGAGATTCTCCTATCACCTGATTGAGATATAACCAGCCTCTCTGACGTGGAAAGAGGCAAACCTCTCTATCACTCATAGAGTCAGTCACTGGACCATGTCTGAGAATCTAGCACGGTTTCACTGTATGGCTTATTTTGGTCTTTATCCAAGACCAAGCATCCATGTTCTAGTCATGTCCAGGTACCCTGTGTTCCTTCTCCCAGTATTAGCTGAGGGCATTGGTATTTGGGGGATTTGATGGGAGATGTGGGAGATTTGAGAGATTTGATGGGAGCATATGGGAGATGATGGGAGATTTGTGGAAGAAAATCTTGGAAAGTCTGGAGGAGTATACACATATTGAACTCATTGATACTGATTTTAATGCAAGAAGTGGATTACAAACCAAGACATAGTGTAACACACTTTGATTTAGTGTGACCAGACTGTCACATTAACTTGACGGCCGCAGGAGAAATGAGAGCTTTGAGAAATATCCAACAGTGGATGAGTCGATGAACTTAATGGCATTGAAAGATGACTTGATGCATGAGCTATGTCAACAGTGGCCTGAAATAACACAGGGAGTTGTAACGTACCTTTATGAATTTTAGGTAGTGTTTCTTGCCTTTCAGGCTTTAGCCTGGATATCCTCACAGATTCCTTATCTACGCCATCTTGTAGAAATGTGACACAATCTTATCTTAATCTTTACCACAACAATCTAACTCTCAAGTTACTTCTTCAGTGTTTTCCGTTGTATCTCACGCTGCATCCTGGCTGTGGAGTACTTGTTCTTGGATTCTGTTGTATTGGCTAGGGTTTGTTCACCAAAAAACCTTGCTATTTCTCAAGGTGATCCCTGTCAGAATAGCCTCCGAGGAATCTATTGACTTGAAGGCTGTTATTTAGGAAACGGGCCTTTACAGGAGTCCTCAGTGAACATATACAATAAGGAGAAGTCCCATGTAATGGACATTCCTTATCTATTTATCCTATCTAGTCAGTAGTGACTTATTTGGCTCACCTGGTATAAAAGGCGAGCCATCAACTCTTTTCTCTTTTCTTTATGCTTATACTCAACCACATTGTCACACTGTAAACCCCAATATATTTGGTCTCGTTTATGTGGTGCGTAGAGTAAGAAGCTTCGAGGCTAGCCTTTAACAAAGGTGACCAGCCTCTATCCCATCACTTGAAGCATCAAGATAATGGGAGGTGTGTGGGAGATGTTGGGAGATGACTGGGAGATCAACTTACCAAGTCTCTACTAAGTTTATGAGCACATTCCTTGGACCTGAATGAACCATTTCAGGTGGAATTGACACTACTTAACCTCTGTTTTGCCTGCGGACCCAATATAAGGACCAACTTGAATTTAAGACCATCAAACCGGAAAATCTGGAAGGCCACTAGACATCAAGATCTAACAAGGCAAACAAGATATTTTCATTCGATGGTTATGCACAATGCATGTAAAATTGGTGAATACTGGATGTGAATGAAGGACCCTGAGGTCAAAGAGAGAGGAACATGTCAGTCCTGCTTTGTACTGGAAGATATGGAAGATATACTAACTAGGTGTAAGTGTGCAGGTCAACAAGAGGTCTAGGACCCCGCAAGAGAGACCTAGTGCAAGAAGAGAGGCACCAAGTGGAGAAAACCCAAGTTTTGCAAAATATTGGCTTGCACCCTCACTGCGTTTCATGGCCACCTGATCCAACCCTGACAGGGTCTGATCGAATCTGACTGAGTCTGATTAGGTGTGACTAGGTACCTAATCTGACCCTAGTCACACTTAGTCAGACTCGATCAAACCCGCTCAGGGTTGGATCAGGTGGCGGTGAAACGTAGTGCCTGGCCGATCTACAATCCCAACAAGGTGAAAGGAAACCTGGAGCAACCAGTTCTTCAGAATCCTGATATCCGAAGCAGTGCACCTGATTTGGAAGCTGAGAAATGGATGAATGATCCCAGATGCCCAAGGCAGGACCCAGCCAGAGGCATCTATAAAAGAGATAGAAGCAGATTCTTCAAGGCTCTGGACAGGTGGCTAACCTACGACATAGCTCTTACGAACAAGGCTAGATCTGCAGACGATCAATACAAGGCTTCCACCAAAAAAAAAATTGAATTTGAGACTGGCATACTGTGTATTCTAGGGTTGGAACAGGTGACCTCTCGGCATGTAGCCCATTTCTAGCAAATCTACTCCAACCCAGGGAATAGATGACCTGTCCGGCCTCAGAATAGCTATCCCTCCAAATCTATCCGGACTTATCCCAATCTGCTCCACCCTTGAGAATAATTCGGCCTGAAACGTGGTGGTTGAAGAGGTATGATTGAGTCGTAGCTGACTGCCTAAGCTCACGGAAGTCAGTCCTTGCAAAGGAAATATACATTGGGTCCAGAAATGGCTCTGGATGGCGATTTTCACATTGATGCTATCAGGTCTTCGCTGACAAAGAACATGACAGCCAAGCTCCCTGAAATACGAGACAAGATTGTGACGGCCACCGCTGAGATCATTCCTGCCAGAGATGGTGGGTGTCTTTGATGTAAATGATACTACTTACACTTAGTATGATATAATAACTATATAAATGATTAGAATGAACTACAATAATTTTTGAAAATGGACCCCCTTAAGGACTCTTACCTGCCATCGTCAGAGTGGCTATCCATCCAACTTGTGGGTCTTGTTGGATCCAGGAATCAGGTTCAAAAAGCGAGAGAATGTAACATTGGCGCCTTTAAATATGGTGACCATAATACCCTATTAGGCGCTAGTCTCTGGCACCGGAGCTGTTCGACCCTGATCGTTTCGTCTCGAAGCTCATATCCAGTGATGCTTGCTTCAACTCCCACCACCGCTATGGTTGCGCTATCTGGGCCGGATTTCATGATTCCGACGGCAGGGGACTTTGAGGACACAGCCAAGAGAATGCTGCAGACGAGAGATGGAGAAATCCTCCTGGATATTCTGTCTCCGGATGCCTTTCCCTCTCTACTTCTGGGAAAGATCGTGACGATGAAAGACAGGTGAAGAGTCACAGAAATCAATTTGCACGTCTAAACCAGCTGTAGATCCTTGTAAGGGATGATTGTGAACTAGAATGTGTGATGGAGCCATCGGAGGAATATTACAACACTCGCGTGTTGTTACATCGACTGATGGTTGTGACTGCATGATTCAAAAAACTCTGTTGAGGGTGCTGGTGCATCCTTTTACGCGTTATTGGTGAGTTCATACATCTATCGTCTCCTAATCCATACCTATGGCTGCTGAACATTGAATTCCAGCACATAGCTTAACTCAAACCGTATTAGTAAAAGGATATGCTCTAGCATTCAGCCACTGTCGTTGAGGTGTTTAAGTTTGACGGAAAGATACTTATCCTGTGAGCATCGTCTCGAGGCCCCGACGGTCTCGGATATGATCACATTATCTTATACTGCTTTCATCCTTCCACCAATTACGTATCGTTTCATTGCTCTCCGGATTTATCTGATTAATTGACTCCTCTATTGCTGCTAGAATTTAGTCATCATATTTGGATAGATAGATAGATAGATTACACGATTTGGAACCTTAGCTGGCCCCCTTTACTTCTTTGCTTACACCACTTCTCCGAGGCTCGAAGGCTCTTAGCCTCTTACCATAAGGATCTCTCCATCATGTTAGGATATTCACAGTTTCTCGACACCGCGGCAGGGGTTCTGTCATAGGACCAAAATCATAGATATTGTAAATCCTATACATAGGGCTCAACCTATATCATAGGCATATCTCCGTTGGAACCCATGACTTTCATGATACCATCATCAATTCCCTTAATCCATCTATACCATTTCACGACTCTAGAACTTGGCCTTGCAAGAGATCTTGCCCGACTTTTTGGGAGGGTCGCTACATTGCTTCGCCTGTATGAAAGGAATTTAGCAAGGCGGTGGAGGGTTTGAATAATGGGTGAACGCACTGCTTCTGCTGTGCTGTACTTGGTTCCGCAGTACGGGCACTTGAAAGAGGGTTTCGAGAGGACCTTTCCGCGTCGCTCGACTTCGATAGCACGGGTGTCAAGATCGTTGCTGAATTGACGTTCGGCCAGTTGGAGGTCACTGATAAAGGAAGGTAAGAAAGATGGCAGAAATGGGAAGGAAAGTATGATAAGCTGACCTTCCGTCAAAGGCGACAAGGGGTGCAGCGAGAGCCTCGGTCAGCAGGAATGCAACGAGCAAGGAGGCAAGAGAGTAGAGCTTGGATGGTTGCATTGTGATAGCAAGGATCGAATGAAATAAATTGAATATGTGAACGGATTTGAGTTCTTGGGTGAGACCAGCTGAAGAATCATTGCCCTTGCCAGGGAGTCTTTTATAGATTTCAGGCTTGACCACCATACCAAATGGGATATATAGAGGCCGAGCCTCACTATCTGGTATCTAGTGCACAAGTGGTTACCGAGCCCTGAAATGTCTGAATCTAGTTCATATCCGACAAACGAGCCCACACGTGGGTGATTTCGGGGTATTCCGAAGAAAGTGACGAGATTGAGTTGACTCCGCCGACTCGGATGCTTCAAGTTCACCTAGTTGACGGGCTCTTCGGGGAGTTTTCCTGCCGTTCCATACCTTCTGTCGTTGCAACAGATCTTGCACCGACAGAAAGCACGAGTTGAGGCTACCGTAATCCTTAATTTCTCCTGGACGGACTTGTGACTCAGATCACGAAGCATACACAGATAATCCTGAGCTTGTTCAAGTGTTTTGGCTCAAGATGATCTAGAGTGGGACACCGTCGTTGGCGATACCTCTTCCAATGATTCTTTTGGGTCCTGGAAGGTCCACGGGGAAATTGCAATCATGAGGCGTGAGAGCCATCCCTGTCGTCCAATGCGAAGAAAGGATGACAAGATTTAGATGACTCAACGCATGTTCGTTACGCCGTTTTCTATAGTATCCACAGGGACTATACTTAATGGGACAGGTTTCTCAGATATGAGAGCAGGCTGGGCTGAGACCTCCGTTGGTCGTCGTGATTTCTGTTAGAAACTCGAAATGTGACCAATACCGGGTGGTTGCTTGCTTGCTCATCCAACCCAGGGTATGGTGGCGCTTGATCCGTCTGTTTTAATCGCTCCTACTCCTTACAATTGCCGCTCGATCATTGAATCATCGCGCCACTGATTTCAGTTGCGATGTGAATGATCCCAGTGAGAAGTCGGTTGATGATAATCGATGCAGGTCGATGCAGACCGATTTTGGTCGATTTTTGGTCGATTTTTACAAGGGCTGTCGATGTCTATCGATTTTCCTCGATTTATTTGACGTCCTTCCTTATAGTGACTGTTCAAGTCGGTTATGATGATCATGACCTTAGTCTGGCTCTCTACATGCAATGATCTTCCGGATTTGTACCTGTCACTCCCGAGGATTTACAAAGTGACCAAGCCATTATCCGGCAGCACTGCATTGACCTCGCATCACGGATGTATCCAACCCGATTGAGAATCATTACGAGAACGTGGAATCAACGGCCTCGACGGCCGCATGTACCACACAGGATTGTGGCTGTGATGAATGGTTGGAGAATTGTGAGAGGGTGGGTGGGTCTGGTGTCTGGAGCCACCCTGGAAGAATGCAACCTATGCTTTTCGGTCTCAAAGGCCTGAAGACGACTTGGAATTGTCCATATCACCCGAAAAATCCTAATTCTCGGTCTTTGGGAGTGGGGCTGCTCCATTTTAGTCCCACTAGCATGAAAATTGGCCTCGCAACCCGCTACATTGATATCGGTGATATGGATGCAATTCAGTGATCTGATTTCATGGATATTGGCGGGAAATGCTGTTCGAAAACTTGAAGGGTAGTGACCTACCTGGGGTTCAATTCAGGTCGCGGCCGGATTGAGGGTCCACTCCCAATCAAGTCTAGTAACTTCCATGACATGGGATCTGGGTTTGATCAGACTGTCCACTCCTGCCGTAAATACAGGGCCAGGTTATCCAGGGATATTGTGCGTACGGTTTGAAACGACACAGGTGGATCGTATAGCGACTATTCGGCACCATGGAAATGTTGTTGCGGAAAGCCCAAGAATCCATAGGAAGCACTGTGCCTCTGTGTCTACTGCACCTCTCGGGTTGCAATTGCCTTCTTAATCCAAACATGATGTGTCAACCTCCGTTGACTCGAGATTAATAGAGTCATCGGAGCCCGACGGACACAGGATGATATCAAGGCTATGGACAACTGCCGTTCTCAACACGCAAGAGTTAACCTTCTAGTTTCATTGCGCTTACTCAAGCTGAGCTTCGAGTTCTATAAAAGCCTTGACACCTATCAATGTTCTCCTCAGTTCGTGCTGGTCACTGCTCACATCACATAAACAAATTCCTACATTAATAACTCACCACTTTCAATCACATTCAAGTTCATTATGCGTTCATCTACGACATTCGCTACTCTTTCCCTCTTGGTCTCCTTGGCCATGATCACAGCGGCTCCTGCTGTTCGTCCAGTTTCTGTTATGATCGAAATGATCCATCTAACGAATCTCTAGCAAAGTCCTCAGAGCACAATCAAGGACCTTACCAAGGAAGAGAACCAACTCCAGAGTCTCAAAGGGTCCGACAAGAAACTAGACGGTTCCACGAGTGCCCTGAACAAGGACATTAACAAGGAGCTCGCCACAGTGAGCCATCCTTGAAACACATATCACATTTCACTTACACATTACCAGATTGGTAAACAAGAAGGCAAACTTGCTGGTCTCAAGAGCAAAGATGCCGCTGTTGAAAAGAAGGAGAAGGCTGCCGGAAACAAGATCAACTCAGATGTTAAGCAGCTGGGTGTCAAGTCCCCAAAAGGCAAGGGTGCTAAGAAACCTCATGCCAAGGGTGGCAAAGGTGGGAAGAAAGGTGGAAAGAAAGGTGGAAAGAAAGGTGGAAAGAAAGGTGGAAAGCAAGGTGGAAAGTTTCACAAAGGTGGCAAGAAGCCATCAGCAAACAAGAAGCCAAAGACACCCAAACCCGCCTCCAAGAAGCTGAAAGCTCGTGACGAATTTGAAATCGTACGTCCGATCATTATTTCTCTGCTTATCTCCATGTAACTGGCTCTAGGACGTTGAGGCTCGCGATGTTTTCGAGCTTGAGAAGCGTGATTTTGTCGACGTGGAAGAGCGCTCTGCATGGGCTGAGTTGGAAGACCAGAGGTATATTCACTGCGTTTCCGCCTAATCTATTCCGACTGGGAATACCTGAGAATGTGTGAATATGTGTGAACATGTCACGGGTTCTGAGGTTGAAAACCGGCCTGTTCTCGCATGTTCTCGCATTCTCGCCTATTCCGACCCAGAATAGATTGGACGGAAACGTAGTGATTGTCAAAGGGAAACTCGGAAGCAGGCTGCTGTGAGTCTGTGACCACCGGTCAGTTGTCCAAAACAGGTCTTCCAAAATGGGATGACCTGGTTGACCCAGGGCAAGCAACGACCCGTTAGAATTGAGACAAGATAGCAATATAAGTGGGATCCCAGAAAAGAAAATCCAAAAAAGGACAGAGGAAGAAGAGGAAAAGGGAAGTTTTCAGCTATTCCCTACATTCAAGGACCCCATATTTCTCCCAAGTCTGACTACATATATGCTCAATTTTTTCCCAAATTTAAGAGCTAATTTCCAGACACAATGCCTTGACTGCAGTGGTCTGCAGAATACTGGAGTATTTGAGGTTCTGAACAGTAGGTGGACCAGATCCTATCCCTTTCCAGGCTCCAAAGAGAAATGCTGATATTACACACCTTCCGCAATTTTTTCCAGGGCGCTGCGCGCTATGGACTTGGTATTATAGAATATTCAAGAAGAAAATGCCCAAAAATGCAGGCAGATAGCGACCGGCTTCTCGGCCGCACAACGTTACTCGTCACAATCCTGACTCAGCGGCTCAGTTGTTTTCAAACCGACGGAGCAGTGGAGAGACAAATCACACCCTAGAACCCTAAAACTGGCTTTGGAGTGTCTAAGATACCTGGAGGTCCCTGTGAAATGCCTAGAGCTTGCTGAAACACAGATTTCAAGACACTTGGAGACTATATAACCTTCTTTCCACAATGGAAAACAGATATACCAGGTCAGTATCAGGGATTTCAACTCATCTCCACCAACCCACACTGTTCTACAACATGGCAACCACAGCAGCATTCATATGCCATTGGAAACTAGCGGTCATTATTGCAGGACTATTACAGATGTTGATGCAGGAACTCGTTTCTTTGTACATCATATGGCCAAAAATATTACATAAATATATTTCTCAGTCGCTTTCCAAACTTGTCTGCCTGGGCATGAGATGACAGCAATGAATACATATGTGAGTTGAAAGAGTCTCTTCAGGACTTGAACTTGGGCACGGAAAACTCCGGTGGCTGTGCATCGCTATTTTCCCCTTATACCACAGCCTCCCAACCAGGCGTTCGGGCGTTGCTTCCCCTATACTAATAGTATTTCAATCGGAGCTTTTATGTCAGCTATCGGAATTTGAAATTTTCACACACCACAACTTTAATCATGGAAGCAACTACCCGAACGCCTGGCACATTTCCCGGCGTGCCTTGTTTGGCTCAAATCTCGTGACCATTTCACGCGTCTTTTTTTATGACGCCGCCATGTTCCTCCACCTACCCCATTCCAAGTCTCGATGAGCTTGCCGCGAAATCTGAGCAGGTCACTGGTTTCCGTCCGTGCACCGTACAGCTTATGTCAGCTCGGTACCAGCCGCAGAAAAAATTGAGCTTGAAACGCGGATCCGTCAGTCGTGAGACTTCTTTGCAGAGGCGCTCCGTGACCGTGTCAAAGATCCACTGGAAGATACCATCATGACAGAAAGAGCTCCTCCAGAGAAGGTTAAAAATGGCTGTAGCATCCTGGATGAGCTGATCCTTTGTGCTTCGGACAACCTCGGAAAGCCAAGTAAGCTGAATGAGGTAGCTGATATAACTGAAAATAGTCAGATTGTTGTCTTTGAGACAGCGAGACACATTTTCAACACGGTCGTGCACTGTCGGAAGATCCATGATATCGTTCAGGGAATCAGAGCAAGAAATGATGCGCTACCGATGGATTATCGACGCATCACCCAATTAAAGATCGAGCGCCAGTGGCACGTGACAGAGGCCAAACAAGGCACGCCGGGAAATGTGCCAGGCGTTCGGGTAGTTGCTTCCGTGATTAAAGTTGTGGTGTGTGAAAATCTCAAATTCCGATAGCTGACATAAGAGCTCCGATTGAAATACTATTAGTATAGAGGAAGTAACGTCCCAGAATTGAGGACCATAGGACGTCGGGGCGAGATATGTAAGCGGCGAGCTAAGCCTGCGTCATCCGCTGTGGGAAATCGCGACATGTGACCTTTCCCCTTTGGGCTCTTTGATGATGGGGGGCTGAATTCCGCTCACACCCAACAAACGAGCCCAACAGGTGGGGCTCGTAACGCTGCGGGAAACGATCACGAGACCACGTGAGTGGCTCATTTGTTGGGAGGGAGCAAAATTCAGGGAACAGCGATCAAAGGCCCCAAAGGAGATAGTTCACCACGTCGGTACCTTACGCGACGTCCCCGCCTTCTACGACCGTCGTCCCTGCCTTCTGCTACCATTTCCGTCACCCACAGCGTCAATCATTCCTGCTTCTTTTCCGAGGTAAGCTTTGTTGTTTTTTTTTTCAAGGCTATTGATTGTTGATGATTGCTGCATTTTGTCCTATAGCCTTGCCCCTGTGCTTCTCACCCTCTCAGCCCAAAGAAATTATTTGCTGCTGCCTTTTCTTTTGTAAGTCTGATGCTATGCTTTTCTACAAGCATATCTGACCTATTCTTTTCGCTTTTTTTTAGCCTGACCTTCCTCCCCACCCTGTTTCCTGTCTGTCCTCATTTTTATTTATTTATCCGCCCTTACACTAACTTTCCCATCACGTGATCAGTGCATGATCTCAGCGCGTCGCGTTGCCCTTTGGCAAATCCTTCCCGTGGATTTATTTTGAGGCTGTTGCCTCTTGGCCTTTGCATTCTTGGGTTCATAGCTTGGGGTGGTTGTTGTTGAGTGCATGTTGAACAAGGCTAATCTTCAACAAGTCTCAAACCCTGTCCTTAGTTCAGCGGTCGACAGAGACCTCTGTTTTAGAGTGGCGGTACTGGAGTTGGGTGGCGGGACTGGAAAGGTGTCAAGTTCTTTGGCATAGTTGCTCCCAAATTCAACTCCTGCATTTTGCACTGTACCTCTGTCTTGCGCTGACTTCTGTGTATAAGACACCAACCCAGTTGTGGATCCTTGCTGGTTGAGGTTCTGAGTATTTCTGCGAACTGTTTTTGGTAAGTTTTGGTGGACCCTTTGGACTGTTTCTTCCAAGACCTGTGGACCCTTCCAGAGCTTTGCATCGTTTGTTATGTAAGTTTGTTTCAAACATGAAAGGACACTGTGCTGATAAATTACAAGATTGCTCACTGTTTGAGCTGTGACTGCTTGATCACCCAGTTCCACCCAGCAATTCTGCTCCTTGGGCGATTGGATCTGGTCGACTGGTTCATAGGAATGTTGTCATTTGGCTTGAGTATCATCAATATTCTTTTGCAAATGCCTCTACCCAAGGATACACCTTGTTACCAAGGTTAACATAAGAGTCAGCTCTTTTACTATGTGATAAGGGTTTCACTCAACACCTTACTTGAATGAGCTGATCTGATCTGAATCCAGCAAGAGGCTTGACAGTCTGAGCTTGTCAGGAAATTTGGAAGTATGTTGACACCTACATAAATCTATTCGCAAGCAACTCGAACGAGGAGGCTCCTGTGATTAATTCTCAAACATGGACCTGAGCTGTATCCACTAAACCCAGGTCTATGCTGGATTTCCTGCTCCAGCCTCTTGTGGGACCAGTGGTATTTATCAAAGGCCATAGCGCGCTGAAGATGGTCAGATGAAGATGATATTGGATTGGTAGTATCACAATGAAGCTATGCTGAGCCAGATTTGAGATTAAAGAGGAGGCTCTCAGCACTGTGGGGTAACTGCTGAAGTACGAGCGCAGCAAGTAACCTCCATCTTCAAAATGCCTGCCTTGATCCGGCACCTCCTCCACACCCGCACAGCACTTGCCGTCCGCATTTGGCACTGCCGACGCGCCTCTCCCGCCCCGGCCGACGTCGGGCATATCCGCAATCGTCGGCAATCCAGAATAGATCGTACTGGGAGACATCAACATCCTCCTCCCTCATCTGGGGGTAACTCACAGCAGGTTCGCGGAGCTGATGAGTACATGATGGATATGGAAGCAAGGATGAAGTGCGTTTTAGGGAGGCATTGCAGCGCGAACAGAGTGATGCACCTGAGGCGCTGGAGGCGGTAGAGCGAGCTGAGGCCAGAGAGTTGATGGTCGAGAAGTGGGATACCACACGTATTGACACGCTGTCGTGCAATGGCGATTCCGACCTCAAGCTCTCATTATCGCTCTCATCCCCTTTATTCCCAAACCGCCCAATGACCCGTCCCTACAATTCTTCCTTCGACGCTGACCGACGGTATGGAAGATGGTGAAGGTAAAGGTGAAGAGGGGTTATTATAGGTGAGGGTACGGCCGCCATCGTGTCTCTATGGGCAAGGTTAGGCGCAGGGACACCGATGGCATGAGAGGGCAACGTCGACACAGAGATAATGGCAAAACCATCGTCAGTTAATGAGGTCGTCGAACAGGTCAAGCACTAAGGTCGATGCCGTGCTTGACGGGTAAGGGAGATGCGAAAGTCGAGATGGGGATGTCTGTCGCATCAACAAAGAGGGAAAAAAGATAAACCAGCATGGTCAGCAAAACCTGACCAGTGGGATAGAGGCCAACCGTTCCGGTGGCAGATACAAGTCCCCCTGTTTTGGCTGGCAGCAAAACAACATGAATCTTACATCATCAAGTAAGTACTGCCAGAGACAAGATTTATTTAGAGTGGAATATGACTGGTAAATATGTTAGAATGGTTTCTGTCATCCATGCCACTGAAACATGAATAGCAAGCACTATTCTTGAGTTAAAGTCTTGAAAGAAGTGTCAATAGTCTTACAGTTTGTTCATACATCTCATCTTTGAGCCTCAACCAGCTGCTATTTTTCTACATCTCCGAGTTTTTGTCCAACTAGACCCAAGAGTCTCAAGGCATTCAAGGGGCCTACACAGCTGCTGTGGGATTGGAACAATAAAACACCACATGTCTATTAATCTTCCATTATTCAGATAGAATATCCGATAGTACAGACAGCTCTATAAGCGGTATAACATGGTAGAAGAAGACAACACTCAATCCACAGAATGCCCTTTCATGCCATTCACAGCTCCAATAGCTGTCAATTGTAAAGTCTGTTGTATATTACGATGACCATGGAATGTGAGAATGATATCCGACGATAATATGCTCGCTCCGGCCACTGAGCCAGTGTCTGAAAGCATCCCAAAGTCAAATTTGATTGTATTTGGTGCTAGTTGTTCTGCGCCACATTTCGTCGCAGTGCTGCCCTTACTCGCAGGTCATGTCACATCTACAGCAGACTAATTCCACAGTCTTGAACTTGATGATTCACATATCCTGTAGCGACCATTTTTGGCCTATTACCATGGATGACCAACTGCACTGGACATGTATTATGCTGACAGGGAGGGTCTATAGAGATTGCTAATGAGGCGGACCATGTCAGTCTCATAGAAATAGTATGCTAAAGTACCATAGGCTGATTATGAGCACCCCCAGTGCTACTACTAGGAGGGAAATCAGCAAACCCTCTATTCCCTTGAAATATGGCCTTAAGGATAGATAGACTAGTCCTCTATCTTCCAACAGTATATTATATCCGCCCAAGACTATTTATTGGATTAGCCAAGTCTACGCTACCCATGGAGCAAAAGCAGAACCCTTTTTTGGGACATCAGGCGGGAAGCGCACGGTGAGCGCGCGTCTGCGCGCATGTTGAGCGCCGTCTATTTTGAACTGATCCGACGCCGGCAAATATCGAGTAGACCTGCTAACATGATAAACATGATGTCGGTAACAGGCCGGATAGCCGAGGGCCCATGCGACATTGCCGAGAGAATACTGCCGTACGGAAGAGAATAGCATTGCCACTAAGTAATGTAACCAGGACCAATAATGATCATAATGTGGTATTATCAGGTGGTCACGGAACCAAGCACCTACTGGCACATGACGATTCGGACTTGTCGATGCTGACATATCTGGTGATGACGATGACGGGCTGACCAATGCAGATGCAGAGCAAGGTGACGGATACACAATATCAAGGCTGTGACAAGATCAGCGGGCCGGCCGTATTACCGGATTGGGATCTCCGATGCGGCTGGCCACAATTTTGCTCTGTTCCAACAAAAGAGCCCACGTGACCGTGGGACTCGTAAATCAGAGGATATGGCGACATTACCTTGTGTTAGGTTTCTCCTCTTCTCTCTGCTTCTCTTCTCTGCCTCAGCTTATAATCCTGATGCTGTAACTAGTGTTGCTGCAGCTGGCTGAATGAGCGGCTGAGAGCCGGAGCCAAGCCACCATATTAGCTAGCTGGAGCCGATTTCGGCTTGCGGCTGAAACGGCTATGGCTTGAAAGGCTTACCAGCTCCATGAAACAGAGCTAACATATTTCTTGCTCCTTGTCAATGCTTCACATGTGTTGCACTCAGAAATCCAACAATGAGTTCAGTTCATCCACAGCTGGGCTTCGGCTCAGAGCTGATTTCAAGCTGATTACAAACCAATAATATATGCCATTTGGCATTGTTTCCTCTCTCTTATATTACAAATCTGTTCCTACCAGAGTGTTGCCTTTGGCATCATCCCCACCTTGCGATATTAGCTTTGTTCATGGCTCAAACTGTTCTGATTCATAACTGGCGACACAAGAGTGTTATTCATCATTGTATCTGAATGCAGATACAGTAGAAACATGTAGCACTCAACTCAGCTGAACTTGAAGCTACAGAGTTGAGCTCAGGCTGGTCCATGTCTTCAACAGCCTTTGAATTACTTAATTTCTTTCCTTCTCTGACGATTGTTGATCCACAAGCCAGCATATTGAACAATTCACAGATATTTCAGGTCTTCTGATTCTGTGCTCCTCAGCACTCATAATGCTGCAGTCCCTGCACAGACAGAAACCAATCAATCCTCGCAGAGCTCAGATTGCTTGTTTTCTTTAACTGTCCTACTTTCAGATATTTGCTGTTCGTCCCAGACCTGCGGTCTGCTCCTCGCAGCATGTTGGTAGGTTTCTTTCTTCTGCCCTTGTTGCACTCATAGCCTCCTCGATCTGAACAAAGATAATGGTTTTTCTCAATGGCAGTACTTGAATATTTGCTCAAATCCAGATTGAGACAAGGTAGGAAATGTGACATGTGCTAGAATCTGTAAACATGCTGAGATTTTTTGTTGTACACCTCTGTTCTCAAAGATCTGCAGTAGTCACTTAAATGACTCAGTAGCCACTGGAATCAATCAATCCTTCTTACATCAACCAGTTCCATCGCTCTTCCTGACAAGGTGTCATACATTTGGGCACCCACTGTGAATCAACATAACTGCTCTATCATACTGTCTTCAGCTTGACTCAGTATCTTCCATCCAACTCTTGGACATCCAGCAAGGATTTTGACCCTCTGGACTTTCACAACTAGCCTCAATCATATCTTCATACCTGACACTCCATACCACAGCAATTGTTCAAGGTCACATACTCTTGCTCCCATCTTGACCAAGGTGAGTTTTGACTCATCGCACTCTTCCCAGACCACAGGTCATCCATTCGGCTATGAACATTCGATACCTGTCCACGCCATATATCTGAGTCACTGATGTGACTTCTGAGATCACATATCCATTCCATCCTGGAAATCCATTCATTTCTTCAGTGCACCCAAGCAGCACAAAAGGCATGGTATTTTCAGACTTGAGTGTTAAACTTTGAGGAACCTGCAGTTTGGAAGTACATCCTTCTTCTAGAATGGAAAAGCAGTTGGTTGCTCTTGGTGAGCCTTTTACCATCTGTGAGATCAAACCAGATTTTATAGTTGTTAGGGTACTCAAGAACATAATTGACATGCCATGCAGAGGTTGAGGATTTCCTTTAGATATGTTTGACTTTGAAATGAAACAACCTCAAAACCTCCATGTGGCAGATCGACAAGTTGGAGGGATGGCCTTTTAGTGGCAGGCATGAGTTCTCAATGTGGTTAGGTTACTCTATGGTTCTGGGCTACCCAAAACAGACAATCAAGAACCAAAACTGCCACAAGCTACAGTATCAAAAGATCAGGCTCTCAAGTTGCCCTCAAGCTGGCTCAGTGGCTTTGCCACTTCACAACAAGGTCAATAATGAATATGTTAATAATAATAGGACAAGATAGCAATCCATGAAATTTAAACTTGAAGCAAGCCTAGAGGAGTCATGATACTACACAGTGTACTAAAGGATAACAAAAACACAAGATATGACAAAGTTTCAAATCAGTTTCAATGTATCACGCACAACAGGAATGTCCGAGATAAGCCTCGAGAAACTTCGGATAGATCTACAATGATGCATTTCCTTTTATATTCACTTCTGAGTGGTAACAAATAACAAGTCTACAAGTAGAACTCATAACTGAGAGTTGAGACTGGAATAGAGGAGAAAAGAGTATCGGAGCTGGCAACATTTTCTAAAAAGGCAGTACAAAGAGGGCAGCAAAATAGGAGAGAAAGAAAAGGGAGAACAGGTAACAAAAGAGAGCTAGAAAATAAAGTGGCATCAAATTTAGGATAAAAAATCTGACCCATTCCAATCTATAGCCTGGCTGGTAACAAACTGGACAAAACAGCACATTTTATGTCATAAAACATGATTTTATGGAATATGCACATATATTATATAATGGGTTGCAAGACCTAGGTTGAAAGCAAGGTGAAGGATGTAGCAAGTAACATCAGAATCAAGGTCCACAGTATGGAGAACCAAAGTCTTGATGTCAAGCCTAATGACTGGCAACAAATGGCAAAGGCCTTCAGTCCCTCTCCTGGAAAGAAGAAGATCAGAAACCATCAAAGTCCTTTACACATAAGGCAGTGCCTGACCCATAGTAGGTTTCAAACAGAGAGAAAGGATACAGATGGCACTTGCTGCCACATGACTCGCAATCAAACAAATGAGCTCCGCAGGAAAAGACAAAGGGAAGGAAGGAAGTATATTTGACATGGTCCACGTCCTGAACACTGTGTCCTGGGATTTTCTAGTACAGTGGTAATGCAATAAAATTACTCTAGCTCCAGGAGCCACACATAAACACATTGACAAGCTAGCTACAGATAAGCAGAGCCATAGATTGATACATAAATGTGGTGCCATAGTTTCATTTTCAGAGAGTCCTCTTGTGCACTTGCACCAGGCTTACAGGCCGGACCTATCTTTAGTGCCTATATTCTGGGGGAACATACAAAGGAGTCAAGTCATAGACCTTGATAACATCATAGGCATATTTTGTAAAGGGAAAGGCTGCAGCATAGCCATGTGTAAAAAAAAACAGCAACCAGTTGGATGTTATTCACAAACCTTTAGTTTATGTCTATGCAGACCAAAAACATCCGGAAAGATGCCTTAGTCAGCAATATGACATAAACGTGACTTTGTACTGCCTCGTTGTGATCCAGCATGATGCACCGCCTCTTCTTTCACTGATTTCTTTTGTCTCGAAGTCTCAGCTAGACGTTTAAAGGGATCATGATTCTAACCTTGTTACCAGCTGCTGGGCGTAAATCCCAGCCTCTGAATCCAATCCGAATCCGGCCTCAAACTGTTACTGGATGTGCAGAGCGGTAGCTAAAGGTCAACTTGTAAGATTCCAGTCTCTTGCAGACTAATACCTGACATTGGATGCATATCCACAGCCAATTGCTGATACATATAAATCTTATCGCCCAACATGGCCGATTCTTCACTTGCTTCACGTGTCAGATCACGCACGATGACGGGCCACTATGACGAGTCAAAACTTCTGAAAAAGTGAATCGGATCTTGAACACTGTCACCTGTATCGCTGCTTTTCCTCGAGTTTAAATGGGAGTCAAGGAGAATCTTGGGATTAAGTCAGCTGTGGATCATGCAGCTAAATTATAATCTGTATTTGTTGGACTTACAGTACTGTAATACTAGTTTTTTCTTTTTATTTACTACAGTGTGAAAAACAGATGGCTGGTTTGTGCACTGCCGCCGGTCGGCCATTACCCAGTCATGATGTCAAATTTAGGATGACACGTCAAACCTGACAGCTGCAAGATGACAGACATGACATCATGACAAAAAACGAGGCCGAAAGAGCCGAAGCGGACAAAATGAAGAAAAGAGTATTGTAGCTAACAACATTATAAAGAAGGTAGCACCTACAAAAAGGACAACAAAATAGGAGAGAAATAAAAGGTAAAAGGAGAGCTGAAAATTGAAGCTGCATCAAACTGAATATAAACATTCCAAACCATGCAATGCAAAGCCCCAGACAGAAACCGGCCGGACAAAACAGCAACTTTTTGCGTCATTTCACGTGCTTTGATGCACATATAATGGGTTGCAAGACCTAGCTTAAAAGCAAGGTGATCCCTTAGCCACAATGTCCAATCTGTCAGAAAGTCTGTTCTGGGGTCATTTGCACAGTGAGTCAGTGACTAGGCACTGGCAGCAATTTTGGTGGATAGTGAAATAACAGCTTTCTCAGGCCTACCAGTGAGGATTTGAGACTTCTGGTGCTCTACAACATTGTAGAATACAAAATACAACATGGTAGAAAACTCAGGTCGGCTTTAGCCGGCTGGGAGCTGGGAGCCGATCATTGGCTAGAGCTCATTAGCTGAAGCCACAGCTAAAATCGGCTTCAGCTGATCGGTTGACAGCTCGGCCAGTCGCAGCAACACTAGCTGTAACCTGCTTCACCGCAATGTGCTTTGTCTCCTGGTGTAACGCTGGAGTCAGTGACTACGTGACTAGCTGTCGGCTTCAGCTGTAGAGCCGTAGCCATTGATCCGACTGGCGGTTATGACCTGGCTTCAGCTGAATTGATTTTTGAAAACAGTGTATTTCACTTGAACTTATCCAACAGGGCACGACAGGACCCTAGAGATACAAGTATTATCAGTTTCCTGTGATTATGTTACTAATATTGACCAACCGGGTTGGTAAAGACATTATCCATTATTGTCCTGATTATTTGAATAATTGACAAAATATTGAAAGAATAATTGGCGAATAACACTGGGGGCAAACATGATGCAGGTTGTTCACTGCAGTCAATCTGCAGTCATGTTGCACCCACAGCATTTGGTGTCAGATTTTCCAGAGATTCAGGTCAGATTTGATCAGCTGTGTGAAAGTTTGATGGCAGTCAGAGACAAAGTTTGTGCCAGTTTTTTCAGCTGTTTGTTACTGCTATTGCTATTATGTGCATATATGTATATATAATATAATGCTATGGGCAAACAAGATGCAGTCTGGTCACTGCAGTTAGATTGCAGCCAGTTTGAAACTATGCTGGTGAGATCTTAAGATTTGATCAGAAATCATTACTATTTTAAGGAACAATGGGCGGTGTTTCAAAGAACAATGGGCTGAATTTGAAACATATACATATGCAATGCACATGTTGAGTCACATCTGATTCTGGTAGAGCTTGATGACATGTGAATGGCAATGGAATTCAGAAAAGAGCTTTTGAAATGATAAAATATACTGGATGAGTAATAAAAGTGCAGAACAAAGAACAAAGAAAGAGATTATCACACCTCTGTCAGAATCAGACATGACTCAACACGTGCTTTGCACATGTACATGTTTCAAATTCAGCCCATTGTTCTTTGAAACTCCGCCCATTGTTCCTTAAAATAGTAATGATTTCTGATCAAATCTTAAGAGCTCACCAGCATAGTTTCAAATTGGCTGCAATCTAACTGCAGTGAACAGACTGCATCTTATTTGCCCATAGCATCATATTATATATACATATATGCACATAAGGGCAATAGCAGTAACAAACAGCTGAAAAAACGTGAAAAAACTGGCATAAACTTTGTCCCTGACTGCCATCAAACTTTCACACAACTGATCACATCTGACCCGAATCTCTGGAAAATCTGACACCAAATGCTGTGGGTGCAACATGACTGCAGTAAACAACCTGCATCATGTTTGCCCCCGGTGTAATTGGTACCATGAATGACCCTATTGTACAGAAAGGAAAGACAATGGTTTGAATAGAAGCATATGTTAATCATAAATCCGGGTCAAGGTATCTCAGACTCAGTATAGATATTGGGCGTATTGGGTATCGTCAAGGACATCCCATCGTCGGCTCCACTGTTGACCCTTTCAGATAGAAAAAATGGAAGAAACAAGGACCTACGCTGTTTCTGGAACAGGCCCTGCATAGTTATATAGACGACGAACAGCACGGCCTGCCACGATCTAGTGGTTTATGAGGCCAAACTCAGGAGTGACAGAAGGACAAGCTTACCGTGGCAGTTCCGGGAATAACATGCACACCAATGGCCGTGGCAATCTTGCGATCCAGTATTACGTAGACCTGCAGAATTGAGAGACCCGCGTACGGGAAACCCTTAGAGACGTACGACAGCAAGTAGTGTCAGAATGAACCTGTGCATGGATTCAATTTCAGAACATGTCAGAGGCAAGCAAACAAGACTCACACCAGGACAAAGTAAACAAGTCCATCGCGAAACAGCAGCATGAATATTGGTATCCTTTTGATCTTTATCCTTGCGCCAGCACCGTATAAAAGCTTATATGATGTCAAACATAGGATAATGAAATCCAAAACCACAGTGTATGTGTAGAGACTCGCAATACCAAAGAATGATATGTTGAGCACAACACACCGGGGCCGGGGGACCGCAACTTCAGACCACCTACTCTCGAGATCCAAGATTGAGCTGAGGAAAGCAGCAGCCAGGTGGAAAGCAATTAATGGCACAATTATGACCATGATACGATGGCTGTATCCCCAGAGCGTCATCCTGAAAAAAACCTGAATCAAGGTCAAAAAATGAAAGAACAATCACATACGTCCGAATTGACAAACTAACACTGGAAGCCCATAGTGCGCTGTGCTTGAGAAGAAAGGTTGTCATATAGAGGGCTTGGCAATTGATCTGCCTCTATGTCACCAGGATAACAAAACTTGAAAGGAAAAGTTGCTGGCATACAGACCGTCCATTATTCAGCAGGAACGACCTGTACGACGTGATGAGCTGCTTCAAATGCTAATAAAATGCGATTTTTACCCGACAAGAGCCGCCAAAAACGCATATCGGGCATAAAAGTAGAAAATCTAACAGCAAAAAGCATCAGAGCAAATATTCGCATTGAGATAGAAGCACACCATAGGCCATTTGAATTTCCGACGTCCACAGATGAATGCAAAGTCAAAATCCAGCGTGATAAACCATTCCCAGCTGCCAAAGTCAAGGGCCGCTCATAGGTTCAACGAGAACTGGAGACCGACAAGTAAAGCCCAAAGACAGCATCTAGAACAGTGTCAAAGTGGACTGTTGTCGTCGGTCAATGAGCAAAAAACCAGGAGACAGACCTACTTGCATCATATCTATCCAACATGGATGGTCGCGAAGAGTATGGAGAAAATTATGGCCCAGGGTTCGTGTGCCGTCTCGTTTCAAGATTCCGAGTTGTAGTTTAGTCGTTTGCGTAATATACTATTCCAGACTATGCCCAAAAAAGAAGATGCCGAGATCACCGTTGGCCAAATTAAATCTACACACAAGGCCCAGGCCTAGAGTGACTCTGCATAACTGAGACTGCTCTTTATCTTTGCTCTTGCTGTCTCTCTGTCTCTGTTTCCCAAACTCCTTGCGGGATGTGGCATAAATAATGCCATGTCAAATTCAGGGTCCAGGTTGCTGATACATAATAGCAGTAGACGAACCTGAACTATTTCCAATTTGGCATAGATCATATCACTCTGTTTAGAAGCATTTCGGGGAGGAGTGGATTGCTCTAACTCGGAAGCCGCGGAACCGTCGGTAAGGTACAAATCGGTCGGAGGATCTCGAGTTAATTACTAACGATCTCGGATTTCTCGGCTCGGAAAGCGCCGAGCATTGTAGTGACAACTGTATAGCGTGACTCATAGTCACATTCATCCACAAACCACGACGTTCAGCAGTCCCAAACCCTTCAAATCCAGAGCAATAGACGATTTTCAGGCACAATTTCGCTCCACGAAGGTAAGTAATCGTGGACTCTTTCTGCCCGGTGCTCTTTTGTGGCTCTACAGCCTCTACTGAACCTAAATCACAGCGCAACGTCCTCCGAGGGGTCGTTCCTCATTGGCAGGGATGAAAGCGTGTGAACGGTGATCCATAGTTCACTGGGAAGGAGCAGCGCTCACTGCTTTCAATCACTGCTTTTCAAATCAAAGTCTGAACTTTTGGGCGCGATTTCATTGTCGAGACGCGTGGCATGTGTGCTTTGTGGCCCAGCTCTTTGTATTTTATCTTTGTAATCCTATATTTTCAAGTGATCTTGCTGTAGATTTGGAGTTTTTTTTTCAATGCGGGGCTTGAGATAAATTCTATATAAGTGCGGCTGTGGCGGTTTCATCTGGCACTGCTGACTCGCTTTTTTGGTGCTGTTGAGCCCATTGATTTGAGAGTCGTTCCATCGTGCGCAATCGACCTGGCTTGTCTACACAATGAATAAATGTTCTCTCACTCTACAATTATCGTAGACCCTGGGGTTGTTAAACGTCCGAGTCCGACTCAGAAAAATGACGCGCATACAAAAAATCACATTGCTTATCTACTTGAATTCTTGGAGCTCCGTATACATCACATCCATATTCACTTCTTTCTGCAGCCCCGTGTAATCAGAACCTTGAACCATTCCAAAACCATTCTTGCACTTTGAGCTGCGCCACATTCTCATTGTCAGTGCAATCCCATCAGCACAGCTCATGTCTTTATCATGGTGGGTTTCAAGCTTGACTCATTATCTACTTCCGCATTATCTGCTCGTTTCATTTTACTGTGATCTAATACGCATGGAAATCGTGACAGATGGTCAGCGAAGCACCAGAGTGACGACAGTACTGCTTGTCCGATGTGGTCACTGTAGATATCAAGATATTTGAATTCCTATAGATCCATGTGGATATGAATCTTATTGTTCACATTTTGGTCGCAGAAGGATACCACTAGCTGGTGTCAGGTTCTATCCAGTATGTAGCGACAATGTTCGAATGTGTCAGTTTTTCCACGCTCGATCCCCCAGATTCTTTTGCGTAGCATGTTTGAACATGTATATAATCATCTCTGCACCCCAAAGTCACTTGCGTTGTGAATGGTGACATGAAATTAACCGCGGAGTTATTTGCGCCACACAAAGGCCCGGACTGTTGTTGGATGGCATTGAGACTTATGCGAGCAAGTTATCAGCCAGATATCTCAACTCAGTATGGATAAGAGACGTACTGCAGCTGGACATTCAAATTCAGACTCGGAGTCACCTTGGAAATTCAGAACATTGGCCAGTTGTTGTTGAAAAAAAGCTCCGATGGATTCTTTTGACTGGAGTGATGAACCATACTATTGAATAAGGTTATACAACGATTTTCCGGTTTGGTTTGGCTCCAAGACCAGTGCGATGATGTCCACTGAGTTAACATTCTAACAGTTTCTGCCATTGTCCCGGCCGGGAAAGACTTGCGAAAAAAGGTACAAAGCTTGAGGCTATGGTAGCGAGAGGATGAGAGTGTGATGTTGTGCTAGATGTGTTCAAACCAGTGGTTTCACCCTGTTCAGAAGTATCGGACATGGAGTCTGTGCACTACTTATATCACGTCACAGAGAAAATTGGACTGCAACAAGAAGGAATTGTTGTACATTAACACCCATTAGTAGCCTCACCATCGGGCTCTCTGTATGCGAGACTAACATGTTTGGGGAATCTCTCTGGAGAATATCAACGGACATTTTTTTCGTCCCGCATTACAGAGAGCCTGTGTTGAGGCTAACCCATTAGGAAGTGATTCTACACACTGAGCAGCCAGTAGCTTCCAAAGTCATCCATTGCACTCATTGTGGAGATATTACTGCAAATGGTGGGCTTAGCTTCCAAGTCAGTCTGGCTTCGACAAGTGCAAGTATGAATACAAGACTGGCAAACTGGACCATTATGTTTCGAGCATTGGAATCCACTGGAAGCATGGGCTTGTCAAGATATTTAAAGTCAAGCAGATCGATTGTGTAATTATTTACATTTCAGACTTGTAGGGAAGAATGATCCAGGGGTCAATGAGTACAATGTGATGTTTTGAAGGATCACAATACTGTGGACATGCTGGATTGAAGCCTGTCTAGACTTAGGAGATACATATTGCATAGTCATGGAAAGACAGGAGGAGGCTCAAACACAACTTCAAAAAACAAGTAACCAGATACACTAGGCTGGACAATGACATGGTAAGGATCATGGGCAGTGACAGGATCTGTTCATCAGATGGCTAAAGTACTGAAATCGGAGTGAGTGAGTATTGTTGATACTTTGAAGGCAAGTAAGACTTGAACACCAGTCAAAAACCATCATATCATATTTCAAACAGGCCATGATGTTTTGTGGATCAGGGGCACTGAACCATAGCCCTTGTTTCAGTGACTGGCCTATTGAAGAACCAGTGGGAACAAGGCCAATGGGTCCCCTGTGGCAGATTACGAGTCCTCATTGGGTCAATAGTGCACTCAGGCCTCTTTTCTTGCTCCTAGAGTGATCACCAAAAGGCATACTAGGTGCTGGAACAGTTGAATTGACCTTGATGGACATTCACTACGTTTCACAGCCAGCTCATCCAACGCTGACTGGGTTTGATCAGGTCTGACCAAGTGTGACTAGCTCGGATTAGATGTTGGATCCGGTGGCTGTGAAACATAGTGAGTCTAACTATCTATAACTACTATATCACAAGGTATTTAACCATCCAATGTAACTTGCTTTCCTCTGACCTCCCTTAGACCGATTGAAAGTGTGCCATAAAGAAGGGTAGAACCTGGCCGAGTGCAAGCCACAACTATTCCGGAGATTCAGTGACCGAATGCCAGAACGGGATCAAGACTCACCATATAGTAGCGAAGTGAGACTTTGTCTTGATTTTCCGAGCGCAGCACCACGACTCTCCCTGCCAGATAGAAGCCAAACATGATGAACAGAACAGCCGCTGTGATAGGAACTCTCCAAAAGATGGAGAGACCGACAGACCAAGACACGATGAGAATAAAGGTCATGTATCGGCTGAACTCGGGCATTACAACCGGGAAAGTGATGCGACCCTGGAGTCGGTCACCTTTCTCATCCCGGAAGTCCTGGACATGAATGGTTGAGGCTATGAGTAACGTACCCAGGTACGGTGCAAGCCAGACATTTGGATTTGGGAAGAGTGCACCTGGTTGCCTCCTCTTGAGTCTCAGTGAAACCAGGTAGTTGAAACGAATCGTACCCAAGGCAGCGATCTTTGCACCACCGACATTCCAGGACACAATTCCGATGGCATTGAGGATATTCTTTGTATACCAGTAGGAATCGAGACCCAGCTCATTGTAGATAATCAAGGCAAGTGACAGGGATATTCCTGGGTAAATGACTTTGAAAATCCAGGAGAGCCAGAGGCAAACCGGCACCAGCGCCCATCGGAGAACTCTTGTGGTCTCGATGCTGATACGTCCGCAGGGATGGGTCGATAGGGCTTATTCTGGGCGTCCTCTGCTACACCATTCATCTGATTCGCGGCGCAAGCCTGCAGAAGATGAAGCCAGACCCAGACCACGAGAGCCGGGATATTCGATAAGTGCAGCCTCGGTGAGGACATGAGGGCGTAGAAAATCTGAGACGGGCATCTTGAGCGGTGTATAGAATGTCAATTAAACTTACAACTGGTCCAATGATGGTCTTGTAGTCCGACTTGGTGAATGCATAGGCGATACGAACAACAGACTGCATAACTTCGGGGAGAAATGAAGACACGCGCAGGGTTCAAAAAAGTGCTAGAGGTGAGGAAGAGTAGTAATGATGCAAGGATGCTGATCAAAGTTGGTTAGGCAGAGGGCTTTTAAAGAATCAGAGAGAGCCGCTCACGAAAAATTCCCATCATTGCGCAAAATATTCTCATCAGCGCGAGCTATGAATATGACGAGAGCACGTCCAACTAGGGCTCTGTGTCACCCGATAACAGCTGGAACTGATGAAGAATGATTGCTTCACATAGGGATTCGACGAGCTGTGAGTTCGGGCTCGAACGAAATGCGACATTCCTATAGATGCGGCATCTGATTGCTTGCAGCGCCACAGGTCAATAAATCTTCCGGTTAGTTTTTTAATTAAACAACTTCCAGAATTCTGTGATCAAGATCGTTGTAGCGTGTCGGGCTCGTGTATTGCTTGCGTTAGACCGAGGTCTCCACACTTGAACGTGTAGATGCCTTGCCATGATCGCACCGGCCTCGACGGCCAAATAGCTCGGAGTTCAGATCGGATATTATGTCACCGCCCATCCCCGCCCGGTCTTTCCCCTCAACTTAGCTTAGAATAGCTACTTTTGCCTCACAGGATTAAGGTGTATTTTGCATACGTTTAGATCATGACTCTGTAGATGGGGTCCTACCGGGTCACTCTGTGATTGTTCGGGGCCTGAACTGCCGAGGCTGTCGGGGATAAATAGAGCTGCGTTGATAGATTGTATGATCTTACCTTTTTGACCAGAAATACCCTCTTCTTTCCACTTTACCTTCTGTGTGAACATAAGTTTATCTCTTCAGGAGTATTTGGAATGCCAACGGCACCAAGACTCACCAGTGAATCCTTGAGAGTTTTCCCTGAAGAGACCGAAGATACTATTCTTGACGATTGATAAGAATTCGCAACTCAATAACATGCCATATTCTACGGTACACGACAGAGGTCCGGCTATTTCTGATGCAGGAGGCAGCTATGTGGGGTGCTACGTGGGAGTCGGAATTAGCAAGATAGATTAACTGGTGGGAAGCGCTCTCGGACACGCCTGGGCGAAAACAAGCTAGGTAATTGGTTTGGTGCGAACTTGCTGCGTTAGTTGAAAAGCAGTGAGGGAATTTATTTGCCAGGAAATTCCAAGTGGAGTCATTGGATCACCCCTTCATAGATTGGACATCAGTCTCGGACCTAAATGGAACAAAAAGGCATTCGACTTGGGTAATACAGCATGGAGTTTGAGAGTCATGATGTAGCAATATGAGCCTTTCAAATAGCAGACCATGATCCCTATCCAGACAACATACTGGACCGTGATATTGGTCAGCCTATTTGAAGTCAAGTTGGGCCATAAGCAAACTTAGCATTCGGGAGAGTATGTGTAGCATCCAATCACTGAGGTGTCCACTCAAAATGAAATTAGACCATTACACAGTGACACTGTATGGTGACAGTAGTTCACCATATAAAGTCCACCTCATTCAAATTCTTGAGCAGTTCAAACCGCATCTGAAAAGCGATGTATTTTGGGGAAACAATCTTCAAGTACTAGAACAACCGCAATACTCGACAAATGGCATCGCCTCAGTCCAAATCTGACAGCGTGCAGGTCTGTTGAAATCTCGAAATGGACAGAGATAGCTAAAACCATGCAGCAACAAAGGAAACCGACCAAGCCCTAGAACTAAAACCAACAAACCAGAATATGATGCAACAAACAAGGCTAATCAACGCGAAATACTAAATGAAAACTCACCGACAACTCCAACCTCGGCACGCTTGCAATAAACACGGCATCATCTTGTAGGGATGGGGGCTTGAAAGTAGGTGAGTGTTAGTAGGAGCTCAGCGCTCAGTCAGTGAACCTCCCATCCACAAATCGAAATACCCCGCGTCGTGATTAGTTAATCCCGCCGTCCCGACGATACCGCCCCGCGTGTCCCAAATTCGGAGACAGCACCGACGTCAGCGACTCCGCCTCTTCTCTCCTCCTCCCTCGTAACTCGGCCAGGGAGTCGATAGTCGAGGAGCGAGACACCGATTCGCTCTACGCCGCTGGTGATTCCGACCGACTCGGCGATTCAGAGTGTAGCGGTTCCATATCGTTCTCTGCGGGGTTATTATTGTTGGGGAGGAAGAAGAGGAGGTTGTGCAGAGCGATGATTCTGAGCTCGAGCCATAGCCCGGTGAAGATGGTCAAATGCAGATGATATTGGATTGATAGTATCACAATGACGCTAAGTATGCTGAGCCAGATTGGAGATTAAAGAGGAGGGTCTCAGCACTGTGGGGTAACTGCTGAAGTATGTGCGCAGCAAGTACTATCGTGGGACCGGATATGCAAATGCTCGTTTTTAGAGCACTTGCGGTACTTCAATTGCCCCAGGAAAATCAGAGTCTGTAAATAAACCATTCAGCACTAGCAATGTAAATTCTTGGAGAAATCCAGCAAGAGACGGTTGAATTAAAAATGCAACAGTCCTGAGAATCAGAGTTGCAAAACCAATACCTTGGTGAGTGCCTTGGAATTGACGATATTTGGGGCTCTTTTTGGGGCAGAATCATTGAGAGATGGTCTTCAAAAGATCCAAGAATTTTTTATTTCAGGCAAAAGCACTGAGGAAAGGCCCGGGAATCAAGATTCGAGCATAGGCCTGCAAAACAGCGTGACAGATGCTGCCGGATTTCAAACGCCGCCGGCTTGTGGCTCTTCTCATACACTACCATCATCTCCAGGAGGTAAATATTATTCATTTTGTTGTTCTGATACATTCAACATATGTTTATCCATCTCTCTGATCATAATTCTGCTTCAACTGTGGCACTCTGGGGCCAAACCCACTGGGATGGACATAGGCTAAAAGAATTAGGCAAACAAGCGGAAAAGAAGGCCCAATCAGTGTAGATCTCAATGAACCAGGAATCCTTCATGATTCACCCAAAATGGGTGTCAGTGCGCACCGTAAAACTGTTGTCGAACAGTGGGCCTGTGATCGGCATCCTGTCGGAGTCTCAAATGTGATGCGATTTGCAAAATTTGCAAGTGTGACATTGCGTGACGACATTTGCATATCCTAGTCCCGACGTCTCCAGGTGGCTACAACACTGGAAAAAAATAATTGACTTCATATTCAGTGTTTCTACAGTCCATATTCCATATATTCCAAGTTTCGCAGCCCCCAGCTAACATGGCTCAAGAGTTCCCAGGATGATTTGCATATCTGGGCTCGTGATAGTAACCCCATCTTCAAAATGCCTGCCTCGATCCGGCACCTCCTCCACACCCGCACAGCACTTGCCATCCGCATTGGGCACTGCGGACGCGCATCTCCCGTCCCGGCCGACGTCGGGCATATCCGCATTCCTCGGCGATCCGCAATAGATCGTACTGGGAGACATCAACATCCTCCTCCTCTCACTCTCCTCCCGATCCAGGGTAACTCGGCAGGTTCGCGGAGCTGATGAGTATATGATGGATATGGAAGCAAGGATCAAGTGCATTTTAGGGAGGCTTTGAGGAAGATGCCAAGACTAGTAGAGAGATCTACTGCATCGTCAGATTCAGACCCTGATTTCGAGATGAATTGCCGATGTGGAACTCGAGGAAATGGAGACAGTGAAGAGGCCCCTGAAGGTGCAATTAAATGTGTCTTTTGCCACAAGTGGTCGCATTACGAGTCCCATTTATGGGTCTCGTTTGTTGGGAGGGAGCGATTTTCGGGAGTCCATCATCAAAGTACCCAACGGGGATACATCACATGATTGATTTCCCATCTCTCATTTGTTGATGTGGCCTCAATAGGAGCTTGCCCTGTGGATGATTCCCCATTTAGGTCAATGACATAACGACATAAATAGCTCGATCTTCAACCAAATGCGGAATCGGGAATTTTCGGAGGTCATTTTGACCTCAGATAGCTGATTTCTGGATACCCGCTTGTTGGAACGGCATTCTGGCCCACGTAGTTAACATCTATAAATGTGCCTTGTTAGAATTTCCATACCTTCATTGGTGGTTGAGAGCCAGAGTTTTCCAGTGAGCTCGTGCCAGGCCCAGGTCACGTCCCATCACTCATGTGACGAACCAGGTCCGAGGCAATCAAGTGGTCCAATATTCATCATTTCTTTCACCTTTAGTCCAATTGAATCTCGGTTTGAGCAGACAACAAATATCACAATGTACACACACTTTTTCCTGTCCTTCTACTACCAAAATCAGCCTAGATATGGCTTCAAAGCTCCCCGAGATCACCGATAGGCTTGTTTTCATTGCAGAGAAAAGCTGTGGGGGTGGTTTCAATATTTGTATATGATACTGAACATACATTTGTATGCTTACTGTCACTATCAGCGGGACCTCTTTTGCCACCTTTTGGCTTCACAATCAGTGAATACAGCCGCGAGCGGCGATAGCTGCCCGAAGGATTGTATGGTGTCTAGGGATCATTACAGTACTCCAAGCAATAGCAGAACCACCAAATGCTCATATAGCTCTCCCGGACAATGAGAGTGAGCTTGGTAGTGGTTCCTCATTGTGGTGTCAGTTGGGAAAATATCTCCCTTTATGCTGGAAGCTCTTTTGTATTAAGATTCATGATGTGGGACTAGGTAAGCCTCCAATTGGGACTGAGTTTGAGGGTTTTCGAAGGGCACTGACTCTAGGGTCTTCTTGGATAGAACCTCCAAGATCAATGTACTGAACAATGTCAAACATGTAAGATTACTTGGTACAAGTCAATAGCGAGTCAATCGCGGTACCGTCGGTTCCCGGAGCCGGAGTTTCTTACAGTTTTCTACGTCTTTCGGAGTCATTTGGGAGTCAGTTTTAGTCATGTTTTCTAGGTATATAACTCTGTGGTAGTTTAGGCAGAGCCCTCGTCGTTTGGACGCGAGAAGGGTACCCTGACAATTGGAGCACTTTTACCTCTTTATCCAACAAAACAAAGTTTTGTACTGCCAACAAATAAGTACCGCGAATCCTGTGATGACATGCCTGATGCTTGAGCTTGCTTTGAAACAAGGCAGGAATCAATATTCCTCCTGACATGATCCATGTCTAGGGCATACACCTGAGGTTCATCAGTTGCAGAAATGTGTGATGAAGCCTGATATTGCCCTAGATATACTGCTGCGGAGGACCTGGAGGGAAGATACTGTTCTACTGTGCTATTACGAATCCCACTTGTGGGCTCGTTGGCGGGGGTGGAGGCATTTTGAGATCTGCGCCAAGACCGCCCTTAATGGGGATAGTCGCGTGTAGGCATCGCCTCTGCTTCGCTGGAACCATTCATTGTCATCAATGCCGTCTTATAGCAAGTCCTAGTGGGGATCATTTTACGATTCCACACGAGTGCCTTGTTCAGGACTAAATTCGGACCATTTTGCTGATGGAGCTGAATGCGGATGTGGCACATGACTGATTTTTTTCATCTGCCACCGGCTATTCTGGTATCGAGTTCCATTGGCTTTAAGTGCTTGCTTTACACTGCAAAATTGATCCTCCTGCTCTGTTGCCGGATATTCATGTCAGTTCATATCAAAGACAATTTGAATCTGACTTATATACCAGTCACTATGTATTGGGGCCACATATCGGGGGTTCTACTACCTGCTAACAAGTGCGGCCAGGTCCCAACAGGCTCCAACACATCACCTAAACGAACCTGATAGCAGTGCCTATATAGACCTGATACGTAGTGAGTGCTTAAATTGAATTTCTGCCACATTGCCTAGCACTGTCATTGTACCATTGCAAGTGTGTGCTGAACTCAAGAGTCAGTACATTGATCAGCTGTGCTTTGGCCTGGACATAAATGAAGACTTGAACATTGCACAGCAGCCCTATTGGGACTTGAAGCCTTGTCCTAAACACTCATTGAGTCGTGGCTCAGTTTTCCATGTGCTACTGTGGTCTCTCATTCTTTGGTAAGCTAATGTCGCCAAGAATTATCATTGCTTATTGAACTGATGTACTCAAGGGGGAATCACGTGCGAAATTCCCTATATGGGGTTGGTTGGTTGGTTGGTTGGTTGGTTGGCCTCAAGGGCCGCTAAAATCTTTCCAGACCCCCTTCCCAAATGTGATTTTTGCATGATTTTTGCATGATTTCAGATGTATTTTGGCAAATTTGAGGATGGTTTAATTCATTGAATGCCAGTAGAGGACCTTTCAATGACTCTTCAGTGGTATTTCAGTCCTTTTTTTTCAGCCTAGCGGTTCAGTGTGACACTTCTGTCACACCTCCCGGCGAGATGTGATAGCATCCCATCTTCAGAATGACATCCATATTCAGCCAGATTTAAATGTTATAATGTGATTATGAAGTTCTATAGATCATTTAAAGTGAATTGGGTCAATTCTCGATGATTTCAGAAATGGACTTCCATTTTGAGCCCAGAAATTACCATATATGGTGCGTGGGAATGATTATGTGGTTGGTTGGTTGCTGGGTCAAGTCCCTTAAAACTTTTCCTGACAGGATATATGGAATTTTTTTTCTTGTGTCCCCCTTGGATGTACTTACTGCTTGGGGACTCGTGCCTGCCGCCGCAGGACGGCCTCTATCCCACTGGTCTGGCATGTCTTGGTGGCTTCATACTTAAAAGGGAACCAAAGTTCTATTGTTCCCGCTGCAAGCCCTGGTCTACAAAGTGAGTCATTGATGTCGTTCGACTCATTTCTAAATCAATTTTAGAATCTCCCGACGTCCATTAGCAAGAGGCGATCCCAGCAAACGATTGGTGATTGGAAAAGCATCCCTTGGAGTTGTATACAGGTTCTAGAGTGTTTTCCCATTTTATGAAGCCTCAAAATGTACCTTGCATACTGTCATTTCAAGTATCCAGTGTTGTGAGAGTATGCCACAGCACCATGGAAGTGTATTCCTGGGTTGAGGAGCTGCTTTGAGGGTTCAAAATGTTCATAATCGGATTCTCAGCCATTGAAAACCCTAGTAACATATTGATATCAGAAAAATAATCTTGCCCATACATTGTTCCTCTGCGAGCTAGATAAGGCCATCAAAACCCAGTATATTACCATTTATGGAATAATGAGTTCAGGAAATCTCAACTTTGTGAAGTCTATCTTGTAGCGCAATGTGTCCTCTATCATCCTATATTTTATTTCAAGTTGATGTCTGCAGGATCCGCCACAATAGAGCCGTTACAAATGTCAAAAATACGGTGCAGCCAGAATAATCTGAACAAGAACTCAGTATAAATAATGAAACAGAAAACAAACATGGAGATCATTCAAAGAGAAATCGGCTGTCACCCAAATTAAAGAACATCTTCAGAGAGCCACGAGACTTGTCAGACTTTGTATGGCAACACCTATCATTGACGTCTTCAGGTGCATATCTCCATCCAAAGCTTTGAGGGTGCAAAATTCCTGATGTTTGTGGAGATTCCTTTCCAGCATCACTGAATAAAGCATAGATCCACGGTTGCAATTGTTCACTGTTTGAGGTGGTAAGGTGCCTTCAGAGTCTCGAGTGCTGCAAGACAGGAATGACCCCCATTTTGCTGAGTCGGCAAATGCCCAGCGGAGTCTATACGGAGTTTCAAGTGTCGCAAGTAAGATCCCGGTTTCCGATGTTGCACCCGTCGTAGGCGAATGGGAGAGGTACATCAGACATCACTGAAAAGGAGCCATTTATGCGAGTTGCGAGTGCGATCGCTCCTTGTGAGTGACATCAACAGTGGTACAACAATGGAGTCTGGTCCCCGATGTTGTCATAGCTACACATTCAAGGATATTTCAGTGTTGGATGTTGCTCCGAGTGTGTGAGTCGGATACTGAAATAAGATCACTGAGCGAGGATTGTACTTCATTTATTGACTCGGAGCAACATAAGTATCCTGCGGTACAATAGGTACTGCGTTTCTGTTTGAATCTACCAGACCTTTCTCAGATCAAACATATTAACAACTGCATACCTTCCCGCTTGTATTCAATGGTGAGAACTGGCAGGCATGGGATTCCTGAACGAAATATTCAGACAAGCTCACGCCAAGTGACCGTATCACAGATGGGCGTGTGGCCCTTCCTCCTGAACGAATGTGCAAGCATTGTGGAATTGAGGAATCTATGGAGCACATACTCACTGAATGTGAAGAGTCAGGTCAGAGCACGATCTGGGACCTAGCAAGACAAATACTGACCGCAAGAGACCCCAACTGGCCAAAGATAGATTTCGGGACCATTATGGGCTGTGGTTCAATCAAGATCTTTAGTGCAGGACAGAAGATGGATGAAGGCAAGACCCGGTTATTCCGGATAGTGGTATCAGAATCGGCACACCTAATATGGAAAACAAGGTGCCGTGTCGTGGTAAAAGAGGAAATGGTACCGACGACAGGACATATCATAAACCTGTGGACACGAGCTATCAATGAGCGCCTAGCTGAAGACAGACGGCTCACAAATCCCTACCAGCACAGGAATAAAGCTCTTGAGGAGGATATTGTCCTCAATACTTGTCAAGGAACTTTGAAAGACGAAAAATCTATCCCAGCGAGCTGGATTCACAGGCCCGAGGTTTTAGTGGGTATGGGGAATCAATTGAATAACTCACTTGATGTGGAAGAAGACAAAGAAAGTCTTGATGATGATGATAGCCTATCGCTAGACCACGGATGAGTTCTCGAGTCCCACACTGCCGTCTCATAGACGGCGTGCATAAAGCATTGCCTTGGGGGTGAATCATACGCGCTTATATTAGAGGTTGTTTTCCCTCGATATAGCTACGAACACCTGGAGGCACATCAATGTGTTGTCCGGGTGTTACTTTGTAACACCTTCCTCCTGAACGAGCTTGTCAAGTCATTGGAGTTCTGAGTTCCAACAATGCCTTGAACATCAAGAAAGCAACAAACAACAAATGGCTTGCTGCAATAGACATCTCGATAGATGGAACAACAATCAAGGCTAATAATTGACAGATGTACTTGGGCTTGGTGGATTGAGGAACAGCCACCAAAAGCCCGAAATACAGAGCTGAGAGAAAGAGTATTATGATTCCCTCAATAGAAACCAGTGGGATAGAGGCCCTCCTTTGGCGGCACGCACGAGTCCCCAATTGGGTTTCATTCTTCTTCACAAAGTCCAGTCACCAACTTTATCTATTGTTCTCCAGATAGGCCTTGGATCAAGTGATCGAATAACCTCTAATTCATAAGTTGCAAATTCATCCTCACCAGGAATCTCTCATTTAATGTCCTCTGTACCTTCTTTGTGGTCTTAATTTGTGCAATACCACTATCCGAGACCTTCTCGACGGCCAGGATAGGGCCACTGTGGAAAAGATCGGTATTTTTGGGTATCTGTGCACTTAGGAACCTTGTTTTGCTTCTCGATAACTCTCCAAAGTACATGCTGGGTGCGGAAATATCACTCATAACCTTGACTGCCGCACAGCTTGCGCAAAGTCAGCGTCAGTAAACCTCTGTGAAAGTCTCACAATGTCACTCTGAACAGGTTTTTTGAGTCAAGGGCTGTTTGAATGAGCAGAGCGACAATTAACTAGTGAGACCAAAGATGCAGGGTTGAAGGTTGTGGTCAAATTGGAACTGAAAAAGGCCGTGCCACGCCAATAAATGCGCATGTGAAAGGGGTCACATGGTATTTCCCCGTTAGGGGTTTTGATGATGGTTTCCTGAATTTCGCTCACATCCAACAAACAATTCCCACGGGTGGGACTCGTAATCTGTGACAGTGGTGTGACAGAACCTCCCGTCACCATATCAAGAGAAATGGAGGAGAGCTAGATGCTCAGAGAGTAGACCAAAATAAACAGATATAACAGTGAATTTCAGTAGCGACATAAAGGAGTGAGAAGAGGAAAATAGGTAGAGTCATCCTAAATAAAGAAACAGGCCTGAAATATACAGAGGTTGGCAGCCAAACGGGATCCTTACAGTCATATACTGTCACAAAAGTGGTCTCTACCAAATGCCAGATTTTAAGCAGTAGCAGAAAGCAACCACACAGCTAGGACTATGATGTCTCACTGTCCTACTCAGAAAGGTGTTCTATTGATTCTTCAATCACTGTGTTTTGCAGGGACTTGGTCTAGCTTGGTTTGTATCTGTCTAGGTCGGTCCAGGCGCCTAGACCAACCCGGTGTAGGTCACCCAGGGTCACCTGCACACAACTTGGTCTATGTTGGTTTGGCTCTGTATATGTTTGCCTAGGTCCGTGTAGGTCCCCTGCACCGAGGCCTGTCTAGGTCTGAAATAATATTTATATTTCACTTTTCTGATGTATCTCCTGCCCCTTCAGTGTCCTGTTTTGGTTTGTGGGACTGTGGTCTTTCTGCGGGCGTCAAACGCCTCATGCCCATGTCACGGTCACTCTTTGATCAAAACCTGATTGGACTTTATTCAAGGACTAGCGCGTCAAATCCACCTGGCCACTGTGATTCTGCAAGCAAGACATGTCTTCAGGTATCACTGGTTCAGTTGCCTCTTGCCCCTCACAGCTGCAGAGCTGAAAGGATTTTTCGGCCAACAAATATGAATCTCCAGGGCAATACTGACATATATTACATGTTTTCGGTAGTTTCGGTAATTTCGGCTATGTTCAAGTATAATTACATACTCCGGAGTATCATCTATAATTATGTACTCCGGAGTATCACCTGATGTGCCATGTTGCTGGGCACGAGCAGAGCCAGCGACAAACCCCATTTCTCAGGCAACATGTGACAAATATTACTGAGATATCTGAGAGTCTACACAGACCTAGACCAACCTGTGTACAGCCACCTAGCCGCACCTAGTCAGACCTAGACCAACTTGTTTGTCCAGGTTTGCCTAGGTCACAGGTTGGTCTAGGTCCCTGCAAAACACAGTGAATACTTATATGAATCTCCTTCTGGTCTTATACATATCATCCAGGAAATTCATCTAAGGGGAAACCAGCAATCAAAACAAACTGTCAGGTTTTGCCTTGCAGGCCGGGTGTTGTAGCATCTAAAAGGAAGCAAAAGACACAGCACAGAGCAAGAGCATGAACTCTGCATATCTTATGCGCTCAAGCTCCATGTCCTGAGTAATTATTGCAGGTTCATCATGGACATCACAGATTTTGATCAAGTAAAGACACATATAATTCAGGACAAGTCTCGAAAAAAAATTCTGTTCTCTAAACCTCCGGGACCTCTTCTTTAGCTCTTTCTACACTTGCTTGGAACTCATTATCTGCTTGAATCCTGATCATGATGGAGTCTGTGACAGTTGTTCCTTGCTGAGGTGACCGAGTAAATGAGATGTGTGTTCCTAGATCTCTACTCCCAGCGGTAGATACCCCTGTGAGCCGAGCAATGGAATGTTGATTGTACACAATCAGGATAATAAGACTTGGGTAAGCAGCCTAGAACAGCTCATTGACACAACAAGGATTATAGGAACTGAAACTTACTGAAAAGATGAGGATTATCAAACCTAAAAAATCTGTGGCCTGATCTAGTGGTGTACCATATCCATTGTCCGAAACAGACAGCGAAAAATTGATAATCTGGAATTATGAATATAGCAACTGACCCAGCACCCATCACCACATCTCTGAATTCACCACAGAGTATTGGTTCAAAGCAACACAAGCAACAAAGGCTTGGCGAAGGAGCAGCCAGTTTCGTACAAAGTTCTGGTGCTTGTTGAGATTCTGGATACCGAGGAATAGAGCTGGATGAGGGAAGATATAGCCGATGCCAGACCCTGCTGGTGGCATTTGAGACCTATCGATCTGCTTGACAGCAGAGGCCCAGATGTCTGCAGTCGGTGGTGAGCAAGGACTCACTAGCTCAGCGAAAGGGTGATGCTGATGCTGAACATTGGCCTGTTTCAATTGTTTTCCTTTTGAAGGCTTTGTATCTAGATCAATATTAAAAATTGTAATAACACAAAATAAAATCTGAACTTACATGGGCGATAACTGCTCTTAGACAGCTGATTTTGGCCTCGATGACGACTGGAAGCGGGGATTGGAACTGTCGAAGATGTTGAGGGAACAGACGTTTTTCGTTCACCTGGCAGCCCTGGCAAAGGTCGGTAGCACTTCCACTCCAAAAAAGGATCCTTGTCTCTCATCATGGTGCTGAGAAATCGCTGGATAGCCTGATTTTTTTCTGGATCGGTGGTGCTACCCGTGAAAATTACTGGAAAGGGAGGTGTGGCATCGTCCTGGGTGACGAAGGTTGCAGGAGCATTCAAAGGGGAATAAACATTGTGGAGTTGGTCGATTCGAACATGAGCGAGCTTGGTGACCGAGTGCACCTGCCAAAAGGGTAAACCGACTCGAAAGAAACTTTGTGCAACATGGTCGTCATAGACAAATGCACCCATCATTTCAGTGACTTCGAGAGAAGCAGGAACTGCAAGGATTCCCTGGAGCATCGGTTGATATTTCTGGACCCAATCCAGGACAGCAACAAGTTCGAGGTATGTCCATTGGAGTTGGGTAAGCTGAATGAGACTGTGGCAAAAGTCATCAGAAGTCCTTCGAGACGTTCGAGACACTGCTTCAAGGACAGAGCCAAGGACATGGCCACCTGGTTTGGCTCTTGATGTCCTGAGATGTATGCCTGATAGCGCCCGAGAATTTTGTTGATGAAGGGCCTGTAACGACCTGTGTAGCTGGGAGAGAAGATGCCGAGACTGATTCCTGACTGTGAATAGTCACGACGGAAATCTTGCTGGGATGGAGTATGCCAGAAAGGATGAAGAGAGTGGTTTGGATTCCATGGACGTCGTGGAATGGCGACAAGATATGAAAGAGGCTTGAAGAATGGCTGAGGCCAAATGGTAAAGTCATCTTCAGTGAACCGTCCATCAGCTCGCATTCAGACCTTGTGCTGGCTCAGCAGAGGCTTGTAAATGGTGATTGTATTGGGAGTCGTCATGACATGCTGTCCATCGTTTATGAGTGCTCCATATACCCCAGTAAAAGCATCAACAGGCAGCTCTAAAAAATATATCAATATTGAGATGTATACAAATGATAATGACTCACCAGGTGCTGCAGCATGTAAAATCTTCTTTGGGTCATGGACAATGTTGAAGGCGGTGAAATACATGGTTCTCTCTCATCTCCAAAAAAATGACCAGGCCCAGAAGGACACTCCCAAATGACAGAAAGCGAAGAAAGACCAGGTCACCAGGAAACAGACAACTGACAGTCAATCTGAGGAGCGACGGACCAATGGTCGACGTCAGCTAGAAGAAACCAATGGTTTCTTCTATACAACAAGCTCACCAATAGTGAAACTCGTCAAAGGCTCCATCCCAGGAAAGGTCTTGAGGCTTATTGGGGGTTGGTGTTGTTGTCAAGAGGAGAAGCAGCACTGAAGAAAAGATTCAGACTGTGGCGCCAATGTCATGGACAAGGAAAAAACTTACCTCAAGCTGAATAGAGGTGGTGTCAAGTGAGGGATTGGACAAATGTTGTTGATGTCCAGGGGAGGCAGAGCTGAAAAAAAGTCAGTCCAGAGCGCAAAAGTCAACAATAAAACTGAAAATGCTCACCTGAAGCTCAATGGATGTAGTGTCGAGTGTGGGATTTATGCTCAGAAGAGCGATGGACATTGTCGCTGTGGTGGTCAGCGACAAAGCCTCGAAGCCGAGCCTGGCTTCCCAAGAAGGAAGTTGGCATGACCTGCTGACGTGGCACCCAATTTTTTTTCTTCCTTCTCACCCTATCCCAGCCACTGCCTGATGACTGTCTTGAGCTGCTCAACAGCCAAGGTGAGCTTCTTTTGTGTCTCTCCTGCAACTCTACTGACATCCTTCACAGCCAGCGCCCCCGAATTGGAGATGCGGCGGGTTCACCATCAGTGGCCTGTCGAAGGAAAGGAGCTGTTGGCTCTTTTCCTTGTGATGTTAACCATTGGTCCATCGCTCCCAGAGAGACTGTTGGTCTCTCCATTTCGTTGCTGGGATCTGTCAGAAAGGAATCAGGGACATATGGGCAAGATTTTTTTTTACATGGCTAACAAATTTGCATTGGCAGACCATTTCGCCAGCCATATTTGTCAACCATGCAGACCAGACCACCACTGTTTAGCAGGTACAGCGGTTGAATTGGTCTGTCAAAGTTTTTTTCTTGCATGGCCAGGTACGTCTCTATGGTCTTTTTCTTAAAAGAAATCTAGGCTAATGAAGCATTTGCAGTGGCAGACAGTCTGTCTCTTCTGTTTGCTGGGATCTGTCGAAAATATGGTCGCAAAGGTATTTCCTTGTCTGTCAATAATCCATACAGTGCACTCATTCGTCCATGCAGTCCACTAGCAAAACAGCTTCCCACAGTGCTTGGACCATGCGTGCGCCTTTTCGAGTCTTGCTGTTGCATGCTAAACAATGGTCTCGGACTTTGAAAAAGTGCATAATAAAAGATTGAATCATATTTTCTTTGTGGACCTCGCTTTTCCTCAGCTCGAAACCACAATGTCTAGTCGTCGCCATGGTCATTCACCTGCCTCTGCAAGCTCTCGTCCCAGCTCCCATGGTAGCTCTCCTGCCAGCAAGGCTCCTCGAGCGAAGAGACCTTGACATCAAACACCCTTAGAGAAAGATGCCGACTTAGTGGTGAAATTGGTCCTTGAGCATCCTGACCTCACCACAGATGCTCTGATATTTAGTACGCTTGTTTTTTTCTTCATTGCTCTTCTCATTGTCCCTCAGACTATCATCGCAAGAGTTACGAGCCCGATGAAAGAGACCCCACCAAAAAACAACCCAGCATCATTTACCAACATTTTGACCTTGACAAAACCGAGATTATCCCAGTGACTGCTGTGGCACCTGTCAAATACTGATTTTTCTGTAAATTGTGAGCATTGATATCCCATCATCCACTTTGTTTCCTTCATTGACCTTTCTTTCAGACAGCCCAGTCAATCAGTTGTCTGAGTTCGCTACGACACCACCACCAGCAATCTCCTCATCCACACCCACGCTTGTGATCCAAAATTAAAGCCGTCAAATCAGCCATCCATCGTCGGATACCAAGCTGCTGGTGCATATGACAAGGGTGCCTTTCGATTCGAGACTGCTCTTTGGGTCTTGAGCTGCTTCCAACCATTCAAGATTATTGAAGACGCTCCCTTGGTCAGAATGTTTAAGATTCTGAATGGAACTGCCGAAACTGTCTCCACTGACACTGTTTCTCGTGATGTCCAGGAGGTCATGCAGCTTTCTCGTCCTTGAGTCAAGCAATATCTTGCAGTAAGTCATTTCCTGTTTTATCATAACCTTTTTTTATCGTCATCAGGATATACGTGGTTTTTTTCACCTTTTGTTTGATGGCTGGACCTCATCCAACATCATCTCTTTCCTGGGTGTCATCGTCCACTACGCTAATAAAGGAAAGATGGAGTGCTTTATTCTTGATTTTTTGAAGTAAATTTGTTCTCTTATTGTTCTCGACGGCCAGCTAATTGTCTCATAGGCTCACCAAAGCTCACTGGGGTACTTATCTCACCAGCGAGCTTTTTGAATGCATGAAGGACTTCAGGATCGAGAAAAGGGTATGTCTCGACCATTTGCTTTTTGGTGACACCACTGATAATGTCTTAGGTCCTTGGACTTATCTGCGACAATGCTTCTAACAATGACACCATGATTGATCAGCTCAACGATGACATGGTCAGAGCTCCAGGTGGCATTCATACTTGCGTTTGCTGTACCGCCCATATGCTGAACCTTATTGTCAATGTTTGTCATTTTTCATTAATTATTATCCTTTTCGTTAATATTATCTAGGCAATCATGTATGTCTTCAAACCACTCTCAAGATTAAGAAGAACAAGGGTGGCAAAGCTTGTGTCGTCCATGAAGAGGATGAAGAGGAAGAGGATGTCATCGACCCTGCTGAGGATGATCAGGAAGACGATGCCACTCTGCTCAATGAAGAGGAAGAGGAAGAGGGAGAACAGGATGAGATTCACAATGCAGAAGACAAAGTGATCCTCTCCTCTGTTGAGGCTGCTACTGAGGAATTGCTTCAGGAGTGCAATATCATGTTGCCTCGTTTGTCTGCAGCTGAGAAGTGTATTGCTTGTGCTGTCTATCGCAAGGTTTGCTTGCTTTATTCATCCTCATTTTCCCTTTTGATTAACCTCTATTTCAGTTACTCAAGCTCAGCAGTCGCATCTTTAACTCACCTTCGCTTCAAGCTGATTTAGCACTTCACTGTGAAAAACTCGGCTTCAAATACCGTACTGTCAAGCGTAATGTCTTGACATGCTGGAACTCCATCACCGCCACTATTCAATCAATGCTGGTGATGTCAGGTGCTATCGACTGACTTATTTCTCGCAGCGACCTGAAGCAGACCTTGACACTGCGGGCAAACTGGCTGCAGTATGTGCACTGCAGTCAGCTGGCAGTCAGTTGGCAGTCAAGTGGCAGTCAAATGACAAGATATCTGTGGGACCCTGAGATCTTGACAGTTGATCGGAAGTTGTTACTATTTTAAGGAACAATGGGCGGAGTTGTGACGGGATTTGAAACACGTACACGTGTAATGCACGGGGTAGGTCATGATCAGTGACGCTGACAGCATGTGATATCTTTCTCTTTGTTCTTTGTTCTCAAGATTTTTCTTCCCCATTCTCAATACACCATTTCCAGAGCTCATTTCTTTTGCAATCTCAATCTTGGTCACATGTCAGCAGCCTCAGGTAGTGAGAAACGGAAAGCAGCAGATAATGGTGCAGGACCATCAACATCTAGCAGAGGGCAAAAGAGGCAGAAGCAGAAGGCAGCTGAGAAAGAACCCCTGACTCCAGAGCAGGCAAATGCTAATCCCTTTCATCTTGAGAGGACCAAGGTTCCGCCAGGGGCTCGGGGTCTCAAGGTGAGTGTTCTTTTCAGAATTTTGTCAGATTACTTGTGGCTAAACCCAAATTATTGCTCAGGCTGCTGTCATATTGCATATCCGCCTCCTTTGGAGGTACTTTGATGCTGCTACTGTTCCATCCCCTCCAGATGCCCAGTTCAAAGCCGCATTTTTCACCCGCTTCAAGGATTTGAAGTCAGTGGAAGAGCGGCGCGGTTCTAGACCACCCGTGATTGAGCGTGTAACATCTAACATGCTTGATGCCCTCCGGGATCTTCCTCCGAGTAGCAGAATTGGTCAAAACCTCCGTCGCATTGACCATAATGTCATTTCTGTCATTTTTTCCTACCTGGCCAACTATGGCTTCACTGCTTGGAAGCCTGATCTCACAGAAACTTCTACTTCAATGTGGAATGTTGCCTGTAAGATTGTTGCACTCGATTCTTTCAAGCAAGCCATGGCGAGTCATGGATATTCCTTCCTTGCTCCAAATCCCGATTATATGTCAAATCAAGTACTCCTTTCCAGCTTCTATGACCAATTTGTCTGGGTACATGTCAAGGCTCTTCATGAGCTTGAACTCAAAGAGACTGGTGCTGTTTCCACCAAGACCATCAATGCAGATGTTTATCGACGTCGAAAGGCGGTCAGTGTCAGAATTCTGACTTCAGGCTAGACTAATTATTGAATTACAGGTAGCAGATGCATGTGCAAAGTGGGCACTGGATGAGAACTATCCTCAGCGCATTTGTGACCAACTTGGTGATCCAAACTGCACATCAGAGGATGAGAAAGTCAGCAAGGATTTCATTGTCAAATCTAAAGCTGGTTGCTCTGTCCGTTGGGCTCGGTTCAAGGCACACATTGACGAAAAGATTATAAAGGCCAAGGAGCTAGCTGGTCGCTCTGCTCAGGCAAAGAACCTTCGTCATCGCATTCGACCCAGCCCTGGTGATGCTCAGAAGACAGGTGAATTTCTTCGCCTCCCTGATCCTCTCACCACTACACTCGATTATTTCAATGTTTCCGACTTCAATGCCTTGTCTATGCAGATTCGGTACCGCTATGCTGACTGTCCAATTGCTCTTCCAAAAGACGATAGCTGGCTTTTCAATGAGGACAATTCCAAGGAGGGCCGAGCATGGAAGAAGATGTCAACAAAGAAGTTTATGAAAAAATATGGTGATGATATTGTCCAGGCCTCAGGATACAATCTTCCAACAGAGGAGGATATGGCTGAGGCTGATGATGAGGATGAGGAAATGGATGAGGATGACCATTAAGTATTTCATTTGCCATGTTCTATGCCTTTCTTGATCTTACAGTCTCATTCTTATGTCATGTGTATATGAGTTTATGCCAATCCACTTTTAATTCTTGATAATGCCAAAACTGTTTGAATATCTTCAAGACCTTTTGTCTAATTTCTCCCCCTATTCAATCCTGAACACACCACAATAATTTCACAATCAATTCCATAGGTCCCCCTTGGCCTTCTCCAAGCTACAACATGGGAGACAAGTTGATGTGCATCAATGATATGTTGGGCACCTGCTTGAGCATCAAATATCTGAACTTGAAAACGTGGCAGCTGGATATATGGTGCCTTTTGCTCTTGATTTGCATCGAGTGGCTTAAATTCCTGAATAGCAAGAAAAGTATGCAAAACACCTTTGAATGGGATCTGCCAGATATGTTCAATGAAGCCACTATATTTTATGTCACTTGCTGTATGTGCATAAAATTCGACTGCACTATTTCCAGGATGGGAAGACTGGCGGCTGTATGTTCTCCCTTTGAAATGAATTTCAGAGTGGATTTGTGCTACTGGTGGAAGAACAATTGCATCATCTGGATGGTGTGGCTGGAGATATGAGCGACATAGTGGCTCTGTTAATTGAACATGGTTGAGTAGCTTCTGGTAATCATATGCACTAAGTGGTGATCCAGCTGCAAGATGCTGTGCTACTTCTGCTCCAGTCAGAGATGCTCCTTCAGCCAAAATATCAGGAGAAGGAGGGTCAAGAATATCTGCAAATTGGCAGAATAACACATCATTCTCAGATCTTTGATCCTTGAGAAGGGCATCAAAGCGACTGCGACGGCACATTTGCTGGAACAAAGTGTAATCCATATCATCTAATGATCATTTGTCAGTCTCATATCAGTTAAGAAAGTAAGTAGCTTACACATATGCTTATTTGTATTGATATTTTGGAACATTCCCAGTAAACGCTCACCAGGAAATTCACTGAGTGAAGCAAGTGGGCCAAAATATTTAAGGAGGTCTCGATTGTGCATAGCATAGTGATGATTTGGTTTGGAGTGATAGTTCAGAAAGATAATGCTGACACTCTTCCGGTATTTGAGGTAGTGCTCATGATAAGCATCAGCTTCATTGTTTGAAGTGGTAAATGAAGCAATAATATTGGTGGATGCCACCATGTGGTATAAATTGTCCAACAGAAGTTCTTCTGCCTGCCCAGTGGCTTCACCATTAGTGAACCATATTTCAGGAAGAATGATGGGAAATATTATTGTGAACAGGATAAGCAGCTCATTTGCCTTGAGGGAACCATGTGCTGCTTCACCAAGATTCACAGGAGGTCGGTTGACATATGTTGGAAGTGGGATATCATGGAGACATCGACGGATTCTTTCCAGCTCTAGTGATGAAAAATCAAAGACTCTTTCCAATGGTGAATATTCAGTGTTGTCAACATCCTGATCCACATCCATTGCATCATCATCAGCAATGTCATGAATAGTCATTTGATCATCTGATACAACACTAGATGGTGGCTCAGAAACTGGAGTTTGAGATTGTCGCCAAGTGTTGAACTGAAAAATATCAGCAGTATGATTCCTTGACTCATCAAGAAGGTCTTCAAGCTCAGAATCAATATCTGAGTATTCCTCTGGATGGAATAGATCCTCATCACCATTCAGAGTCCTGCTGACCATAGCCTGAACCCGCTTTGCCTCTGCAGATGTACGACCAATGCCATACAAGTCACGAAGGTGATATTCAAGAATACCTTCAAGTGTGTTATGCATAAAGCCAAGGACAATCTGATCAGCAGGGTGCCAATATGGGAGATCATGAAGTGGTGTCCAGCGGACTCCATTTCTGCGTGCAATCTCAGCTCGTCCAGTCTTGGTCTGACAGTCCTTCCATTCCTGAACTGCATGCCTGACTTGTTCATTGGTACGCTGAGTCCAATTCTGCATGTCAAGTTCCTCTACATCCTTTAGTTTGCAATCACAAAAGGAGCAAAAACAATTTGCTGAATGGCTCAGAAATCCAGTGATTTTCCGAATTGCCAGCAGATCAGCAATGATTGGACAAACACGGACCCTGATGTTAATCCCAGCTTGGTGGCGATATGTAGGCAGGATCTTTCCAGGCCAAAGTTCAGCCAGGACCTTTTCAAGAGGTCTGAGAATATGGGATATAGTGATGACATCAGGTTCATGTGGTCCTGGAATGAGACCAGCAATGAAAACATTCTCTGGCAGGTGGCAAACATCAGAGGGTAAGTTCAGACAATATAGAACAATTGCACCACAGGATATGACCTTCCCTAAACATGGTAGAAGATGCCAGTGAACAAACAGCAACAATGAGACATACCAGCAATTTTATTGGTCAGAGGATTAAACCAGTCGACATATAAAGCAAAGGTAAGATTCCCTTGAATATATCGAAAATCTCCCAGTTTCCGAGCTGCAGGGCTGTCCCAAAACCCCTGCATATTATTTGAATTTGTAGCATGCACATAGGATTTGTTGATAAGATCCTCAATTCTTGGCCTACCAAGAAAGTATCGCAGCCATGACTCAAATGACTGTGTAGTATAGTATTGGCGAGGAACCTCTTTGGTACCAGAACGCAGATGTTGTGTCCTGTAGAGTGGCTCATTACACATCCAAGCTCTTGGAGATTCACGCCAGGTACAGGTACGAGGGCTCAAATTGTCGAGGGGATATAATTTGAAACACCTTGGACATGAGACTATTCGAGTGAAGTCAGGATTGAGGGTTCCATGACTAAGCACAGTTCGAATGTCCTTAGGAAATTTGAATTGAGGGAACTCAATGGTATGAATGCCAGCAAGGTATAAAGTGAGGGTGAACAATGCAACAATGGTATTGAGAATAAGGCTGAGTGCCTGAAGGACTTGATTTGCCTTTGCCCGACTCAACCTGGCTTTGAGGTAAAGCCAAGTGACAAGTAAAAGACAAAGCTGAACAATTTTGTCAGCTTCAACTGTTGGATCTGAACATTGAAATCAGTACATAAATCTTAAGTAAAAGGAACCACCAGCTGACTGATAGCATTTGAGCTAGGATCTGGCTGCTCTGAGTCATCAGAGTCTTCATCAGAGTCTGGGACTGCCTGCTTGGGCTGCCACTGATGATCTGCTATCTCATGGCGACTGCGGGTTGTATGTGACACCCTCCTTCCTGAATAGATATGACCATTGTCCGAGTATGTTAGCTTTTTACAGATAGAGCAGACACAAACCACTGACATGGTGGGAGGAGGCAAGAAACAATTTGACAGCTTTCATGTTGATAACAGCGACCAGAAACAAAACTCACAGGACAGTCAGATATTGTGGCATATCATTGATGCTGTAGCATGGGAAAGATCAAGGAAATATTCACCTCAATAAATAATCATCTTTTTTGACAGTTTATACAATGTTATGCTACTGACATGTACAAGTATTATCCATGTCTATAAGGCAGCAGATATATCAGAAGTGAAAGCAGTGCCTGCAGAAAGTCAGCCGCAAATTCCATCAAGCCTTCACACGGTCAGATCGGAACTTATCTAGATCTCATCCAAAAATATCTGGGATCACAAGGTGCAATCACAGGTGCATTTCAACTGCTGATCGACTGCCAACTGACTGCCAACTGACTGCAGCGCACTCGACTGCAGCCAGTTTGCCCGCGGTGTGAGGAAGCTTGCATTGATGCTGAGAGATTGGACGCTCATGAGGGATTTACAGTCTGTTCTAAAAGTAAGTCATTGTTTATTGTTTTTCTTGATGATCTAACCTTCTGACAGATATTCCTTGCAGCAACCAATCAATTTGAACATACCAACCGACATCTCATTCATGAGGTTCTGCCGCTGTTTGACATCATGGAGGACCAATTAAAGGCCAAGGTCACCAATTTATATTTATCTTTGAAGCCGAGTTTTTCACAGTGAAGTGCTAAATCAGCTTGAAGCGAAGGTGAGTTAAAGATGCGACTGCTGAGCTTGAGTAACTGAAATAGAGGTTAATCAAAAGGGAAAATCATTGACCTCATCGTCTGTCATGCTGCAGCTGGCGCCTTTATGCTGATGGACAAATACTATGGCAAGACTGAAGCTTCCATTATGTATTGTGCTGCCATGAGTATGTCTTTTCTATTCTTTTTCTGTTTTCGCTAAGCTGATTTTCCAGTAATGCACCCTTGCTGGAAGACATCTTACTTCACTGACAAGGCAGATTGGCCTTCCCAGTGGGTTGACACCACTGTCGACCTTGTTCACCAACATTGGGAGACCCACTATAAGCCTGTTGCTCCTGTTGCTGGGACGACAGAGGCTGTGCCGATGAATGTTGATGATGTGAGTCACTATCCTGATTATCTGTGGTCAGAGATTGACTTAATCTCTTAGGACGATATATTTGCCTCATTAAATGTCGCACCAACTGTTATCATTGATGCCTTCACAAATTACCTCAACATCGGTCCTATTGCCTCAGGCAATACATCAGACCCCATTCAATGTTGGTAGAACAATTATGGTGACAAAGATCCATTAGCTCACATGGGGATGGACTTGTTGTCTTGTCCTGGTAAGTCCGAATTTGTCTGGTCACTGGTGTCGAACTTGTTACTCATCATTCATTTTAGCGACTCCATGTGACACTGAACGTGGCTTTAGTCGCAGTGGACTGATGGTCTCCAAGCACCGTTATGCGCTCTCTGACGAGTTGGTTTGTTCAGGAACTTTGATCTCATCCTGGTCAACCATTCCTGGGCTTGTTGACGAGTCGGCTTGTGTCAAATCCTTCAACAACAAATGCAAGTGCCCCAAGAATGGTGGCCGAGTTCAAGGGACTGATGTGAATAAGCCTGCATCATCTCAGCAGGAGGAGCTTACAACTTAGTTTTTTTTTTGTATTTTTATTCACAATGTTGACTTGCTATTGATATATTTGTATGACATTTTGTGACTACTTGGGCAAGTATTTCAGCAAATATTCATACAAGTATTCCCACAAATAATTTGTGACCTGGCGTTTTCCCAAAAGCCAAACTTGCACTCATACGAGTCTGGACTCAGTCCAAATTTATACTCGTGAATGTCAAAACTTGCGAGTTTTCCCATGAGTCCACTTGCTGACATTCACGAGTTGGACTCAATCATGTGATGCTCTATAGGAAGATAATCAAGGAAGATTCTGTGAATAATAATGAAGGTTTAGCCATTTGGGTTACTCTTGTGGAGGCTCCAGAGAGGCTTTGATGATATTTAGTCTTATTTGCTTTATGCCACAGTTGGATGCAAGCCTTGCCCCAACTAAACTTGAACTTGCCTTTGTCATTGCTATCTTGTGATCACAGCACTAATCTGTGTATGTGGCCTCTTGAAGGCTTGGAGCCATTCTTTAATCTCTTTAATTTTCCAGATAAACCATCTGCACCATCAATTGTCAGAGAATCATAACACAGCACTGTAATCAGACAAAAATGTGGGGGACTCGTATTTGCCACGGGAACCGTTGGCCTGTACCCCACTGGTTATTACTGCATTGGTTGTGATGAGCGTCGAGCAAACAATTCAAATCCTCGTGCTTTACCTCACGCAAAGGAGTGCAGTGCATTGGCTAGAGATTTCCCTGCAACCTGGGAAGAAGCTAGGATTAGACGCGTGGCTCTTTCGATGGAGGGTAAATCAGAGGGACAGTCAGAGCTTCCACCTGTTTGTCAGGGCAAGCGAAAAGTGGACGTCCCTAGCCACAACCGCATCCTGGTCAAGTTCGGTACTGACTCCGGAAAGCAGAGCAAAATCAGCAATAGCTTTGCACCCGTCAACATGAATCCCTCGTGGCAGTTCTGAATCGACTACTTTCCTCTTCGATTCGTGATTTGTTGTGCCATTGCTTTCTCTATCCTTGATAATGGGTTTTTCAGGGACTTTGTCCATGTCCTGTATGTTCTTTTCTGTGGTTTATTGAGCCTTATGAAATTGACAAATCATTGTAGCTGTCCTTCTTATCCGCTTCCTGACCACTCTAACTTTTTCGCTTGACTTTCAATGGAGGTTGAATCAGTTGCTTCTAAGGTCCTCGTGCACCTGACACAATTTGTCCACTTGACACTCTCATTCAACGGCTGGTCCAGCAAAGGTCACAATGAAATCTATACCATTCACCTGACCACACCTCCACGACGCTCATTCCTCATTGACGGTCTCATTATGACTGGGATTTCAACCGCTGCTGAAGAGCTATTCAAGAGAATATCCATAATCATTCTCAAATTTGCCGCATTCCGGATTTCCCTCATGGTTTCAGATTCTGCTGGCAATGTCAAGAAGCTTCGTGAGCTCATTTGCGCAGAGTGGCCCTGGATTCTCAATTGCCCGGACCCTTGTCATTTGCTCAATCTTCTTTTGAAAGATCTCATGGTCGGATCCAAGGAGCATCCGAAGCTCAAGGGCTTCGCAGATGTCATGACCATTGTCCCCGCAATCACCACATATTTCTCGCACGGTAATTTCGGTCAATTTCACCTTCAGAAAGAACTCGAGTCTGAGCCAGACAAGCGTGGTATTCAGGCAGCCGGTGCAACACGGTTTTCAACTTTTTCCATCAACGTCAAGAGCATCCTTTGCTGCTATGCACCAATGCAACACTGCTATGAAAAGGGCAAGCTCACCTTTGCTGGAAAGGGTTCCAAGACAATCAAGAAATTTCTTAAGGATGGTCCTGAAATGTACGCTTTCAAAACTCAGCTCTACCATGTCACCAGCATTCTTTCACCCATCGAGCGTGGTCTTCAGACACTTGAGGGCCAAAATACGACAATCTCGGATGTTCTCTCAATCTTCATTGGAATTGCTATCGCCTTCACACGAGTATTCCAGAATCTGAACACTGAGATCTTCCAGTACCGCGATGAATCCTTTGCTGCATTTGACCGGCGGTTTCAGAAATTGTTAGACGGTTCTACCAAAGACATGTTCTAGCTCGGTTTCTTGCTTGATCCAAGTAAGCAATCACTTTTCTCGGTTTTCTCATCTCATAGCTTCCAGTTTATTATCGTGACGGTGCCCTTCAGCTTAATCTGCCGCCAAGTGAATCCTTCTCCAAAGAAACAGTCTCACAGCCGAAATCAATTCAAAACCCAGCGCTAAATTGAAGCACTGGTTCTCTTGATCCGAGAACACCACCTTTCCGCATTTGGTCATTCTTTTGTTCTGAATCAGATCATGAAGCGGCACACGACGGCACCGGTTGACACTGCCACTGCCAGCTCATCTTTCTTTCTGCTATGATCTCAGCTCTCTTGATTTGCTAGAAACACACCTATCCATCAATCACATCAAGTTAGACTGAACTTGTGGCCTGTATGTAGCATCTAATTAGAAGGCTTTGATGCTGTCCCTCTAGGTATCATTAAAGATCATTAATTATGAGGGACTTTGTCACAGGCTTCTGTCAAGTTGTGTTTTGGCTATACAGTATAGGGTTACTGTGTTTAGGTCAGGCAGGCACCCATTTCGGCTGATTGTTCCAGGCATCGTATCAGCTCCAGATGGAGGGTGGTTGTTAAATGTGCGCTCACTGTCCCACCTCCCACCTCATGTCTCAAAATGGTGGTGACTTTGAGATACAGTCAGAATAAGGCAGCTCATGAAATAGTGGTACATATATTGGATACACTGTTGAAGAGTATATTTCACTGCTGTATCTCAGCACAAGACATACTGTGGCTTGATAAAGAGGTTGATGGTTTTTCTCTCAGCATCCACACTTTGGGAGCCAAGTATAGACATAAAATATTCTCTTTTATATGTGTTATACATTGTGCACAATCAGCTGAGCAGCAATTGTCATTTCTGTGTATTAATTTAGCTGCAGGCAACTAATCTTAATCAATTATGGGTTTACCTTTGACAGTATTGTCAACTTCTCTTGGTGTCTGGAAAATTATTGTTTCTCTGTTCTGCTTGCCTGCCCAGATCAATCAAAGCTTTCTTCTCATGAGCACTACAGGTTGCATAACTGATGTCACAGCCAGGCTGCTGGACACCATCAAGCATGACAGTGTTAGTTCTGCAGGAATGACAAAGATAGAGAACCATGGGGAAGTCACAAGAATGGGTTATTGGGATCAAACCCAGATGCCAATACTTGTATCAATGGCAGTCATGCTCTCAGAAATGGAATGATCTGCAGAACATGGCATGTGATTTGCAACAAATATGCATTAGCTAAGTATGATGCTCAACAAAGCCGTGATGCCATCCATCTTCTGACAGCTGGACCCATGGTTACCATGAGGTGCATTGAAGTGCATCAGTTCTTTTAAAGCACCGGGTTTCCAGTGCCTTGGTGATCGCCTCCAGTGTCACCAATTGCTGTTGGATTGCTGAAGCAATTTAAAGCTTTCGGCGCTGGAGGAGATTTGTCGAGAGACGGAAGGGAGAAACATATCGAGATGATAGATGCTGATGAAAAGTGAAGTGCGTCTCTTTGATGATAGTATTGCCATGGTTCCAGTGATTAATGCTGTTCTGCCCAGGTTTCCCCGACGCCAATCTCGTCCGTGTTCCCCTCCTCATTACTGTATACGGCATTCCGTCTTCATGCCAGGGAAATTTCATTCTCATTGCTGATGGCACAGTTCGTACTGTTCCCTATTTGTCGTCACTCACCATTCTTCCGGATAGCGTCAGTTCCGCTGGTCATCAATGAAATTTCCATGTCGCAGAACGATACAGTGGGCCATCCAACAACAATTTCCAACGGCTCTTGGCAGAGACCGACATGGGACTGACACGACTTGATGTCCGGAGAGCAAGGGGAGGTGAGCATAATCAGAATGATGGCACCAGTCTATACCTGCTCCTTGACATTCTTCACACAACCGTCCTAGACCAGCACATCGACCGTCCGGTGAATCAGGAGCAAAGAGAAAGGTTCACTGGAAGGTATCCTTTCGTCGTAAAGCTAGCAAGAGATATTCAGAAACCGCTCACGTGTGAAGGCTATGACAGAACCTTCCAACTGAGGACAAGGTAGAGGCAAAGTACGAAGGTTGAGAGGAACAAAGTGGTCCAAAGTAGATGGTGTTGATTAAGCAAACTTTACAGAACAGAATACTACGAGGCTTAAGTACCAAAAGGAAGAAAGGATTATCTAAGACTAAGCTAGGAGAAAAGAAAATACAGTGAGTCATAAATGGAGATGAGGGACAGGGAACTATGCAAGGAGAGAATGAAGGGTAACAGAGTCAAGACTCTCCTAGACCATGATGACAACTAAGGCTTTACTCAGCATGACCATGACATCACGGTAAGGGTGAAATCAACCATTGTCAAAATTGTGCTGATTTGGCTTTACCGGCGATTCTCAGACCTCCAGCCCATCTTCAGGCATGATTTTGGTACTCAATGTCTTGGTTGCTTCGGGTTTCGTCAGCTGGTCTCTGTTTCCTCTACAATACTTTTTACGAGTCCCATTTATGGGATCATTCGTTGGGTCGGAGCAAAATTCAGGTAGGCTGGGAACAGAGTGCCCAATGGGGATAAGCACGTGACACACAGCTTTTTGTGAGCCCACTTTGTCGCTTTCTTGTGAGGAAATCTAACGTTCATCTCTGGTCTTTCTTGGCATTCATTGAATTGAGGTATGGTGACAGGAATGGTGTGCTCAGCTCCTGTCGTTTCAAGGATTTCTTTTCACTGGACCTTGATGTTCGTCATCCTGGATATGTCTATTGTCCTGGGTATGCCAAGCATTCCTATTTTTCTCCCTTGGGCAGTCTGACCCGTTTCAGCAGGTCTACCAAGCTCATAGGCTGTTCATTGATCAGCCCGGCATCCTGATCAATAAGAGGATTGTCATCGTCATCTGCATCGGTCACCTTCGCTGTGTCAGTGATGTCAGCACGAAATGGTCTTCCATCGTCGAGAGGATTCAGGCTGGCTCTTTGGAAGGACTGAGGCATTTGGTTGAGCAAGGTACATTCTCCTTCGTCATATTCCTGTGGCCATCCTCATTGAATTCCTCAGGTTGATCCTTTCATGTGTCCATGTTCTCTGCCCATCTCTTGACCCTTGTCCTCTGTCTCTGTTGCGGCCATCGTCGTGATCTCCTTGACATTGACCTCGGCACAGGTCCTCGCACTGTCACCTCATGCATTCATGGATAGCGCTTTTGTCGTCCTTGGGCTCCAGGATGGGTAGATTTGGGTACAAGGAATGGGTGCTTCAGTTGTGTTGAAGAGATACCGGTGAAGAAGGTCACTGCTGGAAGAAATGGACCATCCCGAAGCATCACGTATGTCTACTTTTTCTTTGTTTCTCGAATGATGTTGACCCAGACCCACAATCAATGCTATTGAGCCATATTCCATCCAACTACCTGTGAAATGTTGCTTTAGACGACAGTAAAAAGTCAATAACATGAATGTGGTTTTGTTGCAATTGCAAACCCTGGTTGCGCCAGCTTCACCTGTCATTGAATGCTTATTGTTCGTTCCGAGAATTCCCAGGGAGTGATGCCATGAGAAGCCAACGAACAGAATTCCATACTGAATTTATCTCGATTTCTTTCGCGCTGCTGCGGGCATTTTCCCCTCGCCCGAGTGCCAGGTGGCTTGCGCACTTTCCCAAACTGTACAGCTGAAATTACAACTCCGCTGATGCAACTGAATCCCACGAATCTCATTCTAATCTTATCTCGGTCAGTTGGTGCCTGGCGCTGAAGGCGCCCTTCCTCCTCTATTAGGCCAACAACAGGTATATTGCCACCCTGTGACCTGTAGGTCCAGGATCGATCTGTAGTCACTGACAGTGTAGGTCTGGATCAATCGCGTAGTGACCTACAGTGTAGGTCTGGATCGATCCTCCTGCCATTATGGGGTGGAGAGGTCCAGCAGGAAAGAGTTCATATACATACATGTGATCGCCTTGAAGCGCCAGTCCGATTAGGGTCTTCAAGTGTTTAACCTTCGACAGCAGGTCTGTGACATCTGCTTTATCAAGTAGCGGCCAAGTCACAACCGTCTGCAAGGCCCTCCTGACCTTGCCATCCGCAGGCCGTAGCTTTTTCTCGAGGTTCTCTAAAAGGATGCGGAGTTGGTCGAATGTCCGGTCCTCCTCGGCCATTTGTCGAGCAGCACTGAAACATAGATCATCAGTAGGTGTCTCTTCGAACTGGTCCTTCAAAAGGTCGAGCAACTTGACAATAGCAGTGACAGCTTTGTTCAGCTCTGTGCATTCCTTGGGTCCATCTTTTATGTCCTTGACATAGTCGGCTATCTTTTTGGCTGTGTTGATGAGACTGAGGATGCTCGAAGCAAAGCTGACTGGATCCATAGGGAGGACAATTTACAAACGGTGGAAGGATGTGGGCAGAATGATTGAACCAGCGTGGGGACGATCCTGTAAAATAAGGTTGTGAGATTGCATCTGGACGGGCTTCTACTGTCTTTTTTCGACCACAAGTTCATTCCCACGCTCATCACATGACATGTCACACTATTTTTTCAGTTCAAAGCTCGGGATGGAGTGTGACATACCGACATATCAGTTCATCATCATTTTTTTGTTGTGTCATACAGCATCATTGACCTTGCTTCTGTGTCTTTGGAACATGTTAATATAGCTGAGAAACTGAATTGCATGGCTTTTTGGACTTTTTGGAACCGCTTTGAAGGAAATCGCCTTTTTTGGTGCATGGGAATGTCACAATCTCTAGTTCAGAGCTTAAAATTTGGTGTGACATCACGCCATTTTCAGTTCAGTTCAGAGGCTTGTGTGACATGTGACGAACTTGTGGTCTAAAAAAGACAGTATCACACGCACCAGGCTCTGGGATGTGGTGGTTGCATGTCAACGCCACCGTCAGGCTGAGGCCTGTTTGGTGCCATAAACATGTATTAAGTATCATTAGCCTAGATATGCAAATGACCCTGGGAACTCTTAAACCGCATTAGCTGGGGCTATAAAACTTGGCATACACAAGACAGAATAGCAGGGGTCAGAGTAGCCTGTTTCTGGCCGTTTCTGATGTTGTTTCTCCAGTTGTTTCTGGGATTACAGAAACGGTGTTTTTTTTCAGAACCAACCAGAAGTGAGAAGCCGTTTCAGGCCGTTTCTTGTAAACAAAGAACAACTGATGATTAATTTATTTGAATACATAAGCAGATATTCACTACATATCAGGGCTACAAGCTTTAGGTTCCTCCCGGAGGAACCACAGCTTGTTTTCTGTCTCAACCCTGCGCCGCCGCCGCCTTGGGTGGTGTTTGCGCCTTTGGCGCTTAACTTGATTATGCCAGTAAAATAATTTGTCATCTAATTAATCAGCATCAGGTGACCAAGGTGTTTTATATGTATTGATTGATGATATTGATGATATATAGATCATGTGAATAGGTGATCTATTTGCAGGTCTAGTCGAAGGCCTCCAATACATTATGAATAGCGAGCTATTGGGACCTATTGGAACCTATTGGGACTTGGGACATAGCTGGAGCCATGAATATGTGAGACTAGATCAATAATATATGACCATACTCCAAGCTGGTGGCATCTGGTTTTGCTGCCTGGGACGTGTGAAATCGACCAGCCCGTGATTGTGAGGCGCTGCTTGTCATGTGGCTGTGTCACCCTTTCCGCACTATTCTTTGAGCCACAAGTCTGACCGTATAGATTAATGACTGATGTCGTGTCTCAGCATTGGCTGAGCATGTATTCAGATCCAAGGGACCTCCAAGGATCAACCAAGGTGAGCGGGAATTTGACGAACATCAGGAAATGATGCCTTGGGAACTTTGAGCATAGTTCAGGCTGGATCTGAATCTCAAGGCAGTGTTCCATTTTGTGTGAGCACTTCAACATGAGGCTTTTTGTCACTGCAGTGTGTTACTATAAGTGACTGGTTACCTGGCCACCTTAGCGTTAGTTGTTCAATATCCCGGCTTTCGGAGTATCAGTTGACATGTAAGAAGGTACATCTCATAGGCATTCGTCATGGCTTCATTTTGCGCCCCCTCAGATGAATTTAGACCGAGTTCTGGTGACGTGACAAATATTTTCCCATCGGGCATCCCCAATCGGTGTTGATCGGGTACCTGGCCGCCGACCCGAATTGAGCATCCGACGATGGCCTGAGAGCTGTGACTGTTCTATTTGCTCAAGGATGGACCAAATGAATATTCTGTAGCATATAAGAGCTGTAATTCACAGTAATATACCGGTATGTACAGAGTATAGGTTGGCAAGTTCCCAAGAATTTGGGTGGCCAACATGAAAAATAAGGCACAGGGCCTCGTCGGGACAGTCTATGGCCACTATTTTAGGTGTGAATCGACCAGAACATATCATGATCACGTACCTGAGACATCCATGACAGTGCTGAGCACCTTGGAAGCATGGGAATTTCAGTTTCATCCTGAGCAAGGGAAAGTCGGTGGGCTGATTTTGGTTGACACGATGGTGCTCCAGGGAAAATGATAGAATTCTCGGGAGACTGGAAGATGTCAGAGAATATGTCATTTATGCTACACACCAGCTGTCGCGACACTAGCGACCCAGAAAGTCCTAATCCAGAGCTGCCCAGTTTGTCCATCTTTCATCAATGACAACCCTGCTGTGGAGAGGATATAGCGAGTTTAGGAAGACTTGTGCCTGTTTGGGGGGCTTAGAAATATGCAAGGGCCTCGCTGGTTTCGAACGGATCTGGGACAGAGCGATTTGACGCAGAACTGAAGGAGAAATTGGGCGGTTGATGTCACATGCATAACAAAGTCACAATGTCACGTTGGACAGCCATCGGCAATAGCCATAGCTCGATCAAAAGTGGGTCAGAGTGAGGTAACAACCTATGCTACACCCTGCAACTCGCAGAAATGCAAATTTATATGATTCAAGGATGCTAGAAGCAGATGTCCAGCTTCCTAGGGGTGGCCAGGTAACCAGTCACATATAGTACAGTCAAAAAGGACACACGGTCGGGACTTGTCAGGACACGACTTCAGGAACTTGAGACCTGGGAACAGAATTAGAAAGGTATAAAAGGCTGGGGAAAAGAGAAAGAAGGGCATCATTCGATCCCTGTTTCAGGTTGTACTTTGGTTTCAACGAGCTCTACGTTGAGCATCGTCGTCACCAGTACAAGATCTGACGAAACATGACCGTATCTATTCCCAATATAAATTCACTTGATAAGCAATTCATTGTAGTTTTCCTTACAGACAACAGGTCAGAACACGAGTCTGAGCTAAATCCAATCTACTCTGCGAACATCTGACCGAAGAGGTGTCTATCCACCGACGTCAGCGCCACGCATAGCAGCACCACTGGAGCCCACCGCAAGGGGTTAGACTTGGATTACAGCTCATCTACGACTCACAGTTCATTGTTGTGAAGACATCTTCACATCAACCTATCGAGGCCATCATTAGACGAGGAACTTCGCCGCAACAACTTTGATCTGGTACAGAGACCGAGTTTCGGGGAAATCCCCGAATCTCTGTCCAGATTCAATCCCAACATTGCTGAGAACTTTATTCAGCCTTTCTCTGAAGAGGAAGAAGAGCAGGTGTCTCACCCTTTTCAGTTAACACCAGCTACTTAGGGAAACCCAAACTCATGAGAATCAAGTCCACCTAGACCACCAATGTGACGGTAAGCAGAGTGTAGGCCACGCGGATGTCACAAGAGAGAGAGATTTAGAGTCGAGTTTTCTGAGTACTGATAGGCTGAGATAACTGGGATAAGCAGAATAAATTCTGAGTCTCTAAGTATGACAATTGAAGCCTTATAAGTATACTCGAGTTCCTGCTAGAGTAAGGTGAATTGAGTAAGTAGAGATAAATAAAGTAATGAAACAATCTGCCAGATGATGTGGATCAAATCCAACATCTACTGAACATCTGAACTGATAAGAATGAAACAAGGGCGATGATAGGACAAGGATAATGAGCGGAAAAGGAAGCGAGCTGAAAAGGAAGGTGTGACGGTCACGGACCGTTACAATCAAATCCGCCACCAAGACAACCAAATCAGCAGCTTATAATCACTATTCTCATGCCTGAGCCAGGCCATCATTCAGCCCCAAAGTTTGACAAGAAGGATCTGCTTCTTTGAAGATGTTGACAGATTGCACGGGTCATGTACTACAACGAAGCCTTCAGAAGAAGACTTGAAAGTCTTTGCGAAGCGCTATGTTGACATTGACACCAGCTATCACCTCAAAGATAACAGATAAGATTTTTTAATGTTTTCTTTTTGGTTACCACCGCTTTTCACGCTATCTGCAATTCCGCTTGTCAAGAATTACGTGTTTTACGTATTTTTACGTGTTTTTGCGTGTGTGTGCAAGCAGAAAAGAGCTTTGTCATCTTACTGATGGCCATCGACGGTCGGACTCATGTTCATCCCGAGCCTTCTCTGCGGCCTGTTATAACCGAATTGACTGGGTCAGTTCACTAACCCTACTGACCAGTCAGTAGCAACACTGATTTTGCTGATGTGAAATCAGCCTTGGTACGGACGTATTTTATTACTTGTATGCCCGTACCCGTAAAACGGCCGGTTTGAAGCCCTACGCTTGCACAACAGTCCAGTAAATTAAGTAACTGCACAGTGGATTCCAAGTCCTTTCCAGCATCCAGCTTGTGGCTTTGGATGCTCTCTTGCAGTTCCCAGAAAGTTGATGAGTTGATGAGTTGATTCAAAACACTGGGGACTCGTATCTGCCGCTTGACGGCCCCTATCTTACTGGTTGGCTGTCTTTGTGCTGGACCATGGCCACCAGCTTGTTTATTACTTCTTTGATGATTTACATCAGGAGAACCACTCAATTATGTCGGCATCAGCCCAGGATCAGCCAGTTTTTGCCGATTTTGATCAATTACACAGGATTTCACATCATTAGACATTATTAGACATTGAACTAGTGTGTGGAAGGCATGATTCACAACTTTTTCACCTCTCAAAAAACAAATTGAGAGAAGGATCCCCTGAGATTTTTATCATGCCTGACAGACGGTGTCTAATTTTGGTCAAAGATACTTAGCGCAGAAGATCGCAGACAGGGGCAAATCGTGTCTCTGATTGCATTTAGACACCAGATGAACCGATGCTGAGCATTTTGCTACATCCACCTTGCCAGCAACAAGCTGCGGCTGCCCTCTCACTTTAAACAAGAAAGAAAATGGTGAGGCACGTGCCTGATCGCGCTTAAAAACAGCGCCGAACTTCTCGTGACCATGTTGCTCTTTCCTTCTCCCAAATAACATGTCCTTGCATCCTGCTTCATTGATCTATTAAGAGGTGTGGGAGGTGGGTAGACAAGCTTAGACTGTATTAGGTAGGCAAAATAAGTCTATAGTAACCTAGCTTAAGTATTTTTAATATCTCTAATATACAACATCTATGACATTTTGAGATTAATATTGGCAAAAAATGGAAGACTTGTATCTGCCACCAGAATGGTTGGCCTCTGACTCACCGGTGTGGGCCTTGGTCAAAGGAGCTCACTTGTCTATCCCAAATGCAAATGGCTCAGACACATTGATAGATTCAACTTGTGCTATACTTGAAGGTCGCTGCTGGTGTAGGTTGATATCTGAGTTGTCTTTGAGGGAGCCTCGTCTAAATACCACCTTGTGTGGCTGCATTTTGGGAATAAGGATGATTTGTCAAGATAGGTGACCATGTCTCACATCTACCACTGTTCTTTTCATTGCTTCCAGTTGCATGCAATAGCCGCTAGTATTATCATAGTGTCTTCCCTAGAACGTGTTAGAACAAGGTTCAACAGGCTTCACCTATAACGTACGTTGAGATCAGGAGATGCAATCAAACCATTGGGATTGAAGCTGTCTTCGAGAGCACGTATGTTCTGCTGAACGTTAAACCAGATGTGAAATCAGTAGCGGAAAATAACATACTCGTCGTTCGTTCAGTACCCATAGAATTGAGATGGCGTAAAGTTTTGGTAAAGCCTGGTTGAAGGTGGTTGATATGAGATTCTCGGTTCCCGGGTATATTTGGGAGAATATAAGATTCAGCATTGCACAAAGCGCTGCTGGAACTGCAGATGACAGAGTCAGGCGTACGAGCGAGTCGATTACGGATCTCGTGCTGGTTATCTTGGTGAGGTAATTTCTTAGACAACAAGCATGCCCCCGACATACCGTTGAAGTCCACTGTTTCTTGACTTCAAAAGGTAATACGTTGTGGCCAGAGACATCAGAATATCAGCAACTGGAGGTGTCACTTCAGTCGTAAACCAATGGAAACGGTCGTAAGAAAACTAACCAAATACAGCACTGAGGTGGCCCGCGACTGAGAAGTGTAAACGTGGCGACGAGGAGAACAATATAAATCAATGCTTACACCACTTTCCGACCTTGATGATACCTTTGTGTATACATATTTCCTTTTCAAAGATGATCAGTGAATAGCGAGAGTCAGAACTGTAATAGACGAACTGCCACAACCATCAGGGCATAGGCAGTTAGAAAGACGAGACCAAGAGGAATGACAATCCATTTATTTTGCGAAATGATGTAGAGGCGAGATAGAAAGAATGCCTGGGCATAGAGACACATCGTGGCCACCTGAGCGAGTTGATATGGTCGAAACACAAAGGATGACATGCTTACTATTAGTGGGTTACCAGCCTGCCACCATTTCGTCGTTATGAGACGAACCGCTCCTTTTACATCTCCTAGATGTAGTATGTTCTGAATCCAGACGATTGCTCTAGGATGAGTTAGCGGATGACTATGGTTTAACCTTGCTCAAAGACGCACATGCATTGAAATGATTTAAGGATTGTAAGAATCGCCAATCCAGCGACCATGAGCTTTAGAAAGAGTCTGTCTTCTTTATACCAGGACCAATAATGAGCGAACTGTGTGATATTGATGTCAATAGTCCCAAAAATGAAGCCTTCTGTATACCTGGCACATGAGGATTCCCTGAAGAAAGACATCGAGGAATGAACCAAGGAGCTGATGAACAAAAATCAATATTTCTGAATTGCTGGACACGCAAGAGATTGACCCATGGACCGACGAGGAAGACGGCTTGATGTCGTTCTTTGGCGTTCATGGTAGTTAGCTAGGATATGGGTTTGAAATTTAAACCTGCCAATTTGTACAAATCGAGACAATCTGTACTATGGACAGCGGCAATCCGATCAAAATTACGTTGTCGGGGATGGACGTAATATTTTCGTACTTTCTCAGGTCCACTTCGGGCACAGACGCGTAGCCGGAGCTACATAAATCGGTAGAACGCAACTTAGGTCAACAAGATCCAGGTACGATCGGGGCTGGTAGGTATCAATGTTGTATTCCGAAGTAGAACACGTAGGCCTGTCACTCCGTATCAAAAATGGTTACCAATAGTCGCTCCCGTCAACCCACCAGTGAGTTAAATGCCGTCCTTTGGTGGCAATCCGAGACCCTAGCATTCAACAGGGACAGTCTTATTGCAGACAGGATGCTCAAAAATCTGGAAATTATCACAATGGAACATCTGTTTGATGTTGGATCTGGATTCAGGGGAGAACCAGGTCAAGTGTACTGGCATTCAATGGCGTAAGCAACTCCTCAAGACAGAAAGATATTCATCCACATAGTATACTCTCCGAGATCTGATCAAGACACATGAAGAATCGGAGAAACATTTTACCATTTAAACATTCAACTTTGTGAAGGATTCAAACTGCCATTATAGCACAAAACCATCAATTTCATACTAGTCAAAACATGCTGATACCAATAGGAGGAGCAAGTGCCACCAACAACAGAACTGAAAAGAACTTCAGAAAACATCCAGACATAGCCAGATAGAAGCAGCCCGGGATTGGGCCATGAGAAATGGGAGATCTCCGAACTCTCCGAAGGACGAGAGAGGGCAATATGTAGGTAACGGAGCAACTTTGGATGCACCACTGATACCATCAGTAAATATTACAATTTTTATAAGCATGGAAATTCCGGTCCTGGTGACCAATTGATGTTATGATTCAGTGAACCATCGCACCACGTTTCAGGCCGAAATATTCGCAGGGTGGAGCAGATTGGGGTGAATCTGAATGTATTTAGAGAAGTCGCTATTCTGGGGCCCATCTATTCCCAGGGTTGGAGTAGATGAGTCTAGATTTGCTAGAAATGGGGCACATGTCAAGAGGTCACCTGCTCCGACCCTGGAATAAACATAAAATTACTAAATCAGGCCTAGGATCTATTCCAACCCTTGGAGCACATGACCTTTTCCCACCGCTTCCCTGTCTGCTCCCACGTCTGATTAGACTTCGCGGCGAGGATATTGCCGTGAAACGTGGTGATATCTCTTGCTTGTTTTCTCTTTCCTTGAAAGATGTCTAGTACAGTGGTTCAAATTTTCAGTTCTGTCAGTCCTTCTGATCCCTGCTGAATCTTGCTTAGATGTTCTGTCTTGCAGGCTCGACCCTCAAATCTTGGATGTGACATCCATTTCCGATCCCAATCTGTGGATAATTATCGACATCATTATTTAATCTTATCTTAGATAATAATCACGGAGAGTGAGGAGAATTGGCGCTTGCGCTGTTAAGGATTTTTGGGAGATGTGGGAAATCTCCCAAAATGTCCCAGGGCTTCGGTGATATTACGTCATTAGTTTGACTGATTTCATTGGCCTTGTTCATTGCATTAAACAGCTTCTCCAGTTGTGTTATACAATCAAGTAGTGTTCATCAATTTACTCACTCAAGTCCAGTTCTGACCATTTTCAAATGCCTTTCATGAGGAAGCCAGTCTCAAATTCAACTCACCAGTCCTTATATTGGGTCCGCAGGTGAAACAGAGGTTAAGTGATATTAATTCCACTTGAAATGGTTCATTCAAGTCCAAGGAATATGCTCATAAACTTAGTTGAGACTTGGTAAGTTGATGTCCCAGTCATCTCCCAACATCTCCCACGCAGCTCCCAAAATCTCCCATTAGCTCCCACACATCTCCCAAAATCTCCCATGCATCTCTCATGCATCTCCCACTATGATGCTTCAAGTGATGGGACTTCTCCTTATTGGGATATGTTCACTGGGTTATTCCAGACCACTGTTGACGTAACTCATGCATTAAGTCATCTTTCAATGCCACCAAGTTCATCAATTCATCCACTGTTGGATGTTTCCCAAAGCTCTCTTTTCTCCTGCAGCCATCAAGTGAATGTGACAGACCAGTCACACTGAATCAAAGTGTGTTAGACACTATATCTTGGTTTGTAATCCACTTCTTGCATTAAAATCAGTATCAATGAGTTCACTATGAGCTTGTATTACTCCTCCAGATTTTCTCCCATGGATCTCCCAAATCTCCTACATCTCCCATCAAATCTCCCAAATACCAATGCCCCCCGGGATTCATATGTGTTCTGAAAGCTTGAGATCTGAAAAGGGAAAATCCCCACTGAAACAATGAGGGCAAGCCTGAAGCTGGGAAGACACTTTCCGACACTTCAAGTTTATGAGAAGGGAGGGTTCTGTAGAGCTCGATTGTGCAAGATCTCATGGGAAATGTCTCCGTTGCTACATGAAAATCTGACTTGATACTCTCTCTCAGGCTGCTTGTAAACAAGCTCTCTGGACTGCAATATCAATCTTGTATCGGGAATTTTAGTGTATTAAATGTCTGTTAAGAGCACAAAATCATTGAGGTATGTCAAGCCCAATTTGTAGCGCTCTGCCGGTCACCAATAACTGTCAGGTAGTGGATACCCAGTTCTGGTATCTGACGCAGATAAGGATATAGAAATCTCAGGAGGGTGTCCTTGATCCATCTAGCGGCCATCCGGACTTGGTACCATGACTTCCAAAATTTTTCTTTGGCTCCGGCAGTGGACCCCCTCCCTCCGAGGCGGTGTTCGGGATTTCCGACCCGGTCGCCCCTCGCTTCGGCCAGCCGATTCAATCAATTGCTTTAAACCGCTGCGAGCAGCTTTGGAGCATCAACGGAAGCTCGAGTAGCGACTGCTGCCAGTTGAACAATTTCCTTTTCAGAGCTCCAGGAGATGTGTTTGCCGTAGTGGCTTGACAAAAGATTCAGAGCCCATCTCTCCAAGGTTCGAAAGCTATACTTGTGCATAATAGCAGCAAGAGATATGAGTTGCGGGACATTAGGGTCGTTCACAGTAGCAATTATTCTCCGATTATTGGCTGATTATTGGCTGATTATTGGTTTGATTAATCAAGTTGATAATCACCAAATCATCAATTATTTTTGCATAACCAGGTCCGAGGCCAATTATGCAAGAATAATTGATTATTGCGTTGATTATTCTTCTTTGATTATTGGAGAAATCTCAATCTCCGCCGTATGCCAACTCATCACAAACCGCGACGTCATTGTCATTTCCTTGGCCACCTCCCCATTGCAGACCACCCATAAGCCCAGTAAGTCCTCTGTTCTGCACATATCTGCTACCAAATCACTCACCTTTCTTTTCTAGTACAGGTGAATTGTCCTGAATTTCCACTTGTGCTGAGCTTTTGCTGGGTGTGCTTTTGCAGGTATGTTCACCAAATTCATCAAGCAGTTCCTGCTCTCAGAAGGACTGATTTCTACTCGGTATGTTCTTTACTCAGCACTGCACGCTCCCTATCCTGGCTTGTGTATTACATGTAATATCTACCGCTACATGCTGAATCAATGATATTTTTGTTGTATCATCTGTTCCTTTCCTTGGCATAAAACACCCGATACCCTTGTAAGTACTCGCGTTTACGGTGGACTTGCGAATTCCATCTGTGGCTTACTCATGATCGGAGCTCAAAGTATTTCAGCCTGCCGCCGCAAGCCGAGAGCCGTGGGACCGATTATTATCGTGATTAATGTCTGATTAATGCCAAAAATCCTGGAGGGGGGTTTCACAGTAGCAATTATTGGCCGATTATTGACCTGATTAATCAGCTGATTAACATCATTTTCCTGCCAAAACCCGAATAATTGGCCATTAATCAGCCCAATAATCAGCTAATAATCATCTACCGTGAACGACCCTATTAGGGTCGTTCACAGTAGCAATTATTGCTCAATTATTGGTTTGATTATTTTTTTGATTAATGGATAATCAGGTGAATAATTGAGGATTAATTGATTATTTTTGGAATAATCGACACAAACGCTGATTATGCAAAAATAATCAATTATTCTGCATGATTAATCGGTTGCTGTTTATCCCAACTTTTCAAACTCCGCTGGGCGTCAAATTCTTTCTTTTCGCTACCATCACAATCAGCACCAGCACCAGTCTTGCCCGTTTCCCTTTCCCGCTGCCTTTGAGCATTACCTTTTCTCATGTCTATTTTTCTCTTCTTTTCCTACCAACCATGGCCCGCCAAAAGCGAACCAATACCGCCAGCAACCCACCAAAAAGCATCACTCTGCTAGACCCACTTCCTTCCGTTCCCATTCCAGCGGCCGGTCTCGCCGGGCACCCAAACAAGCTGATGCTGATGTGATGATTATGCGGTGCACCCAGCCTAATATACCTAATATGCCACTGCAGTAAAAGAAATTTCATTCAGTATGTCTCGTTGTTCTCTCCCTAGATTATCGTGACATTTCTTCCAGGCTCTAACAGCAATATCGTGAAACAAACTGCAAGATTGGGCACACTGGAACTCAGCTGGAGGATTCCCAGGCCGTGATATTTGGGACATTATCTGTGAGTCATTGTAAAGTCTTCATGTCTTTGTTATCTCAAATCCACGGCAGAGGAAGTCGAGCAAGATTTTCCTTTTTGGCAGCATTCGACGGATACTGGCACATTATCCCCATTTTCAATTTGCTGACGACTAATGGGAGCGGACCCAGATGCCCGAGTTGAAGGATGATGACCTGGCCTGCAACCACGAAGCTCATCGGTATGGTAGATGCTTGTACTTAGTTAACCGTTATCAAATCATCATGTATGTCTTTGGTCTGTCTAAGTACCTGGCACTGGAACTCTGTACGGCGGCACTTGCAGGCATGCAGAATTGTGAGAAAGCCTGATTACGAGTCCCCATTTATGGGGCTCGTTTGTTGGGTGTGAGCGATTTTTGTGATCTCATCATCAAAGAACCTAGTGGGGATGGATCACGTGCTCCGCACAGCTTCCTGTGTGACGTGGCATCTTGTAATCAGGTTGAAGTAATATGCTCGTGGTCATTATGTTATGTACATATAGTCGTGAGAATTTACACAATATTGTAGATCAACGTAAATCCGGCATCTCGGCACTGCCATAAATACAGTGCCGCAATCGTTCTCAGGCCATTTACGTCCTCCGTCTCCGTGCACCCAGTATTGGGAAGCGGCGTCAAATCCCGCAGCCATGGGTCTGCATGAATACCTGTCATTTGAGCTGAACCCACAACATTTAGCAGCCCTTAACTGCCATTCAAATGGTACAAACTTGGGTATTCTTGAATTTCCGAGCCAAGAAAGGTCAATGGACATTTTCTCAAGCTTCATTTCTGGCCTATATGACTTCAATAGACTGTGGACATCATTCAATGTCTAAAAGTACAGCAGACTGTTCAACATACAGCCAGGAATGCATGGTTTCAGGCAAACCTTTTGCATCCAGAGTGCTTGATAGTACTTTCTGAAGTTGACATGTGTTTTCTTGATATCCCATGATTTAGGTCACTCATTTATGGTCTTGTGTGTTGAACAGCTGCAGGGCAGGTTCCTATGCAATTTGACATCCTCTATATACAATATACTCTGAAAGAGCATGTTGCAGGCTTAGGCGAGCAGGCAGCCTCTGAACACCATATCAAGGCAGTATCAATTGCTTAGATAAGAATGTGGCTGATTCGGCAACTTTTCGGATGCCTCAAGGCTGCCATATCTTAAGAACTGTTGATAGTGTGTATACCATGTCTTCCTATTACATATAACACTACAATAGAGAGATCAGAGTCCCATTTTCCCAAAATGTCCAGGATCTCACCCTTTGAGCAATTAGGCTAAAACTGAGCAGTCTGAGCAGAGTTGAAGCAGGTCCAATGCTATATTGCAGTGTTCATTTATTCTAGTAATTGCCCAATAATTGCCTGCAAGCTTGGGTCTCAGCGGTGTACTTCTTTCCAATAGATGGCAGATATATGCAGCATTACTGCAGTTAAATGGGCCACAAACATGTATTCAACCTTTATTTCAGGGCCAGGATCACATCTCAAGACGCAAAACATCAATATTTAGGTATAAAAGCTACTACATATGCCCAAAAAGCAGTGAGAATGAAGGTATTTGTGATTTTTGAAGTTTTCCGGCTATCACACGCATATAAATCAAGCGTAAATTGGCTGTAAATTGATGTAAATCCATAAGGATTTAACACATTTAGCTGCACTTAATTGGCTGGAAAAGGCTAGAAATAGTGCAATTTCCTGCCTTTGTTGGTGGTTTCAGGCTGCGCAGTGCTCTTACATATTACTTATCAATGCCTGATTGGTTTAGATAGACAGAGAAGAGCACCAAGTTGTGTCGGAGTCATGTAGATAGTCATGGATGGTAGCAGATTGTGACCTTAAAGTGAATTCTCACATTTGAAAGAGGTATATCACAGTTCAACACAATATAGCTGATAGAAAGAAGTAATAACCAAGCTGGTGACCAGGTTCCAGCTCAAAGACAGCCAAAACAGTACAATTCATCAGGGAGCAAGAGTCTAGACAAGTCATATGTTATTTGAAGCTCCGCTTGAAGTGGCAGTCCAGCATTCTGGGGTGTAAATTCATTGAATTAAGTACAGTGAGAACAGGGAGAGGGGGACTCGTATTTGCCACCGGAACGGTTGGCCTCTATCCCACTGGTCAGCGACTATGGATTAGTCAGACCACTTGGCCGCGGAGCTTGAAAGTGGCAGACTGGCCGAGCAAATAATCACAACCGTTTTCATCCCCAAGTCCCTGATTATTGACCAATTATTGGCAAAATTCCAGTAGGGGGTTTCACAGTAGCAATTATTGGACCAATTATTTTCTGATTAATCATGCACTTTACAGCCAAAACAGCAATAATTGACAATTAATTGGACCAATAATCAGCCAATAATTGGCTACCGTGAATGACCCTATTGGCATTCACGGTTTTCTCAAACTGCGTTTCAAGGGTCTGTGAAAAAACTTGGGTCAGTCTCAATGATAAATATGAAGATTTTGTTTTGGATGACAATAGGGTCGTTCACGGTAGCCGATTATTGCCCAATTATTGGTCCGATCAATGGTCGATTATTGATGTTTTGGCAGTAAAGTGCATGATTAATCAGAAAATAATTGGTCTAATAATCAGTACTGTGAAACCCCCCTGCTAGAATTTTGGCAATAATTGGTCAATAATTGGGGACTTGGAGATGAAAACGGTTGTGATTATTTGCTTGGCCAGCCTGCCGCTTTCAAGCTCTGCATAAAGTGGTCTGACTAATGTATAATCAATATGATGGGCGCTGATAAGGCTTTCTCGCCATTCTACATGCCTGCTGTACCCAAACGCCAATCCTTGCTTGATGACCTTGAGGACCATGCCCGCAAGCGTTGCCGTACAGAGTTTTTGCGCTAGGTAGAGGCTCTAAATGCTGATCTTTCATCCTCAGGATCCAAATCTGGGGAGCATAGTTCAGATTCCAGGCCAGGACATCAAGGATGATATAACAATGGCTAACTACAGCTAATTGAATGTGTCTATGATAGACTAATGTGTGGTGGAAAATCAAAGTCAATACTAAACCGCTGTAAAGTAAATGAAGAGCGAATGACAAATAAATCAATGACCGATACCAAAAGAGGGGTTACCATATAGCAAGAAAAGGTCATTGCCTTGTATCTGAGACAGTCCTGCACCCATTCCTTGGCATTTGCTTCGCGATATTGCTTATAGAGCTTGCAAGAAAGGTCAAGATAATGTACAAGGAGAACAATAGACATACTGGATGAAAAGATTATTCACTGCAGTGGCATATTTGACTGGGTTCGCCGCATAATCGTCCCGGACGGCAGAATCTACATCAACCGTGAAGACTGCTTGGGTGATAAGAGCATGAATAGCATTCTTTGGCGTCTTCGCAACCTTTTTGACCCGGCCCTCCTCTTTTGCAGCCTCCGTTGAATCGGAAAAGTGCTTGTGCCGCTGGTCTGGGTGCTCGTCAAGCCAAACCTCGTGACAGGTCCTTTTTCCAATTGACACGAGGTGCAGCCTTGCCGTTGGCAGAAGAGGAATCATTATCGTTGAGGACAATGTCGGCATCAGCTCGTTTAGGCACCTTGCGAGCCCGATGGCTGGGATGGGAAGGAGCAGTATCGGCAGAGCGACGCTTTTTGGGTGGGTCGCTGGTGGTATCGGTTTTCTTTTGGTGGCCCATGATTGGCAGAAAGAGAGGGAAGAATTAGAATGAGATTTAGAAAGGTAAGGCTGAAAGGCAGCGGGACAGGGAAAGGGTGGTTGTGGTCGTGATGGTTGTGAAGGCAAGAATTTGATTGGAATTCGACGACAAGCGGAGTTTGAAAAGTCGGGACAAACAGTACCTGATTAATCAAGCGGAATAATTGATTATTTTCACATAATCAGCACTTATGTCGATTATTCAAAAAATAATTGATTAATTCTCAACTATTGAACTGATTATCTGTTAATCAGAAAATAATCAAACCAATAATCAAGCAATAATTGAGCAATAATTACTACCGTGAACGACCCTAATGCATACAGGGCCCAGTATAACGTGCGAAATTCTTCACGGTATCGCCTTGCATAGGCAATGGACCTGACGCTTTTGAACATGCTCATGAACATTGAATTGCCGAGAGCGAAAAAGGAAGTATGAATCTGCAGGAATGTCTCAAGCTGCTATATCCTGGCCACCCTGGAACACCCTGAACAGGGTGTCGTCGATCAGGATCAGGCAATTACCGCCGCCGTGATAATGATCTGGATGATGGACAGGATTCTCGGGTTCAGGTGCAATCGGCAATATTCAATTGATGTCGCTATGATCGCCAACAGGTGGAGAGGCAGAGATTGTGGCCAGTCGCCTGTGATCCACGAGGAGGACAGGTGAATCATGATATTTTGTCCAAACCTGCAGTAAAGGTAAACTGTACTTTTTGAATAGTCATTTCCTTATTCGGCCAGTTGTTCCTCTAAATAACATGTACATGGCGTGCATTCATGTGTTTTGAATTGTTTGATGCGTCAATTCCGTCTGTCAACCTAATGTGGCGCTGGGATGCCACCGCCTGAACGATATGGGGTGGAAATGCTTCTAAACAGAGCCATATGATCTATGCCGAATTGGAAATCGTTCAGGTCCGTCTACTGGTATTATGTATCAGCAAACTGGACCCTGAATCCGACATGGCATTATTTATGCCACATCCGGCAAGGAGTTTGGGAAACAGCAACAGAGAGGCAGCAAGAGCAAAGATGAAGAGCAGTCTCGGTTATGCAGAGTCACTCTAGGCCTGGGCCTTGTGTGTAGATTGAATTTGGCCAACGGTGATCTCGGCATCTTCTTTTTTGGGCATAGTCTGGAATAGTATATTACGCGAACCACTAAACTACAACTCGGTAGGTAGGTAGGTAGGTACGTTTATTAATGTCGGAATCTTGAAACGACACGGCACACGAACCCCGGGTCATAATTTTCTCCATACTCTTCGACGACCATCCATGTTGGATAGGTATGATGCAAGTAGGTCTGTCTCCTGGTTTTTTGCTCACTGACCGATGACAATAGTCCACTTTGATAGTGTTCTAGATGCTGTCTTTGGGCTTTACTTGTCGGTCTCCAGTTCTCATTGAACCTATGAACGGCCCTTGACTTTGGCAGCTGGGAATGGTTTATTACGCTGGATTTTGACTTTGCATTCATCTGTGGACGTCGGAAATTCAAATGGCCTATGGTTTGCTTCTTCTATCTCAATGCGAATATTTTCTCTGATGCTTTTTGCTGTTAGATTTTCTACTTTTATGCCCGATATGCGTTTTTGGTGGCTCTTGTCGGGTAAAAATCGCATTTTATTAGCCTTTGAAGCAGCTCATCACGTCGTACAGGACGGTCCTGCTGAATAATATACGGTCTGTATGCCAGCCACTTTTCCTTTCAAGTTTTGTCATCCTGGTGACATAGACAGATCAATTGCCAAGCCCTCTATGTGACAACCTTTCTTCTCAAGCACAGCGCACTATGGGCTTCCAGTGTTAGTTTGTCAATTCGGACGTATGTGATCGTTCTTTCATTTTTTTACCTTGATTCAGGTTTTTTCAGGATGACACTCTGGGGATACAGCCATCGTATCATGGTCGTAATTATGCCATTAATTGCTTTCCACCTGGCTGCTGCTTGTCTCAGCTCACTCTTGGATCTCGAGAGTATGTGGTCTGAAGTTGCGGTCCCCCGGCCCCGGTGTGTTGTGCTCAACATATCATTCTTTGGTATTGCGAGTCTCTACACATACACTTTGGTCTTGGATTTCATTATCCTATGTTTGACATCATATAAGCTTTTATACAGTGCTGGCGCAAGGATAAAGATCAAAAGGATACCAATATTCATGCTGCTGTTTCGCGATGGACTTGTTTACTTTGTCCTGGTGTGAGTCTTGTTTGCTTGCCTCTGAGAAGTTCTGAAATTGAATCCATGCACAGGTTTATTGTGACACTACTTGCTGTCGTACGTCCCCAAGGGTTTCCCGTACACAGGTCTCTCAATTCTGCAGGTCTACGTAACACTGGATCGCAAGATTGCCACGGCCATTGGTGTGCATGTTATTCCCGGAACTGCCACGGTAAGCTTGTCCTTCTGTTGCTCCCAAGTTTGGTCTCATAAACCACTAGATTGTGGCAGGCCGCGCTGTTCGTCGTCTATATAACTATGCAGGGCCTGTGCCAGAAACGGCGTAGGTCCTTTTTCTTCCATTTTTTCTATCTGAAAGAGCCAACAGCGGAGCCGACAATGGGATGTCCTTGACGATACCCAATACGCCCAATATCTATACTGAGTCTGAGATACCTTGACCCGGATTTATGATATAACATATGCTTCTATTCAAATCATCGTCTTTCCTCTCTGTATAATAGGGTCATTCACGGTACCGATTATTTGCCAATTATTCTTTCAATATTTTGTCGATTTCAGCCGCAAGCCGAAATCGGCTCCAGCTGGCTAATATGGTGGCTCAGCTCCGGCTCTCAGCCGCTCATTCAGCTGGCTGTGGCAACACTAGTTACAGCATCAGGATGGACGGGTCGTTGGGCGGTTTGGGAATAAAGGGGATGAGAGCGATAATAAGAGCTTGAGGTCGGAATCGCCATCCTATGGTATTCCGCTTCTTGATCATCAACTCTTTGGCCTCGGCTCGCTCTACCGCTTCCAGCACCTCGGGTGCATCACTCTGTTCGAGGCCGCAATGCCTCCCTAAAACGCACTTGATCCTCGCTTCCATATCCATCATATACTCATCAGCGCGGAGAGGGAGAGGAGGAGGATGTTGATGTCTCCTAGTACGATCTATTCTGGATCGCCGACGATTGCGGACATACGCGACGTCGGCCGGGCGGGAGAGGCGCGTCGGTAGTGCCCAATGCGGACGGCAAGTGCTGTGCGGGTGTGGGCAGTGAATACCCTCTATTCTATTGCAAAGGACTGTAAATGAACTCGTTGATCAGTTGGCGAGAAGCTCAACGACGTTGTGGCTGGAGCCTGGGGCATCAAACTTGGAAGAAAATGTGCAGCACATCTCGTCACATCACGGAGCTGCGGGGTCCGGTCACACTTTGTCACTGATCCGTGGGACCCGGAAGATCAAACACAACCAGAGCTCACGTTTTTCCAGGTTTGTCTACTATTTCTGCGCCCGGCAGGGTCAGAATCAGTCTGGATAGTGATCTATTTTTTTAATCTTGGAATAGGCCAAGCACTCGGACATAGCCGAAGCCTATTCGAAGGCTCCGAGTAGACCTTCGAGTACGCATGATCTATTCACACCGGTAAAATATCGGTCCAATACGTCGTGTGTAGTGGGTTAGAGTGCAACATCTCCGATAGCGCCGCCGCTACGGGAAAACATGCGGCAATCAGTAAGATATCTTATCTCCTTATTGAATGGTCTCCAACACGTCGCTTTCTTTTCACCTTGGAATGACCTTGACCCATCTCGCGTTTCGCCACATCTTTCGACATTGGTCTCGACTTGACCACGTCGTAGACTTGACCATTCCGCTTTGAGGACATTCATCTCCCTTTGCTTCTTGACGACATTCACCGCTGGTTACGTCGACCTCGCTCTCGACCTTACCAATGCATCATTGGTATTGACACTGTCACCTCTTCTTCAATGATAATCGATAATCCCCCGACTACTTATTCCCTATTCGTCGCAACTTTATTCTCGACTCGATTCGTCGACGTCGCCTTTTTGGCTATTGTTCAAATTGAGGTTACCGCTAGAGCAGAGATCTCAGGAGACAGCAGAGAACCGATATTATTTTTTTATGACGCACTGCCAAGCCAGCCGCCCGGATGCAAAGCTGCCAGATGTCGAGGACAGCAATGATGGCAGTTTGGGAACTTCAACAGCCGTTCAATTCCTCTTACTATGACACACATACAGTTAATCTAAAGATTTGACAGTAGCTTATATTTTCATCAGAAAATCAAGCACCAGTGAATATTGCTGTCTCTACCTCGTGGGATTTATCCGTATTCTGGAAGCTGACACTCCTTGTCCCAGGACTTTGCCAACTTCGGTGGATATGTTATTGTTCTATTAGGGACAAGTTCCAAGCCAGCATCAAGCACAAAATCAGACTAGGAGACTTTCGGATGTACGTGCCTCGTCGTGAGATCCCGCTGAGATCTTCAAAGGGAAATTTCATCTGGCTCCGGATCATCCATCATGATCTGAGGTCCACATCGATTGTTATTGGACGCCTTAGGATTCAGCTTCCAGTTATTTCTGTGCAATTATGGCTGTCGTTCAGGTACGTGATTTCTTGAAGATGCCATATATACAAATTGGGATGCACGGCGCTGCCTTGAGAGTTTTTAGCATGGAACTTGGCACTCGTCGAGGGCTGGTTCTTCCGGAACATCTCACAACCTCCGCAATGAGGAAAATTTGACCGTTGCGATGGGATACCCAATTCTGTTCGCACTGCCCGTCCACTGATACTTATGGACTGGAAGCCCTTCATCCAGGGTCCTTTGCTACTACCTCCACAAAGTATCCTGCCATGCTGAATACAGTGAAACATTTTCTTCTCAGCGCACCGGCTCGGGTGTACACTTTCCGCACCGTACTGCTTCTCTGTGTTATTACCATCCTTTCCCCTTGGCTGGGGGGTCTCTCCGGCACTCCTTCTAGTTTTCTCGGACTGTGGATAGCAGCTGGAGGTACTATGCGCCATCATATACTTGTGTATGTTGTGCGTGTCCTGCGACCTTTGGCTGACCGGTTTCAGCTTGTTCCCTGGATGGTGGAATACCAACTTCATCGATATATTGCTCTCGTTGGCGGAACTAGGGGGTAATAGAACCGTTCGTGGTTCGTGCACAAACTGATATCTTGAATTCAGGATTCACTGTCGTCCTGTTATATATTCACACAACACAACCGGTGCTTATCGTATTCATTTCTCTCGATCTCGCAGTTCTACTGTTGTCCCTGATCTTCCGGTTCACGGGCATCACCATGGCGCGAGATCCGATATGGTTTGATCTCCTGGTCGGATGTAGGAGAACCTACCGCACATATACGCTAGGACGTATCCTGTTTGGGCGCTCAAGCTTTAGGCCACTCCTGAGGTATTGTGATCATTCATTCAGGTCAACGCTGTTTGGAATTACTCAAATAGTGTTCCAGGGGAGAGCCACATCCAATTGCGTTCATCCGGGCATTGCTTCTCATGACGATATGCCTAGTCATTCCCACCTCGGGATCTACACAATTGTGCTAGCCCCGATGACCAGTCAAGTTATTCAGCGCAATATACATCTCTCCCTCCTGCCTTCTGGGATGCCAAGTTTCGAGAGTGGGTATGATTTCAATGCACATGGGGAAGATGCCGCTACTATGACGCTGGTGGATCCTGAGAAACTTGGACTTGATTAGGCCAATGCTAAAGGAAATACCGTTAGTACTATAACCACGATACCATCCAGGACATTGATGTTCTTGTGACAACACGGTATGGACTATGCGACACATGAAGTCCTCAGTCTGCAAACAGATCCGAACCCGCCATCTTGTGATGCATCCTTGCTGCTCCGTCTTAGAGAAGATAGCAACGGTTACCCAAAGAGGATCATCCAGGACTACACTGATGCTTCCGTCTTGCGTGGTTTCGCGACATTCGGCGTTTTCTGGACATTTGTAAATGGAATCTTCTCACTGTTCTTTGGGGCTAACATTTTGTATTTCCTGTTCAGTGAGTTGTCTCCTCTTGATTTGCGCAGAATTCAAGTGGTAATGCAGGAAGGAGACCTCTTTCAGCCCTTGGAATCGTCCATATGTTTCAGAGAGACAGTATGGTGCAGAAATGGCACGAAAACTTCCTTGCGTTGTACATAGAAGGCGGTCTTCCTGGATCTAGTTCCGCTGGAATTGTCGCCTTCATCAGAGAGCGACTCGTGGATCTGGATGAGGACACGGTTCTTGGCGATGAAAAGGATGTCGAGGTTCAGAATCCCTCCTCAGATACTGTATATCGGCCGGTGGCGACTGGGGAAACCCCAGGGCAACTGAAGTTGACCAACGGCTTCGTGAAAGGCTGACCACAGGATGGTCCTGTCTAGCTGATCAACGGTTTCTTACTTATAGTATGTTTTCTAGCGTCAGATAAGCAGTTTTTGAATACGGTTCTCTGTGAATTCTGCATTTTTTTCCAACAGCCGACTCATCAGGAATTGGCTGGTTCGATAAGTTATGAGACCCATTCATGGGCTCGTTTGTTGGGACGGAGCAAAATTCAGTACAGCATCATCAAAGAACCTATCGGGGATAGATCACATGGCATCCCATCGCTACCGGCTAATTCAGGAACCGGTATCCGGCCGATGTCATCGCTTCCCAAGTCATTCGTGGTCGATTCATGCGTTGTGAGTATCATCCGATCACCAACCAGTTATGGCTCCTTGTTTGTATCAAATCATGATAAGAGGCTACAGCGAGAAAAAATGCAGTCTCTGCGACCAAGTATTTCATCTCCTGTGTACATGTCCACCATAATGGGCAAGCAATTGCCACATAGGACCTCAGATGTGAGTAAAATAATTTTGAATATATTCTACACAAACACCATGACTACAAGTGTTCCCTTTCTGTTGCTGTTCCATTCCGGTCAACCAGTATTCAGATAAGCATTGGCCAGATGTTTTCCCTCAAATCCATGAGTCATTCTTTGAGCTGCCATCTTGATTTGATTGTGCAGCAGCAAGATTGGGGATCTCGTTTGAACCCATAACCCTGCAACAAGATTTGAAAGCTGGTAATCAATAAATAAACCCATGGGGGCTCGTATTTGCCACCGAAGGCTGGCCTCCAACTCGCTGGTTATATCTACGCATATCCTTTGAACTTGGGTATTATGGCAAATATGTATACAAAAAAAAAAATTGCTCTCCAGGGCAATTCCATGCTCATGTATGAACGAGGGCCAATTTTTGAGTGAGTTCAGTCCCGGACGCCGGGTAAGGCGCACCATCAACACATGTAAACAGCGGTGCCCTTGATTCGGGCCACCGCCGTTCGCGTTACATGCTTCTATGCTATGGATTTCAGATTGGCAGCGAGAAAAAGCAGATACAGTTAATACACTAAAATGACAAAACAAATGACACATGGGTATTTTTGACATTTGTAATGGCTCTATTGCGGCGGATCCTGCAGATATCAACTTGAAATAAGATATAGGATGATAGAGGACACATTGTGCTGCAAGACAGACTTCACAAAGTTGGGACTTCCTGAGCTCATTATTCAATAAATGGTAATATACCGGGTTTTGATGGCCTTATCTAGCTCGCAGAGAAACAGTGAATAGATTATTTTTTGATATCTATAAGTTACTGGGGTTTTCAATGGCTGAGAATCCGATTATGCACATTTCGAACCCTCAAAGCAGCTCCTCAACCCAGGAATACACTTTCCATGGTGCATGAAGCTGTAGCATACTCTCACAACACTGGATACTTGAAATGACAGTATGCAAGGTACATTTTGAGGCTTCATAAAATGGGAAAACACTCTCTAGAACCTGTATACAACTCCAAGGGCCGCTTTTCCAATCACCAATCGTTTGCTGGGATCGCCTCTTGCTAATGGATGTCGGGAGATTCTGAAATTGATTTAGAAATGAGTCGAACGACATCAATGACTCACTTTGTAGACCAAGGCTTGCAGCGGGAACAATAGAACTTTGTTCCCTTTTAAGTATGAAGCCACCGAGACATGCCAGATGAAACCACTTGTGGCAAAAGACACATTTAATTGCATCTTCAGGGGCCTCTTCTCTGTCTCCATTTCCTCGAGTTCCACATCGGCATTCATCTCGAAATCAGGGTCTGAATCTGATGATGCAGTAGATCCCTCTACTAGTCTTGGCTTCTTCCACAAAGGTTTCATAGCATCTGGGAGCTTCAACTCTCTGGCCTCAGCTTGCTCTACCGCCTCGAGCGCCTCGGGCGCATCACTCTGTTTGCGCCGCAATGCCTCCCTAAAACGCACTTCATCCTTGCTTCCATATCCATCATATACTCATCAGCTCCGCAAACCTGCTGAGTCACCCCTGGATCGGGAGGAGAATGAGAGGAGGAGGATGTTGATGTCTCCCCGTACGATCTATTCTCGATCGCCGACGATTGTGGATATGCCCGACGTCGACCGGGGCGGGAGAGGCGCGTCGGCAGTGCCCAATGCGGACGGCAAGTGCTGTGCGGGTGTGGCGGAGGTGCTGGATCAAGGCAGGCATTTTGAAGATGGGGACTATTTGCTGCGCATGTACTTCAGCAGTTACCCACAATGCTGAGACCCTGCTCGTTAATCTCCAATCTGGCTCAGCATAGCGTCATTGTGATACTACCAATCCAATATCATCTGCACCTGACCATCTTCAAGTTCAGGGGGCTATGGCCTTTGATAAACACCACTGGTCCCACAAGAGACCGGAGCAGGAACCCCAGCATAGACCTGGGTTGAGTGGATATAGCTCAGGTCCATATTTGAGAATTAATCACAGGAGCCTCCTTGTTCGAGTTGCTTGCGAATAGATTTATGTAGGTGTCAACATACTCTCAAATTTCCTGACACGCTCAGACTGTTAAGCCTCTTATTCGATACAGATCTCATCCGCTTGTTCAAGTAAGGTGTTGAGTGAGCTCTCTTGCTCAAGGTATGGTGTTGGCTCAAAATAACTATCTGGGATACTTGGTCCCATTCCGAAGTATACAGTATACTCTATGCTCTGGACTCTGAGGCTAGACCAGGATAGTGACCACAGCTCAGATCCCTACTTTTTTGTGGAATTACGATTTATCACCCCTGATCACCTCCTGTCGCCTTCAATAAAGGTGTATTGTTGCATGGGAGGAAAATCAGTGCCGTTTGTGCACTGGTATGTTGAGGAAAAGCGATGCAAAAATGTTGGTCGCACCTGTGACTCAATCACGGTCCTCGAGTGTCCTGTCCACATTCTGTGAAGGATGACCGAAGTTGCTCATCAAAATTGTCACAAGTTGTTTTCACATCTTAAATAATACTCCCTGCAAATTTCTGGAGCTCTCTAAGGTGTATAATTACTGTGAGTCGTGTTTGTGACATTGTGTTACATGTTGTCACCTACCATACCTCGGTTTGATCGTTGGTGGACCGTCAGGAAGCGATTCCCTTTTTGCGAAGAAATTCCTGACCGGTTGGTCTGTGACTACGTGTGGATTTGGATGCTCTCTTGCAGTTCCCAGAAAGTAGCTGAGTCCGTTCAACACTGGGGACTCGTATCTGCCGCTTGGCGGCCTTTATCCCGCTGGTTAGTTAATCCCGCCGTCCCGACGATACCGCCCCGCGTGTCCCAAATTGGGAGACAGCATCGACGTCAGCGACTCCGCCTCCTCTCTCCTCCCACCCTCGCTTCTCCTCCTTCGTAACTCGGCCAGAGAGTCGATAGTCGAGGAGCGAGACACCGATTCGCTCTACGCCGCCAGTGATTCCGACCGACTCGGCGATTCAGAGCGTAGCGATTCCATATCGCTCTCTGCGGGGTTATTATTGTTGGGAGGAAGAAGAGGAGGTTGTGCAGAGCGAGGATATGAGCTCGATGAGCTGAGGGAATGGAGAGAGGACTGATGAAGGAGATAAAAGCGACTGAAGGGAATTTAGTGGGGTTTGAGAGGTCTAATGTCGTGGGTATGACGGACTAGGGATAATATCGCCACTGTTGACGACGTCACAGCTGAAAAAGACATTGGCGCTGCTAGGCAAAGCTAACGCTGCTATGCTTTATCGAGTGACAAGGTTTCTGCGAGAAATGAGGCAGATTGGGCTGTTTCTTCTTTTTCAACTTTAGCGATGATCTATGTATGGCTGCTCTGTCCTAGTGGTAAAAAATAATGACTTTACAAGTAGAACTCGTAACGAGCAGCTCGAAGGACTGGGCTGTTGTGTATGTTGTAATTGAATTCCACAAAAGAAAGTAGAGATCTGAGCTGTGGTTACTGTCCTGGTCTAGCCTCAGAGTCCAGAGCATAGAGTATATACTTTGCAATGGGACCAAGTATGCCAGATAAGTAGTTATTTTGAGCCAACACCATACCTTGAGCAAGAGAGCTCACTCAACACCTTACTTGAACAAGCGGATCAGATCTGTATCCAACAAGAGGCTTAACAGTCTGAGCTTGTCAGGAAATTTGAAAGTATGTTGACACCTACATAAATCTATTCGCAAGCAACTCGAACAAGGAGGCTCCTGTGATTAATTCTCAAACATGGACCTGAGCTATATCCACTCAACCCAGGTCTATGCTGGAATTCCTGCTCCGGCCTCTTGTGGGACAAGTGGTGTTTATCAAAGGCCATAGCCCGCTGAAGATGGTCAGATGCAGATGATATTGGATTGGTAGTATCCCAATAACGCTATGCTGAGCCAGATTGGAGATTAAAGAGGAGGGTCTCAGCACTGTGGGGTAACTGCTGAAGTATGTGCGCAGCAAGTAACCCCCATCTTCAAAATGCCTGCCTTGATCCGGCACCTCCTTCACACCCGCACAGCACTTGCCGTCCGCATTGGGCACTGCCGACGCGCCTCTCCCGCCCCGGCCGACGTCGGGCATATACGCAATCGTCGGCGATCCAGAATCGATCGTACTGGGAGACATCAACATCCTCCTCCTTCACCGGGGGTAACTCAGCAGGTTCGCGGAGCTGATGAGTATATGATGGATATGGAAGCAAGGATGAAGTGCATTTTAGGGAGGCATTGCAGCGCGAACAGAGTGATGCACCCGAGGCGCTGGAGGCGGTAAAGCGAGCTGAAGCCAGAGAGTTGATGGTCGAGAAGTGGGATACCACAGGTAGTGACACGCTGTCGGGCAATGGCGATTCCGACCTCAACCTCTCTTTATCGCTCTGATCTCCTTTATTCCCAAACCGCCCAACGACCCGTCCCTGCAATCCTTCCTTCGACGCTGACCGACGGTATGGAAGATGGTGAAGGTAAAGGTGAAGAGGGGGTTATTATAGGTGAGGGTACAGCTGCCATTGTGTCTCTATGGGCAAGGTTTGATGCAGGGACACCGATGACATGAGAGCAACATGAGAGGGCAATGTTGACACAGAGATAATGGCAAAACCATCATCAGTGAATGAGGTTGTCAAAAAGGTCAAGCACTAAGATCGATGCTGTGCTTGACGGGTAAGGGAGGTGGGAAAGTCGATATGGGGATGTCTATCGCATGAACAAAGAGAGGGAAAAAAGATAAACCAGCATGGTCAGCAAAAGCCTGATTCAGAGGATATGGCGACATTACCTTGTGGTAGGCTTCTCCTCTTCTCTCTGCTTCTCTTCTCTGCCTCAGCTTATAATCCTGATGCTGTAACTAGTGTTGCCGCAGCTGGCTGAATGAGCGGCTGAGAGCCGGAGCCGAGAGCCGATTTCGGCTTGCGGCTGAAATGGCTACGGCTTGAAAGGCTTATCGGCTCCATGAAACAGAGCTAACATATTTCTTGCTCCTTGTCAATCCTTCACATGTGCTGCACTCAGAAATCCAACAATGAGTTCAGTTCATCAACAGCTGGGCTTCAGCTCAGAGCTGATTTCAAGCTGATTACAAACCAATAATATATGCCATTTGGCATTGTTTCCTCTCTCTTATATTACAAATCTGTTCCTATCCTTTAACCACAATGTCCAATCTGTCGGAAAGTCGGTTCTGGGGTCATTTGCACAGTGACTAGGCAGCAATTTTGGTGGACAGTGAAATAACAGCTTTCTCAGGCCTACCAGTGAGGATTTGAGACTTCTGGTGCTCTACAACATAGTAGAAAACTCAGGTCGGCTTTAGCCGGCTGGGAGCTGGGAGCCGATCATCGGCTAGAGCTCATTAGCTGAAGCCGCGGCTAAAATCGGCTTCGGCTGATCGGCTGACGGCTTGGCCAGCCGTGGCAACACTAGCTGTAACCCGCTTCACCGCCATGTTCTTCGTCTCCTGGTGTAACGCTGGAGTCAGTGACTATGTGACTAGCTGTCGACTTCAGCTGTAGAGCCGTAGCCATTAATACCGGAGAGATACAAGTATTATCAGTTTCCTGTGATTATGTTACTAATATTGACCAACCGGGCTGGTAAAGACGTTATCCATTATTGTCCTGATTATTTGAATAATTGACAAAATATTGAAAGAATAATTGGCAAATAATCGGTACTGTGAATGACCCTATTATACAGGGAGGAAAGACGATGGTTTGAATAGAAGCATATGTTATATCATAAATCCGGGTCAAGGTATCTCAGACTCAGTATAGATATTGGGCGTATTGGGTATCGTCAAGGACATCCCATCGTCGGCTCCGCTGTTGGCTCTTTCAGATAGAAAAAAATGGAAGAAACAAGGACCTACGCTGTTTCTGGAACAGGCCCTGCATAGTTATATAGACGACGAACAGCGCGGCCTGCCACAATCTAGTGGTTTATGAGGCCAAACTTAGGAGCAACAGAAGGACAAGCTTACCGTGGCAGTTCCGGGAATAACATGCACACCAATGGCCGTGGCAATCTTGCGATCCAGTGTTACGTAGACCTGCAGAATTGAGAGACCTGTGTACGGGAAACCCTTGGGGACGTACAACAGCAAGTAGTGTCACAATAAACCTGTGCATGGATTCAATTTCAGAACATGTCAGAGGCAAGCAAACAAGACTCACACCAGGACAAAGTAAACAAGTCCATCGCGAAACAGCAGCATAAATATTGGTATCCTTTTGATCTTTATCCTTGCGCCAGCACTGTATAAAAGCTTATATGATGTCAAACATAGGATAATGAAATCTAAGACCACAGTGTATGTGTAGAGACTCGCAATACCAAAGAATGATACGTTGAGCACAACACACCGGGGCCGGGGGACCGCAACTTCAGACCACATACTCTCGAGATCCAAGATTGAGCTGAGGCAAGCAGCAGCCAAGTGGAAAGCAATTAATGGCACAATTATGACCATAATGCGATGACTGTATCCCCAGAGTGTCATCCTGAAAAAACCTCAATCAAGGTCAAAAAATGAAAGAACAATCACATACATCCGAATTGACAAACTAACACTGGAAGCCCATAGTGCGCTGTGCTTGAGAAGAAAGGTTGTCATATAGAGGGCTTGGCAATTGATCTGCCTATGTCACCAGGATGACAAAACTTGAAAGGAAAAGCTACTGGTATACAGACCATCCATTATTCAGCAGGAACGTCCTGTACGACGTGATGAGCTGCTTCAAAGGCTAATAAAATGCGATTTTTACCCGACAAGAGCCGCCAAAAACGCATATCGGGCATAAAAGTAGAAAATCTAACAGCAAAAAGCATCAGAGCAAATATTCGCATTGAGATAGAAGCAAACCATAGGCCATTTGAATTTCCGACGTCCACAGATGAATGCAAAGTCAAAATCCAGCGTAATAAACCATTCCCAGCTGCCAAAGTCAAGGGCCGCTCATAGGTTCAACGAGAACTGGAGACCGACAAGTAAAGCCCAAAGACAGTATCTAGAACACTGTCAAAGTGGACTGTTGTCATCGGTCAGTGAGCAAAAAACCAGGAGACAGACCTACTTGCATCATATCTATCCAACATGGACGGTCGTCGAAGATTGTGGAGAAAATTGTGGTCCAGGGTTCGTGTGCTCACTTGTTAGGTCTTGTTTCAGATTCCGAGTTGGTAGTTAGCGGTTCATGTAATATACTATTCCCAAAAAGGAAGATTCCGAGATCACCGCCGCCCATGGAGAAAATTATGGCCCAGGGTTCGTGTGCCGTGTCGTTTCAAGATTCCGAGTTGTAGTTTAGTGGTTCGCGTAATATACTATTCCAGACTATGCCCAAAAAAGAAGATGCCGAGATCACCGTTGGGCCAAATTCAATCTACACACAAGGCCCAGGCCTAGAATGACTCGGCATAACCGAGACTGCTCTTCATCTTTGCTCTTGCTGCCTCTCTGTTGCTGTTTCCCAAACTCCTTGCCGGATGTGGCATAAATAATGCCATCTCGGATTCAGGGTCCAGGTTGCTGATACATAACAGCAGTAGACGAACCTGAACGATTTCCAATTTGGCATAGATCATATGGCTCTGTTTCGAAGCATTTCCGCCACATTAGGTTGACAGACGGAATTGACGCATCAAACAATTCAAAACACCTACGAATGCACGCCATGTACATGTTATTTAGAGGAACAAACGGCCGAATAAGGAAATGACTATTCAAAAGCACAGTTTAGCTTTGCTGCAGGTTTGGACAAAAATACCATGATTCACCTGTCCTCCTCGTGGCTCACAGGCGACTGGCCACAGTCTCTGCCTCTCCACCTGTTGTCGATCATAGCGACATCAATTGAATACTGTACTATTTCGACCGTAGGTTCAGTAACGGGTAACATCCGGCTGTGAAATGAACCTTAATCAGGCTGTGTAACGGTAACAATTTGGCCATGAACTTGTTACAATTTTGCTCGGATCACGGGTCAAAATCCGAAAAAGGTTCTCCGGCAGAATTGAGGCCGATTTTCGGCTTTTTTTCGCCTGTTTCAATGGACATTGTGCTCGAAATTAGCCACAGATTGAGACACAGAGAGATTTGAGTGAAATTCTGTGTGGGAATGAACCTAATTTGAAGCTGTAATAGCTAATTTGGGCCCGTGAACCTATCATCTAGTGAACTTGGCCTGTAACGTGTAACATGGCGTGAACCTACGGTCAAAATAGTACAGTATTGCCAATTCTACCTGAACCCCAGAATCCTGTCCATGATCCAGATCATTATTATGGCGGCGGTAATTGTGTGATTCTGATTGACGACACCTTGTTCAGGGTGCTCCAGGGTGGCCAGGATATAGCAATTTGACACACTCCTGCAGATTCATACCGCCTTTTTCGCTCTCAGCAATTCAATGTTCATGAGTATGTTCAAAAGCGTCAGATCCATTGCCCATGCAAGGCGGTACCGTCGAAGAATTTCGCACGCTATACTGGGCCCTGTATGCATTGTCAGTCAAAACGAAATCTTCATATTTATCATTGAGACTGACCCAAGTCTTTTCACAGACCCTTGAAACGCAGTAAGAGAAAACCGAATGCCAATGTCCCGCGATTCATATCTCTTGCTGCTATTACGCACAAGTATAACTTTCGAACCTTGGAGAGATGGGCTCTGAAACACATCTCCTGGAGCTCTGAAAAGGAAAATTTTCGACTGGCAGAAGTCGCTGCTTGAGCTTCCGTTCATGCTCCAGAGCTGCTCGCAACAGTTTAAAGCAATTGGTTGAATCGGCTGGCCGAAGCGAGGGGCGACCGGGCCGGAAATCCCGAACACCGCCTTGGAGGGAGGGGGTCCACTGCCTGAGGCAAAGAAAATTGGTGAAGTCAGGACTCAGGGCATCAGTAGTACTACCTGCATCACAGAGAGTGTAAGCCTTCAGCCCATTTATTTCAAACCAGGCTGTCAAGCATCTTTTCTCTGTGGCAGTCCATGTCGGTCTTTTCATCTTCTGGGCAGAAACATGAATCCTGACACATTTTGTAGGATGGAGAGACATTGTAGCAAGTCTCTCCATTTCGATCTCCAGCTCATCATCTTGGAAAAGAACACTTTGCATTCCTCACCAGAGGAGCTCCCTGAATTGCCACTTTGAGCCACACTACTGTTTGATCTCGGTGATTCACACAGGTATGGATCTTTGACTCCATAGTCCAATATGTGTTGAACCCATTCAGCGGTGTTTTCCTCAATTGCATTCAATCCCCAAGGATCATCTGTTGAATCAGGGTAGAGGACATCATTGATCCTATGTTCTTGCATGGATTCAGACCTCCATTGCTTATCTGAACTGGCTACCATGCTGCAATCCATCATATCCTCATTCGAGAATACAAAATCTGCAAACATCTCTGGTGAGCTCCTGGTCATATCTGTAGAAGAGCTGCACTAACCCAATTTGATCGTCTGCATCGAATCCAGGTTCCACTATTCATATGATGACATTCTCGTCATTCACGATTTCATATGCAGTACAGAGGTCAACAATCATGTCACCTTGCATGGTGTACATCCCAATCTCATATTCGCCTTGTCGGTCCATCCAGTAAAACGGCATTGGACGACCCCAAGGTTCCAGAGCAGCAAGATCAGTCTCATTGTCGGAGGGTACTTCATCGTCAACCACTCTCATGGCGCGATGACATTCACTGGACCGAGACAAATTTGAGTATCTTTCGTCAAGCTCCTCATAGTAGCTCAAGTGCCATGTAGAACCATATTCGCTTGAACTGCCACTCCAGTATCCATTAGACAACGCACTTGCTGAGCAAGATGAGGCAGCACTTCAATGCAAAGATCGGGTAGACCTCATGTCAGCCTTGACATCAGCAGCAGCCACCTCTTGAGTTCCAGGACCATTGGATGGCCCTGCCTCATTTTCATCATTCATTTCCCTGAATTGCGCTTGGCCTCGTTTCCCATAATTTGGGCAAGTACGGTCATTCACATAATGCCCCAATCCTTTACAGGAGAAGCATCCCACAGGTTTACCATCTTTCCCTTTCACATTCTGGCTTCAGGGACGTGGGTGGTTTCCGCTATGTCCTCGATGCACTTGTGGTCTATGAGGGGAATGTTTTCAGTCCCAGTGAACCTGATGACGAGTATCTTGATGATCTCGGTTGCCTCGATTATCCCGTCTTTTGACTTTGTGATGGCTAAATCGCCATTCGCCACTTCTTTCATCCTGACCATGCTCTCAAGTCTCATAACAGCCACTCTCATTTCAATGGGGTTCAGGTCTGGTAGCACCAGTTTTCTTAGAGTTCTGCTTGGCATATTGACGATCCCAGTACGCATCACGGTCCATTCGGTCCTCATGGCTCTTGCAGTGTCGAATGAGATCTTTTCAATGAAGTAACTCAGGCACAGCCTTCTTCTTATTGGTAATGTATTTCCTCATTTCTGGGGGAATAGTACTCAATATCTTCCAGACCATCTGCTGGTTTGTGGGTGGTGTAACCATACATGAGCCTAGTCTAAGTAGACAGAAATAAAATGCATTTATTCCCTCATTGGAATGGTACTTTGCATCCTCAAAGTCGCATGTAGAGTTATTGATCGTCACATCGCATACAAAATGTTTAAATATGGTCCATACAGCATCATCAAATCTCCAGTTACGGATTCGCTCGCCAATCGGTACCATTGGGTTGACTATTGTCTCGAACCATTGCGAGGCGGCTCCAGCAAGGTTGGCGCCCAAAAGCTTGATTTGGGCTGCATTGCAGTCAGGCCCAGCAAGTCCCATCAGCAATATATAGTTCAACAGCTTTGGGAGCCATTTGTCGAACTCATCCATGGATTTGGATCCTGTATATTTTTCTGGTGGATCAGTCTTAATTGATCGCACATTGCCCATATGCAGTGGTTCACCAATTTCCCATCTAATCATTGCATATATTCGGTCTTTCATCTCATCTTTTAGAGTATGTCAGTCATATCTTACAATAATGTTGCGGCGTTGGTGATTAGCACGTCTGTTCTCATGTCTATCCTGCTGTCTGTCTTTGGGTGGACCTGGTACCTCTGTGTCAGATGATGTCGATGGGGAATTAGAAGATTGAGGTGGATCATTATCTCCACCATCTCCACCACTACCTGACTGAACGCTAAGTTCATCAGCAGAAACTTGACGATGTCTATCAACATCACAGATTCATTGTCTTTGATGCCATCTTGCCCTCCTAGCCCTCCTATGAGCCTCAGGATATTCACCAATGGAATGACCAGAGCTCTCAGTTGATGAAGCTGTGATGTCTGTGAATCTGTCGTCAAAAGGCTCTGGGCGATTTGCACCGTGATCAGGAGCATCATTTGCCTCTGTGTTTAAATCAGCGTACAACCGAATATCAGCATTTTCAGGCATATGAGGAGGAATTTCCGACTACCTCTATTTGGACCAGGTACATCCTCATTATCGGGATGTCTTGGATTATCATTAACCAGTCCAGCAGGACCAAATGCCAATCCAGGGTCCAAGTCGTTATGCATGAAGTTGCCACCATTGCAGCACGTTCAACTGCAAAATTGGCTATTTGTTTGAATGGATTACCATCTCTATCAAAGCATTCCCTGATCTTCAATGGTTGTAGTTCCTGTTTCGTGTAGTTGATTAAAACGAGTGTGCTGTAATACAACACGGTTTACAAAATTTCCTCGATCGTCTTGAGTGTCATTTGGAGCAACATCGGCTTCTGCAACCTCCTCTTGAGGAGTTGGGGCTGGAGCTGGTGGGACCGCATCCAGATGGCCTACTTCTCCACGATGAGGTCTAGCTCGCAGCAGTGTCCTGGCCAACTGTTCATCACGAAATGCGGTGTTTACACGTCTAGCATTGCGACGGGCTTCTGATTGCACCGCAAGCCATATACCGCGTTGATGGGGCATATAAAAAATCAGCCTTGTTTTCATACCAAACTGGGCAGTTTGGCATCTCTTTGACTGCTGGGACGATGATGGAGCACTAGAACCGAGCTTCGAGGTTGCTAGTAAGAATGTCAAGCGTTAACAAGTGTCCGTGCTTTGTGTTAGTACTTATCCGCCCAGAGGGTACAACTATGACCAAAGACGACCCGCTACGACTACAAGAAGAATAGCATTGTCCACCGAATGGCTGATACTGATTACATGACGAAACACTGCAAGCCAAGATGTCTATTCAAGGCTGAAGGAAGCTACACAAGGGAATGGCAGTATGACCTGCTTGGTTGTACTAAGCGGAGCTCTATCCAGACCTGTGTCATGGTTATTACATGACCGGAGCTTTATCCGAAGTCCTGTGCGGATTCTAGATGACTTAGGCATGATCAGGAGAAACCCAGACATCAAGAAGTTGAAGATGAGACTATGAGTATAAACAAGTGTTAGTGCTATAACATAGTTTCTTCACAAGTATACAGATGACAGACGAAAGACAAGAGTGCTCTAAAGAGATTAAAGTATCTATCTCTCAAAGCGAGCCTCTGAAGACCTTTGATCGGTTTGAGACTCCACTCAGGAGGTTTCAAGATGACATCATGTCTTAGAATATGACTGATGGTTTGCGGGCACTTGGCATATTGTCTTAGTTGTCAAGCGGAACAGAGTCATGTCTGAGTCCTATGAGTCATTGCTCCACAGCCGAGATGACTGCGGAACGATCAGGGCAACCCACAAGGATACCCCTATATAAAGATGGACCCACAGTGTGGACAATTGTTCATACTAAGGGACGTGCTTTTGACACACGACGAGACGATGAGAATCACATAAGAGAGTACAGAAGGGACTAAAGGACTTGTCTTCTTTCTGCACTTCTCGAAATACCTGATCGGCAAGAGACTCCACTAGGAGGTTTCACCCGGTTGTACTATTAATAGCAGGATGACTGATGTCGTGCGGCCACCTTGGCAATCCGACTCGGAGACCCCTGTGAATGACTCAAGAACATTATGTTATCATTTCTGGACAGTATTTAAGGACTCTAAGTTTGTAGTAAATAGTTAGAACATTGTAGGGCATTGAACCCAGTTAGTAACAAGTGACCGCCTGACCAAGGCTGGAAGCTAGTAGCTGACTTGTGGATAATAATACTTTGTTTCTCGGACTCAGTTACCGACGATTTGACGATTTGAACAAGTTTGAACAAAGTCTAGTCTAGTCTAGTTGCTTAGTGCACCCTCTAGTCTCGAAAGAGAACCTCTAGTCAAGTCAAGTCTAGTTCTAGTTAAGCTGCTTAGTGCAAATCGCGCTTCGGTCAAGAGACCACAAACCCTAGTGTTACCACACTTTAAACAAGCTATAACCCAGTTAAAAGCTCTCAAAGACGACCAGACGTAAGACACTGAGTACGGACAAGTGTTTGTGCTTTGGACTATCTCTATTATAAGAAACCCGAACTTATCGAGGATATAAAGAGTGTATTGGTGTGTTGGTGTTGTTGTGTGTGTTGTTCATTTGCATACGCTCATATCGACGTGCTTTCCGCACCGTCCGCAAGGATCCCTCACATCTGGAGCCCACCGCGAGGGTTTCTAGTAGAGAAAAATCTAAAGACATCATTGATTCAGACCAGTTCTTAGGACAAGGTTCCTTAGAGCACCCCAGCTTTATTCCACAAAGTTCAGGAACCGGTGGTAGTTCTCCGCTATCCGAACTTTCAGAGTTAAGCATTGATCCAGTAGCTGGATCATCCCAGACAAAGCCTCAGAAACAGAACTCTAAACCTAATCGCCCTGCTGCTAAGCTTGAAAGCTTGGACGCTGAATCGAGAAGATTAAGAGCTCTACAACAAGCCGAGGAAAGAAAAGAAAGAATCAGAAAGAAGACAGAGTTGCTGGAAGCTGAACGTCGTAGACAATTAGCACCGACACGTGTCCCTACTCCAGATTCAGACTTGAACCTCGCTTCTCAGACTTTGTTACCACCCTCTAGAGCTTCTACACCAGAAGCACCGACGGGCAATTCGAACTCAAACAGCCCGACGAATACCACCCAAACACAGATTTTTACAATGACGACTAAAGGAGCTATGCCGAGCTACACGGATCCTAAAGCACCTCGCTGGGATTCGTCGAAGCCTGTTGCAGATATTCCTAGATATCTATCCACTACTATCAAGTTGTTGGATGAGAAATCAATTAGAGATGAGGCAGAAAGAGTTGAAGCTATTGTGAATTATGTTGATTTAGAAACTAGGCGCTTTTGGATGTCTTTGAAGCATTTCAAGACTCCAGATAGTGCTAAGTTAGTCAAGGAAATTCTTTCAGAATATGGAACTGAGCTAGCTGAAGATACCATGGGTTCTCAAGGCAAAGTAGCAAAGTGGTTTAATCCGAATAGAGAGCCAATTGATCTCGCGGACTATGACAGCTTTGCTGATTTTTACCGAAAAACCTACCCTGAGCTGGATAGAATGTTTGAATATTCTGATACCAATGGCGTAGACTGTCCAATTTCTAACCAAGCAGTGTGCAATGGAATTATGGGACGTTTAACCCCTCGTTTCCGTGCCGCCTTGGAGGCGAAGTTGGAACGTGAAGAGGATAGGAAAGGTGCTTTGCTGACTGCAGCAGGCACCCCACCTAAGCCGAGACATAGACACGATCGATGGGCTTGGAGAGAAATGCTTGATACTGCAAAAGAGCTTTGCTCTAGTAAGCAGAGTTATGGAAGTGTTCTTTATGACAACCACCGTAATACCCCAGTCAAGCAGGAGTATCACCAGAGCTCTAAGAAACATGACGAAGACTTTGACCTGGTTAAGAACGAGGTGGCGTCCATTAAAGACTCCCTCACTATCCAGAACAAGCAAGCTGAAGCTTTTCAAGCTGAAGTGTTTAAGATTCTTAAGCAATCGAGGACACCAAGCACAGCTACTGAGCAAGGACCCGGACCAAATCCAGCCTACGCACCGAGATCAACTCAACCGCACTATCATAATGATGGTACGATTTGTTACTCTTGTGGCAAAGGAGGACACATGGCTCGAGAATGTCCTGAACAGAATGCATTGATAAGCGAAGGCAAAGCTGTAATTGGTCCAGATGGGCGGGTAACTTTACCAAATGGTGAACCTATCTCCCGGATGTTACCAGGTCGAACTCCAGTTGAAAGAATTAGGAATTGGCATTCCAGGAAGGATCAAGCAATGTATTATTTGTCCCCTGGAGATGCAGCTGAACAGTTGAGCTATGAGGCAGAAGTTGCAGCAAGGCAGGAAGATATGTATTACCATGCTGGAGCACGAACAGCAGCTCCGGCTATGCCTGTAAATCATTCTTATTTGCCTACTGCAGCTCAAATGCAGCAGATGGTTTCGAACTACCCAGGGTCTCAATACAGAGCACCCCAGTTTGCACAAAGATTACCAGTAGCAGTGGCTCCACAGATGACGCAGTATCCTTCTCAGATGCTGCAGCAGCAACAAGTGTTTGTGCCACCGGTTACGCCTTTGACGCAGGCAAGGAATGTATCGGGCCTTCAGCTTAATGATGAGGCTTGGAATGAATATCAGACGTTTAAGGCCTTTCAGCAGAAGCTAGGCGCGAGCCTGGATCCTAATGGAAAGTCTATCTTACCGTACCCCCAAGATGATGGTGCTGGACCTAGCAATATCGCTCAAGGGGCGGCATCGGTTTTTCCCTGAATTCGATGAAGGTGGCCGGGGAAAAGACACCCTCTCTGCCGCCGGAGAAATCTAAGACGAAAACGGGTGTGGATAGTACGAGTTGGAGACCAAATCGGGCATATGTGGACTTGCCCCCACGAAAGACAACTCCTGCAGTTGTCAAACCAAAAGACGAAAGAATACCTACTCTACGGAAGATTGTTGACAGTGAAGAGCCGGAAGGTGGATATGAAAATGTCCCTCCAGTTCAACCAGCAGCAAAACGACTTCCTGTGGAAAGACCGTTGGGTAAGACTACTCTTCCCAAAGAAACGGTAGACGTAAGGGAAAACAAGCTGTCTAAGGATTACAAGAACCTCGCAGAGTTACAGAGTGACAAAGCGACCAAAGCCCTTTTCAACAAGATGTTGGATGCTTCGGTAACCACAACAAATCGTGAGCTACTAGGCACCAGTGTTGAACTCAGAGAAGAACTTCGCTCTGGGGTAACGAAGAAAAGGCAGCCAGTTAAAGGGAAATCTGCAGGTGGATCAGTTACTTGGTATCAAGTGAAAGAGGGAACTTCTGACGATGAATTATCGGATGAGGAAGGACCCGAGTCACAGACAAGTGTTACCGAGAAGCATGTTCGCTTTGCTCCAGAATTACCTATGACTGATTTAGACGAGCCATTTGAATCAAACCTTCTACGAAGCGATGCAATTAATGTTGCAGACCTCCCGACTGTGAAAACAGCTTATATCCAGGACATTCCCTATCATGGTGTACCAATTGGTGGCATAGTGATATCGGATCCAGTTTTGAATTACTTAGCAACAGTACCAGCCGGTGAGGAGCCAAAACAAGTGTTCGTGGCCCGTGAGTCTGAAGGACTCCGGTCCATTTTTCCTTTTATCAATGGTGCAAACCATGAGGAATCTCTGCTTGATGGAGGATCACAAATTGTATCGATGAGTGAGGACGCGGCAATGAGTCTAGGAGTTCCTTGGGACCCTTCCATTGTGATTCACATGCAGAGTGCTAACAAGCACTTGGAGAAGAGTTTGGGATTGGCAAGAAATGTACCGTTTACCGTAGCGGGGATTACTGTCTATCTCCAGATTCATGTTTTAAGAGGCGTGGCATACCGAGTTTTGCTTGGCAGACCATTCGATGTTGTGACTGAAAGTGAGATACAGAATAAGAAGGATGGAAGTCAAACCATTCAACTGAAATGTCCTAACACTGGTCAGTGCGCAGTGGTACCAACCTTTGAAAGAGGGAAGTCACCTAGAATTGTCAAGAAGAACATCGACCATACTACAGCCTCGGTTTTTCAGTAGAACTCGATGAACTGGTCGAAGAACAGGGAGAGTTTGCAGTGGTGATTGAAGTAGATGAGCGAGGCGCACCTAGAATAAGGCAGACCGCCAAGCCCAGACACTCTCATGGACGATTTTTGGAGGTTGAGGTTAGAGATTTATATCTCCAAGCCTCGAGACAACAGATATCTATGGAATCAAAAGAAGGAGAAACGTTGGAAGCGTATTTCCAAGATTTGATTCCTGAACAACGACCTGAACTGGGATTCAACACGAACTGGTTTTCTGCAAAGAAGAAGGATCGTAAGCCTGGGAGTTTTGCATCAGAAAAGACACGAGAGAAGCTTCAGCTTCGTGCCTTGACAGAAGCAAGTTCCTATGGGCCTATGTTGAATGAATACCAGGCATTTGTCTACAGTAAACAGGAATGTTGCACCAAGTGTCGCAAACCGTTGAGCATGGAAGATAAAATCAGGATCGCCACAGAACGACGAGAACTTCAGGAACAAGAGGATAACGTTTCGAATCAAGCAACAGATGGAAGTTATGGCTCCTTCACACAGACAAGTGTCCGTGCTGGTGATCTGCCTACAGCTGAAATACCATCTGAAGCTGAAGTCCGAAGCTCTTTCATTAGTTCCAAAAAGAAGTACAAGAAGGTCGAGGACAAAGTCAAACCTCTCTTCGCAAATTTACCTCTGGGGATACCAGGTGGAAGGATTATACGGAACATTACAGGCGATCCATTAAAAGATATGCCGACTTTGAACCCAAATCCACCGGAACCGGTACCAAGGGGGAGATATACTGACGAACGCATGAAAGTTGTAGAAAAGATTCATGACTGGGACTTCTTATGGCCAGAGGAACAGAAGCTTATACATCATCTATCAGACATTCAACAGGAAGCAATTGCCTGGGATGACTCTGAGAGAGGAAGTTTTAAGGAAGAGTTTTTCCCACCTGTACAGATGCCTGTAGTTGATCACATTCCTTGGGTTGAAAAGAATATTCCTATTCCCCCTGGACTGTATGAACGAATTTGTACAATTATCAAACAGAAAATCGATGCAGGGGTTTATGAACCTTCCAATGCATCGTACAGATCAAGATGGTTCTGTGTATTAAAGAAGGATGGCAGTAGTCTCCGTCTTGTACATAGTTTGGAACCACTGAATGCTGTTACTATAGCACACTCAGGGGTTCCACCAGCCACAGATCAATTAGCAGAACACTTTGCTGGCAGAAGTTGTGGTGGGATCTGTGACCTATATGTTGGATATGACGAGAGGCTCCTGGACGAAGCCTCTTGTGATCTCACAACATTTCAGACGCCCTTTGGGGCGCTCAGACTAGTGACGTTACCAATGGGTTGGACTAATTCAGTTCCAATATTCCATGACGATGTGACATATATCTTGCAAGACGAAATACCCGAATTTACCATACCCTATATTGATGATGTACCCATTCGTGGGCCTGCAACTCGGTATGAGGACGGCAAAGGAGGATATGAGACGATCCCTGAGAACTCTGGAATCAGAAGATTTGTCTGGGAACAGATGATTACCTGTAACCGGATTCTACAGCGCATGAAATATGCTGGTGGCACCTTTAGTGGCAAGAAATCAGTGTTCTGCGCACCAGAGATTATCGTAGTCGGGCATAGATGTACCTACGAAGGACGGAAACCCACGACAGACCGAGTAGGTGTAGTGGAACGATGGGGAGACTGTGAAGACCTTTCTGACGTTAGGGCCTTCTTAGGAACCTGTGGAGTTTGTCGTATGTTCATTGAAGGTTATGCAAAGATTGCGGAGCCTTTGGTAGAGCTCACACGACAGGCCCAACCGTTCAAGTGGGAGGAAGTTGAGAAAGACTCCATGGCAAAGCTCAAAAAGGCTTTGGCCAATTGTCCGGCGTTATTGCCAATAAACTATAATTGGAGAATATACTTAGCAGTTGACTCATCACATATAGCTATTGGATTCTATATTTATCAGATCAATCCAGATACTGGGAAACCTCAGTTTAATCGTTTTGGTTCGATAACTATGAATGGCAGGGAACGACGCTTCTCTCAACCAAAGCGCGAGCTTTTTGGTTTGATGAGGTCTCTAGAGGCAGCTAAATATTGGCTGCTCGGGGCAAGGAATTTGACTGTCCAAACCGATGCGAAATACATCAAGGGCATGTTACAGAATCCTGAGGCAGGACCCAATGCTACAATAAACCGTTGGATAGAAAAGACGTTAATGTATCATTTTGAGCTAGAACATGTACCTGGTAAGGGCTTCGGTCCTGATGGACTTTCCCGACGGAAAGGACAGCCTGGCGATGAGAAGTTCGAAAATTCTGAAGAGGATTGGGACCCGATACACCCAGTAGACTTCAAAGAGTACAACGGCGATGATCCGCCATTGGAATTTGAAGACTTCAAAGATGAAATCGACACAAGAGGAGGTTTCCTGCAGTATGAACAGGCTTTGCTGGAGTTGGGTTTACCACACCAAGTAGGGACAAGTGTCCCTACTGGGTTAGCAAAGTCTGTTGATTGTTTTCAACAAGAACTTAATTGGGCTAAGGAAGACCATGCTACTTGGAAAACTCACAGACGAAACTTAGTAGTTCTTGACCAAGTTGAGAAAGGTGTACCAGAGGTGGTCGCAGTAATGCTGGCTGCCAAGTTAATACCTGACTTAGAGGAAAAATATGACCCCGAATTTCAGGAATCATATTTTGTGGATCAACGTTCAGAGGAGGCGAAAGCCAACGATGCTCGAATCCCACTCATAAAGAGATGGTTAAGGGACCCGACTATCGAGTTGCCAGGAATGAATGAAAAGCAGTTTCTTCATTTCAAGCGGTACGCTAGTGGATTTTTCCTTGATAGTGAAGACAGACTCTACAAACGAGATACTGGGACAGAACACCAGTTGGTGGTCTCACCAGAACATCGAATGTATATGATGAAGGCCGGGCATGATTACCTGGGCCATCGAGGCTTCTTTGCTACAAGAGAATTGTTGTGGAAACGTTTTTGGTGGCCAGACTTGGACAAAGACATTAAGTTCTACGTTCAGACCTGTCATGCTTGCCAAGAGCGACAGACCCTGCTACTACGTAACCCGCCGTACTCCACAGAAACTCCATCGCTTTTTCAGAGGGTCCATCTGGACAACATGAAAATGTCTCCGAAAAGTAATGGATATACTTGGATAGCCCATGCGCGAGATGAATTATCTCAATGGCCAGAAGCGAGGGCTCTCAGAACTGAAAAAGCTAGAGAGCTTGGGCTATGGATTTTTGAAGATATAATATGTCGTTGGGGCTGTTTACAAGAAATTGTTACGGACAATGGTCCTAGCTTCAAAGCTGCCGTTGCCTGGATTGAACAGAAGTATGGAATAAAGGGGATTCAGATCTCTCCTTATAATTCCAAGGCGAATGGGGCGATTGAAAGACCGCATTTTGATGTGAGGAAATCACTTGCGAAAGCTTGTAGTGATGACCTTAGCAAATGGTATTGGTTTCTACACCATGTTATTTGGGCAGATCGGATTACTGTATGCAAAAGAAAGGGATGTAGCCCTTTCTTTATGGTAACAGGTGCTCATCCGATTTTACCCATGGACATTGTTGAAGCAACCTGGCTTGTGTCTCCGCCGGAAGGGCCTATGACTAGGGCCGAGTTGATTGGAGCAAGGGCACAGGCTTTGGCCAAGCATCAAAGCCAAGTAGAGGACATGCGCAGTCGTATTGATATGGCTAAACGTGCAGAAGCCTTGAAAATGGAAGCGGATCATTTTAGGACGATTAAAGACTACAGGTTTGAACCTGGAGACTTAGTACTTTTGAGGAATTCTTCGGTTGAGGCGGAACTTGACAGAAAAATGAAACCCAAGTATCAGGGACCCATGGTAGTAATCAGGCGTTCAAGAGGAGGTGCATACATCATAGCAGAGTTGGATGGAACAGTACTGCAGAACAAGGTGGCTCGTTTCAGAGTCATTCCTTATTTAGCACGGAAGTCCATTCCTTTGCCTGACAATATACATAACCTCATTGACTTATCGGCTGCGGGATTACTGAAGCTTGACAAGAGTACTACTCTGATGTATGGAGATGAGTATCCAGACAAGGTTCGACCGGATCCGAAGATGTCAGGGATCAAACTGTTGAGACCAGATGAAATAGAAGACGATGTTGATGAAGTTGAAGTAGACTTAGGTGAAGCTGACTTTGTTTGAGTAGCGACAAGTGTCTGTAAGCCGTGTATAAGTTTGCTTCGATTTTTCAAATATAAGTAGAGGAAATAGTACAAGGTGATGTTTGATTGGAGATTGAAGCTGGGAACCGTGCAGTAGTCCAGTTCTCGAACCATAGGACGATAGTACTGGACAATTGGTTGGGTTCACAGTCTAGCAATGGATGTATGACTCACAGGAGGAGCTGAACGAACATTGTTAAGTTCATCTTCTCATGAGTCAGGATAAAAAGACGTACAAGTTGATCGGAAGGGAACTGGCAGCGAGGCTAAGATAGTCATCTGGACAACCCTGTCAGTAGTGGTTTTAACAGGATTACGTCCTGAAACATACCATATTAGTCGAGTTCGAAGATGGATTTTGCTTGAGCCAGTACAACATGGCATGGACAAGTGTTCATACTGTGGATTGGAAGACTTAGGGATAAATCAGAGACATGGAATTGGATTGGGAGAGAGTTCCACTAAGTTTTCTGCCGGAGGCTTGAAATCTTTGTGAGGGGGAGAGGGAGTGTGGCCTAGCCAACTTGTTTGACTCAAGCCCTTGTCCTACTAAAGACACAGAATAAGACGAATGTGAAGGCACCAGAATCTGCAGGATTTGTTTCTATGAACAGGTTGCTTACCAGCAGGCTTGATAGGCTTGTTAATCTGCTTAGCAGATAATGGTGTGAGAAAACAGACTTAAGACGAAAAAGATGGGAAGGAAGGCTTGTGTTCAACACAGCTGCCTTGAGAACAAAGATTTAGACGACACATTTGTGAGAAACTATAGGACACCCTGACTTTTAGGGCCAGACCAAGTTTTTCTCCAAAATTGAAGTGACAACTTGAGTTCATTCTTGGACTTGTTACACTATCAATGACATTGCCAAGTATGTTGATCAGATGATCTGTGAGGCAGGAACCAGAATTGAATATGATGACTCAAGAGCTTTGCACCTTTCAGGAAAAAGCTAGGATGGACGAAAGAAAATGCTACAATTACACATTGGAGTATCAGTTGGGTTCAATTAGGGACAATTGAGATCTCTGTGTGGGGGAGATGATGGGGCATATAAAAAATCAGCCTTGTTTTCATACCAAACTGGGCAGTTTGGCATCTCTTTGACTGCTGGGACAATGATGGAGCACTAGAACCGAGCTTCGAGGTTGCTAGTAAGAATGTCAAGCGTTAACAAGTGTCCGTGCTTTGTGTTAGTACTTATCCGCCCAGAGGGTACAACTATGACCAAAGACGACCCGCTACGACTACAAGAAGAATAGCATTGTCCACCGAATGGCTGATACTGATTACATGACGAAACACTGCAAGCCAAGATGTCTATTCAAGGCTGAAGGAAGCTACACAAGGGAATGGCAGTATGACCTGCTTGGTTGTACTAAGCGGAGCTCTATCCAGACCTGTGTCATGGTTATTACATGACCGGAGCTTTATCCGAAGTCCTGTGCGGATTCTAGATGACTTAGGCATGATCAGGAGAAACCCAGACATCAAGAAGTTGAAGATGAGACTATGAGTATAAACAAGTGTTAGTGCTATAACATAGTTTCTTCACAAGTATACAGATGACAGACGAAAGACAAGAGTGCTCTAAAGAGATTAAAGTATCTATCTCTCAAAGCGAGCCTCTGAAGACCTTTGATCGGTTTGAGACTCCACTCAGGAGGTTTCAAGATGACATCATGTCTTAGAATATGACTGATGGTTTGCGGGCACTTGGCATATTGTCTTAGTTGTCAAGCGGAACAGAGTCATGTCTGAGTCCTATGAGTCATTGCTCCACAGCCGAGATGACTGCGGAACGATCAGGGCAACCCACAAGGATACCCCTATATAAAGATGGACCCACAGTGTGGACAATTGTTCATACTAAGGGACGTGCTTTTGACACACGACGAGACGATGAGAATCACATAAGAGAGTACAGAAGGGACTAAAGGACTTGTCTTCTTTCTGCACTTCTCGAAATACCTGATCGGCAAGAGACTCCACTAGGAGGTTTCACCCGGTTGTACTATTAATAGCAGGATGACTGATGTCGTGCGGCCACCTTGGCAATCCGACTCGGAGACCCCTGTGAATGACTCAAGAACATTATGTTATCATTTCTGGACAGTATTTAAGGACTCTAAGTTTGTAGTAAATAGTTAGAACATTGTAGGGCATTGAACCCAGTTAGTAACAAGTGACCGCCTGACCAAGGCTGGAAGCTAGTAGCTGACTTGTGGATAATAATACTTTGTTTCTCGGACTCAGTTACCGACGATTTGACGATTTGAACAAGTTTGAACAAAGTCTAGTCTAGTCTAGTTGCTTAGTGCACCCTCTAGTCTCGAAAGAGAACCTCTAGTCAAGTCAAGTCTAGTTCTAGTTAAGCTGCTTAGTGCAAATCGCGCTTCGGTCAAGAGACCACAAACCCTAGTGTTACCACACTTTAAACAAGCTATAACCCAGTTAAAAGCTCTCAAAGACGACCAGACGTAAGACACTGAGTACGGACAAGTGTTTGTGCTTTGGACTATCTCTATTATAAGAAACCCGAACTTATCGAGGATATAAAGAGTGTATTGGTGTGTTGGTGTTGTTGTGTGTGTTGTTCATTTGCATACGCTCATATCGACGTGCTTTCCGCACCGTCCGCAAGGATCCCTCACAGCGTAGGCACTGAGCTTCAGCTGCTTCCTCATTTCTCTCTTGTTCCAAGATCTGCATATAATCATGCATACAGGCTTGCTCGCATGATTCAAATGCCACAAGATTCTCAAGTTCTTCCTCAGAGTCCTTGCCAAACACTAAATTCTCAATTTCCTCCACAGAAGGTTCGTCCTCGGGCAGGGCCAGACCCTGTGCTATGAAAGAGTTGCAGACTAGGTCATTAACTGATCTTTCCAACAGACCAGCAGTTTAACTCAGAGGTTGCGTCGAATCAGATGCAGTAGCATTTACCACAGCAGCTCCACTGCTGTTAAGTGGAGCTGGAAGTTCATTTGCTCATCTGTTAATCATCTCACAATTCCTCTTCCAACACCAGATCAGAAGAGTCACTGTGCAAATCATTTGCACGAATATCGACTCTCCCAGCTCCAGCTTGAAGGAATAAGTGTCTCAGCCAGGCAGTGTGGTCATATCGTGACCTACACGGGCGTATTTCATTTTCCTCAGCAATTGGGACCACAATCGCAGTCTCTGTTGCGCCAGGGTTGATCATAAGTATAATTAGGCCAAGACGGCAGGCCATCAAATACAGGGTTGTCATGATGACTGTTGGCAAACGGACCAGTAGCTTCTGTCGTCTCCCTGACGATATCTTGCATAGTAGCTGTGCTTATAGCTATATCTTGTCTTACAAATTGAAACAGATTTTGAAGTCACCTTAGACTGTCCATCCTTAGTCAGAACTCCTCATCTGATTCATTCGAACCTTGAGGAGCGTGCAGCTGCTGTATAGCTGCAGACAAGACATTTGATTGCGAAATGCGCTGTTCAAGAGTATTTATTATGTCCATGTCTACATGATCAGCTAATTCGGTACGAATAAAGCTCAACATTGAATTCAAGGCACTATTGATTATTGTATTTGGGAGCGAAGATGTTTTGTGCAACATTCCCTCAATCAATGAGTGTCTAGCATCATTGTAAATGGCTTCCTGCAATTCCACGTTGTCTAGTCCCTTGGGTATTTGGGCACCATGATGGGTTTGTTTTTCAGCATGCCTAAGCCTGCAAGCGTCAGCTCAGGATTCATCCCTATCTTTGTTTGAAGACTGAGAGTAATTGGATGATTGCATTGAGCTTTGTCTTCAGCGATTTTGGGGGCCATCGAGTATGGATCCAGCCAAATTGTGCTACCAAAAAATGAGTGAACTAAAAATAAATTTTTAGGACTTGTAAAACAGCACATTTCATCAGTGAGCAAGAGTCCGGACAAGTCACATGTTATTTCAAGTGCCGCCCAAAGCGGCGATCCAGCACTTCGGAACATAAATTCATTGAACTAAGTCTCACTAGGTGTGACCAGGTACCTAATGGATCTGACCTAGTCACACTTAGGCAAAAGCTGGATCAAACCCTGTCATGGTTGGACTAGGTGGCAGTGAAATGTCGTGGATGATGGAGTCGATCTTCTGGAAAGTGATGATAGTTGCATTTGTGCTTGCCTGTAATGGCATGGATAGCCTGATTCTTAGAGTTTTTGGTATATGTGAACAGCATCTGGTCAGTGGACAGCGCCCCGTGACTGGAGACAACTCTGGCTTGAATCTTCCTGTAGAGTCAGCATATGATGACATGAGAAAAGTAAAGAACTGACTGTATCACCGTTTTTCAGGCCCTGGACCTTAGTGAGGTCAAAAGCAATGTTTATATCTCCAGCTTTGAGCTGAGGGCTCAAAGAGTAGGCCACCCCAGCGCCTATAACAATGTAAATTCTTGCGTCAAATACTGTGTTGTTGGAGACTGTAATCTGGGGAACCTGGAGATATCATCAAAAATGCCTCATTAAGAGGGAAAAGAACATGGGAATGTACATCTCCCATGTTCATGTTGAGAGTAATTGAGTATGTGAGTCGTATGAAAAGTCTTCAGAGGGTTGGGGAGATGTAGACAGCAGCACAAGTGTTTTTACAATGGAGTACCAGGAACCGTTTGGGTAGCCAAACAGAAGCCAGTATGAATATGTGTCTGACCTGTCAATGAAGCCAATGGGACAAAGACTTGGACATTTTGACAGCTAGCTAACCAAATTGGCGGTATAAATATGATAACACCAGATGTCAAGACTGACAAGGAAGGACATATCATAACTTGGAGTATGCCACCCAGTGTGAGATAGCACCATTCTGGAATTCTGGAGCCTCTTCCACAACCTGTTGAGCTACTTGAGGCTAGGAATACTTGCCATCATCGTAAGCCAGACTGGAAGGGATTTTCTCTGACTCTGGGTTGTAGGGTAAGTAAACCCAAGAGAGATGTATTCGGTGATAGAAACAATGCCAGGTGTATCCCTTTGGCCATAATAGTGTGTCATAATTAAAATTTACCTAACTTTGCATAAAACCCTGATTTTCCATCTAACTTGAGAAATCCTCCATGTTTGATGCAGATCCGTGAACTTTAAAAAGTTTGATGCGAACCTTCGGACAAACCTGCAAACTTCAGAAATATTCCATGTTCAAGATAGATCAGCGAACTTCTAAAAAATCTGATGCAAACTTTCAGATCAAATCCGCAAACTTCAGAAATTCCCCATGTTTGGTATTGACATCCCACATTTGACTTAGAACTTAGATCAGCAAACCTCAAAAATCTGATGCAAACTTTCAGACTGAATCTGTGAACTTCATATTGAGGCAAGAAAAAGATATGGTCTATTGACATGATTCATCTCCTTCTGTCCAATAAGTCTGAGTGCTGAAGCTGGAAAACATGCTGTACATGTTGTGCATGACAATTTACACCGATATTACTGATTCCATGTGATATTTCCCACCCGTCGCATCAATCTTGTGAGCATGTGAGGTAGTCTTTGATTTTTTGCTCGTCCACGTGATTCCCAAAAAGGAAACACAACACATGACCCTCGCGAACCACAAACCAGTTTGATGACATGTCAGGTTCTCATCAACCGAAATGCCTCAGGTGACTCACATAACCCAGTAAAGTTGATAGCTTAGTATGCCCCAATGGCTCCTAGGTAGTACTGTAATACTAGCTTGAGTGGTGCTGGTTTGAGCCTGGATAAGTGTTTTCTTTTTGAAGCTCTCGCCATGAGAAGACCTGACTTTGGGGAGTCTCCATATCTGTTGAAAGGTGGAACAAGTCTTTAGCATGCCCATCTGAGACTCCTGCGGCTCAGGGAAACCCCCAAGCTTGCAAGGGTGGGGAGGGGGAGCGAGTGATGGGTACTCTTCCTGCACCTTCGGAAAGACCCGACCTGGTGAATAAATAGTCACAAGATATGATATTCTTGAACAGGATGGATTAGTACACAGGGAGAAAACCCTTTCAACGAATAATTTTAAATACCTTTGGTTATGAACTGGTTCATACCTCACGTGTTGAGTTTCCTTTTTGGGAATCACGTGGATGGGCGAAAAACTGCCAAGTGTATGCGAGGTAATAATCATCTAATTCAGACTAAGATGCCCAAGTCTGTAGCGAAGCTTGAACCCAAAGGCAAGGTTTGAACTCAGTTCATGACATGACAGTTGATTGCTCACAATTACGAGTTCACATCAATGAGACAGCCAGTTGGATTCTTGAGACCCAAACATGCAAACTCCAGTCTCTGAACATTACAAACTTTGAACATGACATGGAAACTCTGAACATTACATAGAAAATCTGAACATTACATGGAAACTCCAAACATCACATGGAAACTAATCTGAACATGGACACTTTGGATCCGAAGTTGGAAATTTCAATGCCAAGTATGACTCCTGGAGTCCCAAGTTTGATTCATTTTCTCTGAAGTTCAACAAAAAACTGACCCTGAAGTTGGAAATTTTGACCTCAAGTTCGCATTTTTCACCCCAAAATCAGGTCCAAGTATGCTGAAAATGCCTAAAAAGTGGGTTAATTTTGACACACTATTATGGCCATATATCCCTGATGAATGGAGCTCTGACCTGGTGAATGTGAACCTCAAAGCCGTCAGTGTGACAAAACGCATCAAAAGCGTGGAATAAGACCTTGGCACCAAAAATACACCGGAATAGTTTGTATAATGCCTCAATTGATGCCTCCTGATTTTCCTGGGAGTCTCTGGTCAGATCCTGTCTTGTCAAATACAAATTGTCCAAAGTCCCACTCATTTTGATGACCGGCCATTCAAGCTCGATATCTTCCTCTGTACCAATGATTTCGGCCAGGGAAGGAAAGATCTTACATCTCAAAGATCCGGCGGTCTCCGGAGGGCCACTAGCATTTAATAAAATCTGAAAAATGATTGTTCCCTTGGAATTGTTACCTCCGGTGGGAACGATAGTACATGACTCGATCAAGCAGAATTCATAATGAAGGAAGACGTGCAAATGGAGTTACGTGTGAAAGAATACCTGAATTCTAGATCCCTAGAGTCTTGGAAGTATCAATGAAACCAATGGACAAAGACAGCTCTCATCAGAGTCCGCAGGTCTAAAGTTGGACGGCCGCAGAGAAGGCTCGGGATGAACATGACTCCGACCGTCGATGGGCACGCACACCCAGACACGACACACGCAAAAATACGCAATTCTTGACAAGCGGAACCGCAGATAGTGTGAAAAGCTAGGCTGTCTGCAAGAATATTGCCCACAACTTTCAAGTGACATCTACAGTACCTTACATCATAACACATACGGTCGGGACCCTCCAAAACCCTATGCATTGACATGGATACACATTAACAAATAATGCACATCTGACTCATTGCCAAGTTCTTGGAGAGCAAAATTGTTGTTATCAACACTTGCTAAACTCTGCGCTACAATTCCTTCTCCTCAACACAATAGATTTGAGAGGCAGAGGTCTTTCTTCTCTATTGAGAGGTTCCCTCTCATAGAGAGCTGGTAACTGGACTGAGATTTGAGCTTGAAAGAGGTCAATCAAGACCTAATCTGGCGCGATATTGTGATATTTCCTCTATTTAGAAGTATATTCAGTCCAAAGTCACCTAGAGCTCACTATTCAAGCCAAATTCTAGCTCATTTCAGCCGTGAAACTCTGATGTAAAGTGGGAAAATCTTGCAAGTCTCTCCGGATTCATTCTGCACTAATGCATATGACAGGAGACTGTGTCCCAAAACCGTATGCATATTTGATCGATCTATGTACACTATGGTTCAACTGTACAGTCGCCTTTTTCTCAGAATATTGAGCTCATTTATCATTTATTTGGGCTTGGAGGTGAAAGCTGGTTGGTAGCTCACTCCTGGATGGCAGCAGCACCATGTGAAAATTATTTATGCTAGCACAGTTGCCAATTTCTGAGGTTATACTGGAAAGCCTGTCGGGCACACTGAAATCCTAGGTGTACAGATGAGCCAGTGTCATCCTGCCTTGCATGGCCAGAAAGATCAGTCAACAGCTCAATGAGTTTGACTCTGTTTGACTCCAAATTCAGACTGGAAACAGTTCGGATGGTATACCGTTGTGCATGACTCGCAAAACGATGCTTCCTACTATTGAACTCAGATGGCTCCATCATTTCCATTTGGCTGTACACATGACCAGTCAAATAAGATAGGCGACATCCGCATCCATCAAATCACGTGCACTTAAGCGTGACAAGGCTTTGACGATGAACTTGCCCTTCACTGACAACTTTTTTCTGTTTCTGCCACCACAAAGTTGTAGAGGAGATCTAGTTCTATAGTTCTGTGGCACAGTTGACCTAAGCAAAACATATTTTTCAAATGATACAGAATCATGTTTCTCAGTTCCTGAGCTAGAGTTGAAAATATTGTTCGAAGCTGTTGCCGCTTAGTCACGCTTAGTCATATGCCTTATATAGTAATTATATGTGTGACTATTACTGGATATGAGTATATCTTGTTGCTGAGATGCTCTGGCAACATCCTACAGCATGAAATCAGTGATTTTCAACAGTTCTAAATGTTTCTATAATGTTAACAAGCTCATAAATTATGGTGAATTGACTTGAACATGTGGGAAAAAATTTCACTCCCTTGTTTTATGATTTTTAGGCCTCTGGGCACCGTTTGAATTCTTGCCTCGGCGCGTTGCCGCGTGACAGTGTGACAATAACGCCTACACGTGACTTGATGGATGCGGATGTCGCCTATCTTACTGTATCTTGTATGCGATTGGGGTCAATTTTCCCTGCCTCCTGACATGGGAGATCCCAAATCTCTGTGTTACAATATAAGGTACTGTACCTTACTTCTATATTACGGCCCCAGTTAGTTTTCAGTGCATTCCGCAGAACAGGTCTGCTTGTTGCCACGCAAGATATGACGTGTAATGACTGCAATAACCCAGTGTGCAAAGATGATCAAAGATGATGTCCCAATAGCTTATGTGTAAAAGGGTCCCTGAAGGACTACACATCTTTGGTTCACCTGCATGAATAATCCTTGATCTCCCATTCCATCCATCTCAATCTTTGATTACCTCCAGGTGTTTTCTAGATAGAAATATTCCCTGTAGATTCGTCTGAGTCATCGGGATCATCTCCGGGATTAGCCCCCTTTGACAAACGGCGAGCCTGGGACGGAGCTGTTCCGAAATGCGGAGGTCTCTCACGCCTGAAACGCTGCTGCGCCGTCCCGAAAGCATGAGCGGCGGTGATTGAGTCCAGTATATTAAGTTTGATGGCGTCAACCTGTCGCCGCAGACTTGTGAGTTTCTCCCAAGTTTGAAAATGTATCATTCCTGTCAAAGACACGAACAGATTCATCATTGGAAGCCTGGTCAGTAGAGTGATGTGAAGGTGGTTTGGAAGCTGAGCCAGCCTGTGAAGGAGCTTTGGATGAATGTTGTAGTGGGGGATCCGTCATTGTGGTCCGCAACCCGTAAGGCAGAAAGGATGAGAATGGAGTGAATGTGCTAAATGCAATGATGATATGTCGACAAAGACAAAGTCTTTGCTTCAAAAGCTGGTTGTAGATGTCGGAAAGGCGTGTGGATAGTGGAGGCATAGAAGGCGGACGTGCGGAGGCGTAGATAGTGGGTCGGGATCTATGTGTCTGTTTATTCTCCCCAATGTAGTGAAAACTGAATATTTTTGAGTTTGTTCTGAGCTGAAAGTTTGTGATGCTTTCTCAGATAGCTGTAGGTACATATGGGAGTTATAGCATAGATTGTTGATATTACTGTTGATCCTGGATCTCAAACTTGGCTCTCATGGCATAAGGTAAAACAAGGTAGAATGTTGGTAGGGTGAGATAACATTGATGTTGTAGCTAGCCTAAATACTGTCGTGTCAGAAGTGACTTAGCGAGAAAAGAGCCGAGATGTGAAAGGAGAAACTGAAAAAGGAAAAAGAAGTATCTAATCTTATCGTACTATTGCAGTGTCCCACTAGACCTCCACAGCAAGTGAAAATAATCTGGTCAAATGGTAGGATGTCGGAGGGTGACTGCCAGGATCAACCAGAGTCAAAGTATCGGCTGGTCCTGAAGAATGATTCGGAACTGTGTCTTATTTTTGACGACACATAGGAGCCACTGTAATTTTTGTGTCAAGGGCTTGGGTAGTACTGGAATCACTTTATTTGCAACCTGAGGGAGAAGAGTACGGCGGGATACTTATTCTCTAAATTGGCTATGCTGCTCACCAACTTGCTATAATCCTCGAGTTCCTGGCCAGTGGGAAAACTAAACGGGAGTTCTTCGGCATCGGATGGTCCGGCGTAAACTATCCCCGGCTTGTCCTTAGTACCCTGGACAAGCAGGAGACCTAGATTGAACGATGATAATTTTCATACTATAAATCATTATATTGGATACCAGTACAGTACCTCCAGGAGGTCTAAAAAGGGCGTGACGAGCATCTTCACGTCACTCTACGGTCACCTCTTGGGATCATTTCCGCTGAATAGAAATTGTTGAAAATTCAGACAATAATGGTTTGCAGCTCAGAAATGTTATACGAACCAATTGGAGCCTTTTAACAAATATCAATTTTCTGTTCGTCATTGGTCGGTTCAGCAGTTTGTCAATTCTGTTTCCCAGGTGCCCTCCGTTCTGCATAGGTTGCACTAGGTCCGTGCAGGTCCTCAGAAATAAATATTTCCATGATTTCCCATGATAAATTTGACTTGTGCACCGTAGCTGATGTTCACTTCGTAATACTATTTGTTAAGAGCTGTCACCTGCCCTGCCGAATTAAGTATACGAGTCGGACATGTTTGGGACAATTGTCGGCCTGATCCCCGAGATTGAGGCTCCATGGGTCTAGAATAGTGTTATCTCACACTGGGTGGCATACTCCGAGGTCTAGTATGTTCCTCCTTGTCAGTCTTGACATCTAGTATTATCATATTTATACCGCCGATTTAGTTACCCCGCTGTCAGAATGTCCAAGCCTTCATCCCATTGGCTTCATTGACAGGTCGGACTAGGACCCTGGATAATACAGTTTAGGCCGGATTCGGAAAAAATGAGGTCTCAAATAGCAGCGCCGTGATCCAAATCTGGACAAATGTGGGGAGAAAAGCCAAAATTTAGGCCTTACGGCGGCACGAGAAAAACTTTGACCTTACTAACCCTCCAGAAAGGGAAGTTACTGTCACGCGCTGCAGGCCTAATTTTTGTCTGAACAGATTCTTCCAAGACGCCCATTTGGGCACGGACAAAAATCGAGAAAAAATGGAGAAACGGATCAAGCCTCTTAGCGCATTGTCAGGGGTCCTATCGGACTCATGTTCTTACCGACTTCTGTTTGGCTGTCCAAATGGTTCCTGGTACTCCATTGTATAAAACGCTTGTGCTGCTGCCTACATCTTCCCAACCCTCTGAGGAATTTTCAAACAACTTAAATACTCAATCACTCTCAACATGTGGATCGGAGATGTATGTTCCCATGTTCTTGTCCTTTAATGAAGCATTTATTGGCAATATCCACAGGTTCACCAGATTACAGTCTCCAACGAGACAGTATTTGACGCGAGCATTTATTTGGTGACAGTCGGCGGGGCTGTCTACCCTTTGAGCCCTCAGCTCGAAGCTAGGAAGACAAGGGTTTTTTTTGACCTTAAGAAGGTCCAGGGCCTGAACAACGGTGAAACAGTCAGTTCTTTACTTTTCTCACGTCATCATATGCTGACTCTACCGGCAGTTTCATGTCAAAGTCGGCTCCAGTCAGGGGTCGACTAACAACGACGACACGCTGCTCACATACACCCGGAAGTCTGAGAATCATGCTATCTATGCCATTGCAGGCACCGCAAATGCACCTACCGTTGCTTTCCAGAGTCTTGAAACCTCACCGCCGCCTGTACATGTTCGCCAGATTACAGTCTCCAACGAGACAGTGTTTGATGCTCGCATCGATGTCGTTCCAGACACCGGAGATGCCTACTCTTTGAGCCCTCAGGTCGAAGCTGGAAATACAGATGTTGTTTTTGACCTCACTAATGTGGGCCTGAAAAACGGTGAAACAGTCAGTTCTTTACTTTTCTCACGTCATTATATGCTGACTCTACAGGAAGTTTTATGTCAGAGTTACCTCCAGTCTGGGGTCGATTGACAATGACGAGTTGTTACTCACATACACCAAGAAGTCTGAGAATCAGGCTATCTACGCCATTTCAGGCCGCGCAAATGCACCTAACATTGATTGCCAGGGTCTCGAAGACATCATCCACGACGGTTCACCGCCACCTCCACAAGTTCGCCAGATTACAGTCGACAACGAGACATCGTTTGACGCGAGCATTTCTGTTGTTCGAAGTACCGGGAATGTCCACTCTTTGGGCCCTCAGATCGAAGCTGGAAATACAAATGTTGTTTTTGACCTCACTACGGTTGGCCTGAGAAACGGTGAAACCGTCAGTTCTTTACTTTTCTTATGTCGTCATATGCTGACTCTACAGGAAGTTTAAAGTCAGAGTTGTCTCCGGTCACAGGAAGCACACTGACGACACGTTGCTCACATACACCAAGAAGTCTGAGGAGGAGGCTATCTACGCCATTGCAGGCAGCGCAAATGTACCTAGGGTCACATTCCAAGGTCTCGAAGACATCATCCACGACGGCTCACCGCCTCCAGAAGTTCGCCAGATTACAGTCGACAACGAGACAGCGTTTGACGCGGCGATTTATGTTGTTCAAAGTACCGGGAAAGCCTACTCTTTGAGCCCTCCGGTCGAATCTGGAGATATGAACGTTGTTTTTGACCTCACCAAGGTGCAGGGCCTGAAAAACGGTGATACAGTCAGTTCTTTACTTGTCTCACGTCGTCACATGTTGACTCTACCGGAAGTTTAAAACCAGAGTCGTCTCCGGTCAAAGGAGGCACACTGATGACACACTGCTCACATACACCAGGAGGGCTAAGAATGAGGCTATCTACGCCATTACAGGCAGCGCGAATGTACCTAGGGTCATATTCCAGCGGGTCGCCATCATCGGTTCACCGCCACCTAGTCCAAGCGATACAGAGTTTACAGATTTTGACGAAGCGTGACTAGGTCGGAAACCCCAAGTCTAGGTAGTAGAATGTGAAAGGTACATTACAGGTTTTGTGTCTATAATCGAGTCTACTTATTGCAAACCGGCAGACAATTGCGATTTCTGCCGATACTATAACTCCGCAGGTTCTAAAAAAGATCAACACGTTTCGTCCACAATTCTCGAAAGACATACGTGAGGCGAGGGAAGATTCAGCGTCCCTTGGGATGCCAACCCAGATGCCAGATGCGCCATTCTTGTGCTACAGGCCGCCTTGAGATTGACTCTGGGCCGTCAGGCATCGGTCCTGCGTCATCACTCGTCCTCTGTATCTCTGTATGAAGCTCAGTCAATGGAAGAGAGAGAGAAAGATAGATTACTCACCACCTGCGCGAATATGCTGCACGGTTTCGTGGCTGATAAAGGACCATGTCTAAAGAAAACCTGTCAGATCGCCTTGATATGAAAGCAAATGGAATTGAAGCAAACGAAATCAGCGAGCAAATACGCAACCAAGGGAAAGGAGGAAGGAAGCAGCAAAAGCAGGAGAGCGATACAGCGCCAGAGCGACGAAAGACAGGAAGAAACCTCGGACGAAATCCAAGAGCAGACCAAAATCAAAGACGAAAACAAAGGCGAAACCAACGACGAAAGGAAAAGCGAAACCAGTCAAAGGAAAAGCGAAACCAGTCAAAGGAAAAGCGAAACCAGCCAAGGCCGAGCCGAAAGCCGAAAGGTGAAACGAAGCTCGAAAGGTGAAACACAGCCAAAGAAGCAAGCTCCTGCAATAAGGAAACCATCATAGACAATGCAACTGCAGAATCTCCCTCTCCATCTCGTCGTACTATAGAAAGACAAACCCTCATCTCAAAGCAAATTGCACTGGAAATTGTCAGAATGAGTCTGGTCCCTCGAAGGCAAGCAACCCGGTTAAGAGAAGAACGGTTAAGATAATATTGCTGTAGGGCAAAAGGTTAAGGTACGACAGGTTACGAGTCCCACTTGTGGGCTCATTTGTTGGGCGGGAGCAAAATTCAGACTAGCGCCAAGACTGCACTTAATGGGGATAGTCACCTGATAACTTTTCCCACTGTCACAGCAGTGGCCGGTATGAGCCATATCAGGTTTAACAGCCGATCAGCTGAGTTCCCATGGCCAGATAAAGTAACCAGATAACAGTGTTATCTGGTCAAGGTTTATTTCTGTCTGTCCCACTACTGCTAAAATCTCAGGAATATTCCAGCCAATTTACCGCATCTATTCAAATGATGTGAGCACTTCTCTGAGAATTTCAGGGCCCTAGAAGCTGTGAACCTTGCAAAGACCAGATACTCTACCTTTATATCGAGAGGTTTGGAGAGAATGGAGGTTCAAGTTTCTTGCTCTGGTATATGTAAAACTCACACATATACTAGACTTTCAAATTTCTCAACAGCTGTCAGTCCGCAAAGTCTCTACACTAGTTGGCCGCTAGGCGAGCTCAAAATTTGATTTCAAGGTGTGGAATACTAGTAATTGGGTCACAATAATGCACCCTGTATCACTGTGCAAGACTCGCTCCATGTTAAAGGCCATCCACATCCAATATCATTGTGGCTAGCTTCCAATGGTTGAGTTTGATGCAAGTGTTGTGCACCGCCGGCATCATGGTTTGACAGAAATGAGCTCAGGTGCTTTTAATTTCCTGCAGTTTTCTTCTTTTTTTTCACACTCCGATACCCAGTAAAGCCGCGAGCAACACAAGGTTCCTGAGTGTGCTGATCTCTGAAAAACGGGCGTCTTTCAAGTTGGCTTGTTCTAATGCCTATCTGGAGAGCAATGGATACGTGAAGTCAGTGACCGAAGGAGAATGAAACACAAATGGGGACTCGTACTTGCTGCCAAAGGACGGCCTTTAACCCACTGGTAAAATACGGCTCTATATGAGAAACCATCACAGCCGTTCGCGGAGCATCTTACCCGGAGATAAGATTCCCGGCGGCTATTACTCATCTTCTCAGCCGGCGAAAATAATACATTTTCAGTATTTTTTGGCGGGCGGGGGTCGCAAAGATATATTATTTTCCCGGGCCGAGAAGATGAGTAATAGTGACGAAGCATCTTATCTCCGGTGAAGATGTTCCGCCAACGGCTGTGCATGTGAATAGATACTCTGGATCCCTTGACGAAATGCCCGATGAAACGCCTTGAAACGCGAGGCTTTAGCTCGCCCCGGAAATGAGCAGGAACAAATGTTCTTCCTGACAGAAATCTCACCCTATTGCACCACAAACTCACATTCCAATTTCGTCAAACATTAGGAGTCCCACTTGTGGGCTGGTTTGTTCGGTAGGAGCACTTTTCAGACCAGCGCCAAGACCGCCCTTAATGGGGTTAGTCACCATAGCCTTTCTCACTGGCACGGCAGCGGCCGGTATGAGTGATATTGTCCCTTCCGGACCCATCATGCACTTTGGAGAGTTATTGGGAAGCAATGCAAGGTTCCTGGTAGACCTATAACAGCTTCCTCATCCCGAGAACCTCGATAGAGGAACAAATATTTGGCATGGACGTTTCCGACCCGACCCGGCTGAGTCATGAAGTCCATTCCGGTCGGGAAAGGGGTCGCACATCCTGTACTGCTAATACCATTGGTTAAATCCATGGTCTGTGACATGTGCAAGGTCTATACATGTGAAAAACTCTCATATGCCAAAAAACGGCGGCACAATGAGACCACGCAAGCGGTTTCGGTCAGTTTATTCAACCATACATTTTGGCGTGCATGCATGCCTCATTTGATATCCTTGTTAAGCTATCTGTGTTTGCTTTAATAGGTTTCAGTCAAGTATTCATCCACTTTATATCCAAAAAGGAGCAGCTAAACCAGTAGGATGTGAGGTCCAGGGACGGTCACGGCGTCTGAAACCAAATCAGCGAGGTCATATCCACCTGCATCAGCAATATTGACCGGTTCCCATTCAAATTTCCCCTGCCATCCCCAGAAATACCCCGGAAATGCACATAAATGCCTGCCGAGTCATTATTACGCTGCTTTTCTGGGTCTCCCATCATATCTGATATATACTCCCTCCAAAAAAGAAAAGCAGGAGTGAATCTAACAAGTGGTGGATGTGTGACCCTTTCCTGAGCGAGCGAATACTGGATATGGCCTTCATTATGTTAGGATTCAACCAGGTTCCCGAGTGCAAGCAGTTCCATGAAGAAAAGACCGATTAGAGTTTATTGCGAAAGGGAAAAAGGGTAAGGTACGACACGCTAGTCTTATTGTCGTAGATTCAGGACTCCAATAGAGATGAAATAAAACAATGAATTGCGTTTGGACCCGAGAGCTCGTGGGCGGTCAAACGAATGAAGAACAAGTACACGAGGGCCTGGTATATAAGAGAAATAACCGAAGGCTATACGTGATGGCAACTGATAATCAAAGATGAGTACGAATGGGGCTTGATTAGCAATCCAACTCCAATAAGTCTCCCGAGTCAGCCTCTAGTATTTTTTTGTGAAGACAGTCGTTCCCATCAATATAGAGTCTGATTTGAAACACGCCCATCAAGCCGGGATACAGCCTTCCGATCTTTTCGGACCACGTGGTAATCACATGTGGCCTTCAAACTCCGACGGGCCGTTAATTGATAATCCTTCTTCACGCGTTCTTCACGCGTTCTTTTACCACATCGACGCGAATCCGGTCCGTAATGGAGGCCGCAACCACCGGCGATGCTTCCCGATTCCTTTCGCATACCGGAATAGCGCTCTGTCACACCATTCTCAGACCGCTTCTTCCCTTCACGCCTCATGACTATCAGATTCGAGGGGTCTGCGCAGCGTTGGACGGATTGGATGTCTTTGCAATTCTTCCAACATCTGCTGGAAAGACTGGATTATTTTATATGTTCATTCTCGTCGCACGCGCTATTTCTGTCAATCCGGACATCTGTCCGTGGAAATCATTCCCTGAAAATCCGGTCCTTATTGCGATCTGTCCGACAAATTACATCGAAAACCAGCTTGTGAGTATAATTTTCGTTGTAATGGGACTTCACTGAGTCAATCTTATTGGCACAGGAGAATACACTGCTCAAGTTGAATATTCTCGGCTTGGTCATTAATGCGGAAACCTCCAAAGCTGCGCTTCTCGATACTACAAATCCGGTGGACCTGTGGAAGAAAGCTCAAGATGACCTTTGTGTTTCAATGCTCATAATATCGCCGGAGCAGTTGAAGAATGATAGGTTTGAGGGGCTGGTGAAGAATAAAGAATATTCAACTCGAATTTGTGCACTCGGAGTTGACGAAGTTCACCTGGTGCTTCCGTGGGGAGTGTCATTTCGACAACCTTTTCAACAGATTGGTTACGCAAGAGCCCGTTTACCAGACAGTGCTGTAGTCATAGCACTCACTGCGACGATGCGAACTGGACCAGCATTTGATTCAGTTTGCAAGTTCATCGCACTGCGACAGAACAATTATCACTTGATCCGTCGCTCTAATATTCGACCTGATATCCAGATCATCTATCGAGAGATGAAGTCCAGTGTCGGTGGAAAGTCATTCCCGGAACTGGATTGGATTCTTCCCTCTGGTCGTACTGTTGTCCTGTTCTGCAGAACTATCAAATTTGGCACAAAGGTACAGGAATACCTCCTTCGAACGGACACCGGAGACAGAAGTACAGCCACCCAAAGAATCAGGACATACACGTAACTACGGCTTTATGTACGAGAAACCGTGTGAATAAGTACCGCGGATCCTGTGATGAGATGCCTGAAGAAACACGAGGCTTGAGCTCGCTCCGAAACAAGGCATACTCAGCCGGATTGGGCCGGAGACATCAAAGCCCAAAGTAAATTCTGATTTACCAGGCCCTCTAGTTTTGACAAGGTTCCTGGTAATGAGGCTACCAAAATTACTGACTCTTTGCATGGTGGCCCCTTGTTGGCATTAATTGACTGGTAATGGGCACTAATGGCAATGTCAGACTCTCAGCAGTCCAACAATAAATGGTCTGAGCCTCTGAGGGCTCAGTTGACCTCTAGAGTGTCTTTTCTATGTTGCAGAGTGTTCTAGGGTGAAACCTTGAATCAAAGCGCTCTCCATGACAAGGGTCAATGTTGAGAAGGTCTCAGATAGTAGTATTACACAAAGTAAGACTACAAGGTACATGTGAAATTAAATGAGAAATTACTGGTGAGGATGAATTTGCAACTTCTGATTTGGAAGTTACTCGATCACTTGATCCAAGATCTATCTGGAGAGCAATGGAGAAAGTTGGTGACCAAACTTTGAGAAGAAGAATGAAACCCAATTGAGGACTCATACTTGCCACCGAAGGACGGCCTCTCTCCCATTGGTTGAAGAATTCATGTCGTGGAGGGTGGCACAGGTTTCTCGGAGCTGGCGTCATGTTGCGGTGGAATATCCCAAATTACTTATGGTCCACGATAATGCTCAGCAACCAAAATGGTGATTTCAGCCAGGATTCCACAGCAATGCTGCGGAGATCCTGCTTGCCTGCTCTGCAAATCCACAGGACTGGTGGAATCTCCCTCGACGTGCATATCGAGACCTTCTACCCACTTTCCCCTCTTATTTGTCTTCTCCTTCCAACTTCATCTCATTGGCGTAACCTTTCACTCAATATAGGCTTTGACACGGCAACCTACAATGTTCTCTCACCAATTGTGGGGTCAACTGCATGTCTGGAGATATTCAAGCTCATGGTGATCGAGTATAGTAGCTCGTCGCTGTCGATTATGTTGCCGCAACTGTTCCTTGAGAAGATAGCCCAGTCTTCGCCCTGACTCCATTCAGTGGAGGGTGTATTCGAGTCGCTCAGAGGTTGCAATTTGCCTTGGACGCAGATTCATTCTTATCACGAGGGCATTTCCCCACTCCACATACGCATCTCGGCTTTCATCTCTCGCGACTAAACACCTCGGAGCCTTGTTATCCCGTTACAGCTCACTCAAAGGGCTCCATCTATCTTCATTTGGAGCAGCCGCCAGACCTGCTGCTGGATTGATCTCAATTTTGGAAGCCATTCCGAGCTTGCTCGCTCTCGTGCTCGATTTGCAACATCGAGAGGCAGAGTTCGCTCATGAAGTAATTAGCAGGCCCATGCTAGGTGCCAGCTTCAAGGTTTTGGGCCTCTGGGAGGGCATTGGGAGGCATAACTTGTTTCCGAGTATAGCCTCCGCTTTGGCTTCGACGAATGTGACTGGTGGGCCACACCGTGACCTCTTCATTGAAGCTCGGCCCAGCTTGCGTATCGTCACTGGGCCGTTCGTTCTTCCAGCCTTTCTTTAACTGATGACTCTTTTCATGATCCTCTCGAGCTCAGGCCTCGTCCATACCTTGCTCTCCAGTACTATATTCTCTCTCTTGTTTGCTATACTTATCCCCGGAATATCGGGGTGAAGAATCTTCTCACTGCATCCATGTAAACATCACTTCCTGCAGGTGGATATTTGCGCCTGGAATCCAGCATTGATCCGAAAAAGTCGACACATTTAACAGCGCTTGGAGCGTGCCCAAACATCGAGTCTCTTTAAGATTCATTAGCCTAAAATTTGCCTTTCTCCTGCTGAATAATCCCTGTAGTCTCCAACAGTCAATTTGATCAGGACAGACGAAGATTCTCATCACATGGTACATCAAGTGACATACGCGATACAAAACCAACCTTGAGGCTCTGTAAAGCATTTTTTGCATGTCCAAATGACATTATTGCAATTTTCATATTAGATAAGAATCGAGAAACAGAAGAAAAACTTTTTTTTATGGCCACCTCACGCAAAAAAAAACTTTTCTTATTTTCTTTGGCAGAGAAAAATATTTCCTTTTTTTTATAGCCCTGCCCAAATTTTTTTTTTCCCCCTCACTACATGAAAGAACAAGTTTTTTCATTTCTTTCTGGAATCTCACCTAATATGAAAATTGCAATAAACGTTGCTTTGGATCCCGTTGACCTTTTTGGCATCAGTAAGAGACCAGAATCCGTTGACTGCGGACTCGGAATGATGCACACGGAGGTGAGGTGCATGAAGCATAATCAGCGATGTTCAAGGAACACACTAATCTAAATGTGCTGACTATAACGTTGCGTCATCTTCTCCCAATATCCGGCTCAGAACCGAAGTTTCGCAGTGTACTTCGCTCCGTCTCCGAAGCCTGACGTTAATATCTATTATTGAGGTATATAAGCCGGGGTTTACTGATAATCCTTCCTTACCCCGGCGCCTATGGAATCCCTGCTTCATTCTGCGCAACTTTTACAAGCGGTCAAAGTGAGTATCTCTTGGGTATTGTCCTGACTCATCTAATCTGCTTCAGTATGTCAACGGTGATTGGTCCTGAATATCTGATTTATATTGGGTTAATCTTACTCAACAGTTTGTAGCTTTGGGCTACTAGTGCGGTCTTTTATTTGTCACGCCGACAGTTGTGAACTTACTGATCGACTAGATCTACGACTCGTTATTGACGATGGACGGTGAAGTAGTCATTTCGCTGCTCACTGTATTGAGAGGTTAATCCCGTGCTAGTTGAGATTGATTTGGCGCGCAAAGATGGGATTCGGGACATTATTGTATTTTACGGCGCGTTACATCACGGTCCTGGACCTGCCGTTGGTGATTTACTGTGAGTCAATGTTCGTTGGATGGCGACTTTGAACTCAACGGTACTCAGACAGCCTAAATCGGAGTTTATCACCACAGGTATGCACTTTGAAGTGACTCGCAGCCGCTGACTGATAGTACCAGGGGTGTCATATCCTTTATTCTTTCAACGTTTGTTCGTGGAATCTCTTTCCTGTCTGTCTAGCTCTGAAATATTTTGTAGGGACCACTGTGGTGGGCATCATAGCAGCAGAGAGTCAGCAATCTTGTCTCAATTATTTGATAGCTGATCCTATTTTTCTCAGCGATCCTGCTTCTCCGAGCATGGGCATTATGGGTACGAAGCATGAGAGCCCTGAAGGTTCTTTCAATGATATCACTGGTTTGACCCATCAGTCTCGGTGTTGCCTTTATTCAAAATCGTCCTAAGGCAATTGTCGTCCCCTCAGTTGTCCTGACGGTCAGATATCTTGAAGAGATGCAATGTGAGTGTTTCTCGATGCAATCAATACTGATCTATAATTTGTTAAAGTCGGTCTTCCACAATCACCGACCATATCCGGATGTTATCCCCTGCGTTCAAGTAATCTCAGATTCATAGTCTACGTTCTCATTATTGTCGAAGAATCCGGTCAGTAATTCCTGTCACAACTTGCGTATATACTGAATCATTATCCCAGCCGTGATGTTCTTTACGCTTTGGATAGGATATAAGCGCTACATGGGCAGTAAAAGCCAGCTTGTTTATGTCTTGTACAGAGATGGCATCCTGTACTTTGTCTACCAGTTCTGTGAGTCTTCAAATCCACAGAGTTCGATGGAGTGAGAATGATCGGATTCGCAGTCTTTCACCTCGGCAATGTCGTTGTCATGATTGCGGCACCAGTGCGTCTTTGCCTTCTGCCGCATTTCACGCATTCGAACTAGTTTTAGCCCGAGCTATGGGATCTCCTAAACACGTATGCATACCTTTCAAATTTTATTCTGACCCTTCCATTGACGGATATCCAGAATTCAGCGTGTGATGCATACCTTGCTTTCAACCAGAGTCATGCTCCACGTCCGCGAGCTAGATAATCGACTCGGAAAAGAAGACACTTTTTCCTTTTCCAGCATCAAGTTTCGTGCAGTTCATCCAGATACGTGTCGCTCATTGGATCAGATAGAGAGAGAATCGTTAGATAGAATAGGCTCAGAAGATGGCATATAATTACCCCGACAGACGGGATAACGAGACGGGACATCTAAATGAATTTTCCTGCATGTCATACAGAAGGTCCTGCGGATCCTGGATGTAACACCACTCATACAATCGCGAGAGTCCCCTGCCATTGATTTGACCTCCTCAGCATTATTTGTGTTTTCCAAGGACTACCATTTTGAGACATGAGGCAGGAGGTGGGACAGTGAGCGCACATTTAACAACCACCTTCCATCTTGAGCTGATCCGATGCCTGGAACAATCAGCCGAGATGGGTGCTGGCCTGACCTAAACACAGTAACCCTATACTGTATCGCTAAAACCCAACTTGACAGAATCCTGTCACAAAGTCCCTCATAATTAATGATATTTAACAATACCTACAGGGACAGCATCAAAGCCTTCTAATTAGATGCTACATACAGGCCACATGTTCGGTCTAACTTGATGTAATTGATGGATAGGTGTATTTCTAGCAAATCAAGAGAGCTGAGATCATAGCAGAAAGAAAGATGAGCTGGCAGTGGCAGTGCCAACCTGTGCCGTCAGGTGCCACTTCATGATCTGATTCAGAATAAAAGGATGACCTAACTGACACGTATTGATGCCAGGGATAGTATTGACTCTTGAGCCTTTGTGATGGTCTGGAGCACACCTTTCACCAGAATCAGCTTGCACAGACCAATGATCCCAAAATTTACCAGAGATCAAGTTTGTTCTATAGAGAGGCATACACAAGGAGTCAGTATATCTGTTTGAGACTATAATATATTGTGAAAAATATTACATATTTGAGAGCATCTGGATCAGAGCTAGCAGTCCAGAATTGATGTGCATAGCTAGATAACATGATTGTGCCACAGTTTCCAAAGTTCTGGCTCCAATTTCTGCATATATTGATGCTTCCTGTTCTGTTCATATTAATCAGTAGTAATAAGTGTCTCTGGAACCAACTGCGACTCTCAGAACAATCAGAAGAAACATAGAGGTTCTGGCAGAGCAGGAACATCCGGTCTAGTCATTGTTGGGAAGAATGCACATCTTGAGATCGACACTGATGTTGAAAGAGTCTTCCTCTGAGCTTGTATGTCTGGCTACAGCTACATACAAGCTCTTGTCTTGTCTCTCAAGGAACAGTTCAGTGGATGGTTGATTAGCCATGTTATAGTTGCTAGTTTACTCAAGGGTGATACAGGCTAGGACAGCTTTCTCTATGTAAAATATCACTGTGCTACTGTCTATCATAGCTGTATATATATTTTATATATGTCTGACCGACAATTGACTGATGAGATGCATACATACCTCTATAGCACAACCCAGTTTTGAACCCTCTACAGTGGCAACTTTTCTCTGCATCTTGGTTTTTTCCCATGTGGTTTTACTAGTCAGGTTTTACTGTCTCCCTGTGCTGCCTTTCTTAGACTCTCATCTACTATATAAAATATGGCTAGTCTATTTGGTTTTGGTAGTCCAGTTGTGAGATATTATATTCTTATATCTGTATCTGTAGGGTACAGTAAGATAATAAGGGTGACTCCTAGTGATGTTTGTTAGTTTACTGACTTGAGTAACAAAAATCAGTAGAATAGTTCTTTTACTGTATTTCAAGTATAATGAGGTACTTAATGATGTAAGATTCATGTTGTTTCATTGCTGATGTAAAGAAGGGAGACTCATATCTGCCACTGGAACAGTTGGCCTCTATCCCACTGGTATCCAACATTTTACCAGCCTCACAATCTACAAAGCATGTCAGAAAGAGTGGTTGTAAGACCTCCCTGGATGCATATATGAATCACATTATCCACTGTAGGATCTCTGTTTCTCATTAATATATGCAAGCCCTGAAGGAGATCTAGTGACTGTCCAGACTGGTGCATTAACAGCTACATTTGCATTGGTATTTGCGATTCTGAAGGTCTTGTCTCATTTGCCTTCTGATTCTACTTGATTGAACGTAACATAGGATACCACAATGTGAACTGCACAGCGAATGAGCTTATGTATATAGACTTATGTCTCAACAACTCCTTTGCTTGGGGTTTCGCGCTCCCAAACCTCTATCTCAGCACAATACTCAGCTTGTATATTTATCTTCCTAGCTCTCAGTTAGTTTCATTGACCACTCGCCAGATTGAATGCACATCATTCATGGAAGAATAGAGGAGATGTACTTTATCCCGCACCTGCCAATGATATTTCCATTCAGAGTGGATCAGTACGTGCATTTCCAGAGTGTGCTGTCCATGAGCCGATAACCGTCTGATCTTTTCTAGAACTTTTGCGAGAGTATGGCTCTGCAGAATCCAGCCCAGACTGATATACTGTAGAGATGCAATCTGTTCGAGTTGAATGGCGAGATGACAGTCCAGAGAAATGACTTGGTAAAGGAGGGATGGCCAGTGGGTCCACACTATCAACTACTATTTTGCCAATCCAAAATCCTTGATAAAGATGCATGCTTTCTCATGACTAGATTTGATAGTCCCCACTTCAATTCTTCACATGATCACCTCACTGAGATGTGCGCTCGAAAAATATTATGCAAGATAGAATATTTTTGACACCAATGCATTTCGAGAGGTGCCTGTGGTCACAAGTCACATGTCAGTGACCTCGCGCGCGGAGATAAGCTTGATAATGGACTTGCAAGGTTGTGTTGCACAGTTGCACAAGGTCCTAAAACTCTGGATTTTGCATTACCAAGTGCTTGGACGATTTTTTGAGCCGCAAGGATCTTGGTACAATTGCCATGTCTCAGACTCTCACAATTTCATCTGCTTGGAGGTCAACTGAGTTTGTCAGCTTCACTGCACTTGCAGTGTTTCCGCCTGTTTTCATTGGAATTGGGGTGGCTCATCACAGTTGAGCAGGGTCCCCATTGTTTAAGAAGTACCTATTCAGAATAATAGTAATATTAAGCACAACAATTGTGTATCATATACTTGAACTTGACTCATGCAAAATTGGGCTTTCCTACAACATTGGGACTCTGATCAATATGTCGCGTGAGCCGCCCATTTGAATGGATGCCCAGTCAGACTGTTGTCCAAATGAGATCTCCATGGTGTTCTAGAAATCCATTGAGCCTCTACCGCAACCCAAAAATGGAATTTACTTGGTCGTTAACCGTCCTGACTCCGAAACCTGACGTGGAAGCCATGTCATGGGTGGACCCTGCCATGATCTTGTCAAGCAAGTTCATTTGGCTTGCAACAATGTTACACACATGTGAATTGATTTCCGTTGTGGCTATTCAAAAAGAGTCAGTAAGAAAAAGTGGTACCACAGAACTTGAACCCACCTCATGCTGAAACCTTGACTGCTCCTGGAATGCATATGTTATTAGTGATCAACAAGTGTCATGCAATATCTGGGACGCACATGCCGGTGACGGTCATCATCGCTTGTCCATTGCCTGGTGAGGTCACAATGATCATTTGACCTGTGGGTCATGGTAAACCAGAGGAAGGGTTGACTAGAGAATTCATACTAGGGTTATAGGTGCTGTAAGGACAGATTATTGAACACAATAAAATAGTTGGTAAATTGACACTGACATCTGAGCTGGATTTCCATAATTGAGCTTGAAGGTAGCACTGTTCCCTTTCGTGGCACCCTGTTGAGATTTCCTGCCATCTATGAGGTATCCCTGGGGATTCATCAGATTCATATGTCAATCTCTGCCTCAATCACCAACATCATGATAGTCATGTTGATCATTAAAGCTATCTCTCTTGTAAGCATCTTGCAGGAGTCTTCCACCGTGCATGAAGTATCCCTGAGGGTTTATCAGATTTATATATCAAGCATTGTGTGCATCACCAACATCAGGATAACCTCGTTGGTTGTTGAAGCTGTCCTTCCTAGGGCCATCCTGCTGGAATCTCCCGCTGTCCATAAAATGAGCCTAGAAACTTATGAGAAACACATGTCAAGTGGGGCTTGAATTACCAACATCAGCAGATCCGTGTTGAGTCTTGAAGATGTCTCTTCTAGAGCCATCATGGTTGAATCTTCCACCGTCCATAGAGGACGCCTGAGGATGAATCTGATGGGCATGCTGCGCGTAGCCCGAGTGACAGGCATCAGGATGATCATGTTGATTGTGGTGAATGTTGGAATTCATGTGGGCATTGGTGAATGTGAGGATGGTGATAAGGCTGGCAAGCAGAGTCAATTTGGAGTGGAACATTGTAGTGAATGTGAATCTGGAGAAGCTAGCATGCATCAGCGGTATTTTATACTTGATATCAGTATTATTCCTAGTTAGTACTAATGTCAGGCATGGGTTCACGTGTTCAGGTCCCTGGAAAGATCATCTCTTATGTGCGCCTTACACCCTTGGGCGGCCATCATGGCATGATTGCCACTGATTGAATGCATGCAACATGTCACTCAAGCTAGATTAGATTTTGTTGCCTGAAACAAGCCTGGAATTTCTCTCCCTCAGGTCAATGTGGCTTTCAAAACTGACCCGCCCCTAGGATCGTTGCGTTCTTTAGTGTCTATGGTGCATGTCTGGCTCCATTGGAAGCTATGTGAACTCTGCCTGCTTGTATACATTGACAGGCCGGAATTCAATGAGATCTATGGACAACGGAATCGAGAGCCTGAAACAAGAGATAATTGTTTCATTCCCTTCCATGTTGTTTCTGTTTGTTGTTTCTCAGTCTTAGCTGAGTCAAGGGCTAACAGTGACCAGTCCCATAAAGCTAGCCATCGGGTGTACTTGCTGCCACCAGTTGCATCGTCAAGATAAGGGAGACAAATATGGGTATAGTAGAGATCTACTGGTGACTCAACTAACTGCTCATATGTAGTGCTACTGTTTCCGTGCGGTGCACAATACTAAGTGACGCTGCTTGAAGACACCGCTATATCTGCTAATTGCTCAGAAAGGAAAAATATGGTATTCATTCATGCAACTTGTGCATGTTCCTGACCAATGTCAAACATTCATGTTTCGCTAAAGATACACTCAAGAGTCAACATCCATCCTATTGAGACCTAAATCAAATCGAAGTCCCATGGTTTCGACTGAAAAAGCATCCCTGGACTTATCAACTGACATAATGTATCCGGTTTGGTCACCATGATTTTCCACTCGAAATTCAATCACGAGAAAAACAAATCTGTTATCCTCCAACCTAAGAGCAATGACACTGAGATATGAACACAAGAGAATGACTAAGAGCCAGACACTGACAATGTTTCAAAGCGGTCATGCCAGAATCCGATCTGGTCTGGAATGACCCATGGTCGAGTCTATAATTACACTCGCCGCTGCTGAGTTCACTGGTGCGGTGCTCCTGGGCCCTGACTCCTCACCAAAAATAATAATAGAGGCTAAATATACATTGCTTTGCAGATTTTGCGTCCTCTTACGGTGTGAAGAGCACAAAATTAGTAGCAATGAAGGTTTCAGAAGCTGGACAGATTAAGCCAGTAGGTCTTATCTTGGTTGTGACCGTAAATCTTTCAAGTTTGGCCCTAATGACTATTATACACCACGTTTCGGGCTAAAATATTCGCAGGGTGGGGTGAAAGAGTTGGGATATATTTAGAGAGGTTTCTATTTTGGGCCGGAATACGGCATATATTCCCAGGTTGGAGTAGATCAGTTCAGATGCGGTAGACATTGCATATATGTTGGTAGGTCCCTTACTCCAACCCCGGAGCAGGGCCTTTGTTAATCTTCCTCGCTTGATCTCTCGGTGACTTGTGACTTCGTCTGACTTCATTATCTCAAGACCGGCGCCTAATTCTAAATGGGGCCTGACACGTGGGCGCGGCGATCAATTCCGACTTCTTCGCGTTTTTCAACAAATGTGAGATCACAGGTCACACAAGTGACTGAAGCGTGACCTGCCCCGTGATACTAAGGGACTTTCCGCCAAAAACCCATTTCCTTTTCGAGCAAATATACCTCCTTTTCCCATTTTCCGGAGGTTCACTGTGACTGCTTACGTCTTTGCTTAGCTGTTATCAGCGCCATAGGGGCTGAAATCATTGAAGAATCTGCAAGTCCGATATTTTATATTTCTGTATAATTTTCAGGTGACGACAAAGGCGTCGCGTACAGTTCAAGCAGCTAAAAGGTACAAGGCAGAAGAGATACGAGAGACCAAAGAAAGTTCATACACCTCTGAGTAGCCATGATAAGTATTGTCTTCCGGGTGATCCGAGAGACGCGCTGAGACGTAGAACCGCTGGAGAGAAACAACCTCAGAGGCTCTCCAAGAAATGACACTTGCGACATCTGGAAGGACTGGGGCTGACCGCGTTGCAGAGCGAGTACTCTCTCATAATCATGATGGTCATGATAGAGCATTGAAGGCTGCAACAATTTTAGAGGACGCCATCTAGGAAGCACCATGAGACGAATCTTTATCCAAATGAATGCTGTTATCGTCTGAGATCCTCGCAAATATAAGGAAACAGCCGTCAATCACGCCAAAAAGGCATGGCGACTATAAAACACATCAGAACCATTGAGAAGGATTGCACCGGGATTCATTTCCAAGCCATATGGACAACAGGAGGTCGTATATCGTGAGATATAAGAGGAATAGATGTAATTCAAAGGTGACAGCAATAATTTAGAAAGAATCTACGTAACACAATAAGCGATGGAGAGACCACGAGAGGGAAAGCGCACCAATCATAGAGCTAGCTGCTGCTAGTACGAACCCTGTCTGACCTAGTAGTACCTCACTGCCTGTCTGAACCATTCCATTACCATCCATGTTGATCTTTCCTTGAAGACAAGAGCTCCCTGGTCGTCTAAGAGGAAGGATACCGTGCTGTAGCGTTTGAGCAATGGGTGCAGGATCAACGAGCATGAAGGTCACATGGCTCCGAGATGTCTGAGACAAGAGCCATCACCGACCGAGGCCGGACAGAACAATCTTATCTGTGACAGTCATTTTCTCAGGGGCAGCTGAAAAAGGAAATTGGGTTTTGGCGGAAAGTCAACACTGCCCCGTGATAATGTTCGACTATAATTCGCAGTCCAGCAGGACCACGATGCGTTAGAGACACTGAATAAAACTAGTACTTAGGATGGCTATGCACCAATCTAGTCCAACCTTGGAACAGCTCATCTACTCCAACCTACTCCAAGTCTACTCACACCCTGTGAACAGGCTTGCATAATTTCCCCTTGGAGGATATGGCAGCGAAACGTGGTGATACTCTTGATATCAGCCAATGAATCAGGAAAGCCAGGAAATACTCAAACTGTTCCCGGATTTGTGAGCTCTCTGCTCTCCGAAATAAATATAGCTTGTTAGAGGTAAATAAACACACTGCTGGAAGACATGGGTCTACTGTACAGTGACCTCTGGTGTGTCTGCGTTGATGAATCTGCGAGCCACCTAGAACAGAGATTGGTTACGAGACCACGTGAGTGGCTCGTTTGTTGGGTGGGAGGGAAATTCAGGAGAGCCGCAAAGGAGAACCCAAAGGGGAAGCAACGGCCGGCGTACCGCACGTGACTCTTCTACCCATCGTGCGGTCTATTGTTCGATCCCGACTGCTGCCACTTTTTTGTTTCTTAACAAATTTCCCTTCCCATTGCCTTAATCCGTTGATTTGATGAGTTGTAGTCTGTGAGTAACACATTTTTGGTTTTTTGGTCATGTTTTCATTGTCACTGTCTATTAGTTACAGCACCAATATGCAATTAGCTGATGATCATGGGGCTTGTTTGTTGGGATGCAGAGAGATTCAGTCTAATCCATCAAAGAACCCAATGGGGGTATATCATGGGTGCACAGCCTGCCCGTATCACCCCTTGCTCCCATCTACCATCTTCAGTTTGGAACACCCTTGAGGGATCTCCAGCTTCAATGGTTACTAGCCTGACTTGTCAACTCATTTGTTGAGAGGGAGCCATTTTAAGAGCTGCACCACATAGCAGAAAATCACTTTCCCAGCCTTTTCCTTTTCCTGCCCTCATTTTCTGTTCCCTCGTTCAGGTTGCATTCAAGCTCATTCATTCTTGGTCAGTGGTAAGCCACTGGCTGAGCTCTATGAAGACTATCATACCATTGCTTGAGGATAAATCCTAACTTGATTCCTCAATTGTCTCTCTGTTGTATTGTTTTCACAGCAAGACACAGTTTCCCCGAACTCTCCAAAGGAGAAGAGGGTTCTCTGTAACCCACAGACAAGCCTGAATTGCTGATGGATGCCCACTTTTTCCAAGGCTAAACCTTTTTTGTACTGTTGCTGGGTATTTCCATCGTTTGCTTCTTGGACCATTGCCTGACCATAGAAAGGTCCTCTGTTTGCCTGTTTTTCAGCTGATGGCTTGCCTGCTACCTTTTACAAGTTCATATCTTGCAGTAGACACCATCTAGCCATAATGTGAGTTCACACATGGTGGTTCAGCCATCAATTTCCAAATTGTTGTTACCATGTTCAAAGTGAGTTATCTGTCCTGAGCTATGAGCCATCGACCAAAGCTCAAGGGTGAGTAACTACAAAGGACAGCATGACATGAGCATTCAGGAATAAGTAGTTATCTGGATCTAGAGCATTAGAACTGGGAAGCCAGACAGGCAGCGGGCTCCATTTTTTTTGGAAATTTCCCAAAATGGTAATCTTCCTTAAACCTAGATAACTTGTAGATAACTTCAAGTATATGCATTTCCACCTCAAAGAGTGAAGAGGACTGGTGCAAAGCACTGCTAAGAATAAGTATATGGTATATTGCTTGAATTGTGCCATGAGCTTCATGTGGACGGTGAAAGGTCAGGTGACTATTTTCCAAGCTAATATCAACTGATGCCGGAGCTGTCTTGGAGTCTTGGCTTGCCTCTTATGTTCATTTGGTCTTATATTTTGTCACAGGTTGTCCTCTTCAATTTTAATCCAGTAATTTACAGTAGTGGCTTGAGCTGGTAATGTCCAACTTTCCCTGCCGAAATCAGCCTAGCAACTAGTGTGAAGGACGGCCCATACAGCCTACAGGTACAATTGTAGGTGGCAGATTGGGAGCTCGTATTTGCCACTTGGTGGCCTCTACCCCACTGGTTTGTAATGAACGACAGACCCGGAGGATAAAAACCTTCAAGAAGGAACATGACGGTCGTACCTATTCGCCTTCGTCCTCGCTCCCAGCCCAAAAAGCCTAGTGCTTTGGTCTACTGTTCCGAGAAACCATCTAATGCCCAGTAGACGTCGCTACAACTCAACTGGGTGTCATGTCTTTCTCTGGTCTGTTTTCACCTCCCCTTTCAGTACGGCTCTCATTCCCGATACTAGTAATGCTGAGGCTTGCGTCGACGCGATCGACGAAAAGATGGGTGATATCGAGGAAGTAATCGACACCAAGGAGTTGTGCGGTGACTCAGAGGCCGAGGAAGACGATTTTAGTGACGCCATGACCACTGTCGGCGATGAAAGCGCCGCCAAAGCCCTCCAGACGTTGAAATGAACCCTGCCGCTGCTTAAAACATTGAATTATCGCTAACTATCGAATCATCTGACCATGACTGCTATTTTGCAACGTTAAAAACCTTATTGATGGCTATCCCCTGCTTATAATTTGATATAATCTGCAACCCTTTTTTTTATCCGGTTAATATACCTTGAAGAGTTTACTTACTCTTAATGCGGGAGTGCAACCGCCCTTTCCCAAAATGGACGATTAGTCAGCATTCCTTATATATATTTGCTCCCGTAATCACCTGATTCTTTGAACTTTAACTTGTAAGCTCATCCACCCAAACCCCTTACTTACAGTCAGTTTCAAATTAATTGGAGGTTGGTGAGTCAAAATGCCTTCCGCACTTCATTGAAATCTATTCAAGTAACTTATGCTAGCAGCTACAGTCTTCTGGATTTTCGGAAGAAAGTAGGTATTCTTGTTGCTGTATATTCATGATTGCCTGGCAATCAAAGGGAGCACTTCATCTCATGAAGAACTAGAGTGTTTATACCAGTCTAGTGAGGAGGGCAAGAGGAGGGTCAGCCTTTGGCGGCTCAGCTCGAGGTATGGCGACTCCGTGTATAGTATCAGAATCACCTGTTTTCGCAGTATTATGCCCTGCTGTGTCCATCATACAGCTTTCATGCTATATTTGGATAAGCGCTGTGAAAGATCTGTCGAACAACACAGCTTCAGGATTGATCATGAGGCTCCGTCAATCTTGCTCCTTCCCCTCATGCCCTTCAAGCTTGCGCGTTTCCTTCGCCACAACAAGATCCCTGAAACCAGCTGCATTGCTGCCCCAATTGCAGAAAGACTCAATGCCAATGATGGTGGGGCTCGGATGGCAGCAGTGATTCAAAGCCTACATCATACACGACTTGGTTTGTAGATCTGAAGCGGGCGTAAAGTCACAATAACTCTATTGGCAGATAACATCAATGCTCCAGTCCTTTCAAATAACCAGCTCACCACAGTATACAACCACCATCAGCCTCCAGACAATAAAGATGTGAGGATTTGTTGAACCCCTGTATTTAGGTTGATTGATCTTCATTGAGCAGTACGCTCAAATCAAAGTTCGAGATATCATTCTCAAAACGGAACTCAAATCTGGCACCCATCATGAGCTGCAACCTGATGGGACTCTTCGTGAGATTGGTCAGATTCGGGTATACAACGGATACATCTGTGATCAGTCCAGCCAGCCATGCTTATCCGCAAATATGAGGGACTTGCAGCAAAGGACTGGGAACGGGATCTGGAGGTGTTCTCTGCAGTGAGGTTGATATCATGGTGATCAGGGTAGTCTGGACACTGACTGACTTACACAGACATCCAAATATTCTTCAGCTATATGGTGTCTGTGATTCAAGACATTTCACTGCTCTCATCTTCCACAGTGGTCACCAAAGCACTTTTAGAGACTATCATCTTTCATTGTCAGGACCATCCTTTGTCACTTGGATTAGTGGCCTGGTGAGTGATCAATTATTCCTCAATTAATTGAATCACTCAGAGGATGACAGTTGGAGCAATACTATGTGAATACTCATCATTGTATACATAATTGCCATGACCACTGACAAACATGTACTCTAGTCAGCAGCTGATGATTTGCGCACACATCACCTAAGACCCCTGGTCGGTGATATTGCTTGCCAGACATCAGCAGGGATCTAATCCTTTCTCCAGATACCCCTTTACAATGTTGATCATGCTGGCCAGTTGATGGTCCATACTTTCTCATCATGCTCAAGTGATGGCGTCATGTGGCTCGGCTTGATTTCCCATCGATCCCATAAAGATATACAACACGTGTTTTCCAGATTCAACCCCAAGTGTTTCTTCAAGTCGTTGCTGGAGGAATACTATGATGTCCTTGCCATGACCTGTGAAATGTACAGCTCTTTGGGACTAACAAACTTCAATGTTTCCATGAGGCACCAAGAAGGCACTACAACATTACACGTGCCTAGACCATATATCTACGGGCTCAATAACTGGTATCCTGAGGAAGCCTCTGTCCTCTGTGAATGTATGCCAGATATGTCCATCCGGTGAGTAATTTGCTCATATTCTACCATTCTATATTGATCTTTGTGGCATAATAGATGCACCATTCCAACATCAGACCTCCATAACATTCAATTTTATCAATGGTTCGCTATTGGAGTGCAATCCGCTGCCTGTGAACCCAGTCATGCACCTGTCATTCACACATTCAATCTATGGGCAAGCCAGGTGCACCACCTCAGCAAGCAAATGGAGATAAATTATATGGAGATACAGACAAGTCAGTCACCAAAATGCCTTAAAAGCCAGGATCTTTGAGCAGGAATTGCAGATATTCCATGGTATATAATCATTTCCTGCACAGCAACTCCGAAAATCACTGTATGGACTGCCACTGGTGCAGAAGAGAGACTTCAGCAATGTACACTGCTATACCTCTGGTTTGACCGCACTTCGTCTAGTGATACTTGGTGGTCAACTGATCTGAAAGGTCAAGCCGTCATACCAACAACCAAAATTGAGGATGCATTCAACATTAGCTTGGATATCAAGATCTACATGCCTGAATATCACATACCCCAACAAATATATTCCATACTCTGGGATATCCACAAGGCATGTGGGTTCAATCCAGAAAGCACAGAGATAGCCGAGTATCTAGGCTATCCGCTGCTTGAACCAGTTTTGGAACCCAGTGAGTTCTTTTGTCTTTCACCCGATTACATTTGAAGGATATTCAGAATCAGACAACTACTCATCAGGCAGAGAAGTGTCGACTGCAGAGAACTCAGAGATTGGTTCTAATAATGGGTCAGAGAATGGCTCAACTTCATCTGATGATACTTTTTTCTCCACAGATTCCAACATGTAAAGTGAAGTATCCATATTCAAATGTCTGCTCTCCAGAAATCTAGTTGTGCATTATCTATCCCACTGAAAGTATTGAAAAAGAAGTAGGTGTGGTGCATGAAGCATTTGATGCCTCAACAAATTCTAACAGCCGTTGGGGGTGCCAATACGGCAAAACATGACTGAACTCCTCCTCTCATCGCTTCTGCTAAGAAAAACTCAATTAGAGCAGCGCAAGATGTCGAGCGTCACTAACTTGTTGCCTAGATATCCGATTTTGATCACAAAGGCCCCCTTCCAGCGGCTTGCAGACCTGTAGTAAACCCAGAGACTTGGAAAAATCATACAACATTGAGCCATAGTGTTGTCTGATCACGGGAGTGCCCAAAACACAATCACGGTTCATCCTGATCCAGCTCGCCCAATAGTGCTGGAACCCACGAAGCGTGAGTCAATCACCTTCAATCTGTGAAGCCTCCTTACTACTAAACCATAAGTTCATTGAACCTGGGACTTGGAGTAAAGGCATACAGAACGGGACGAACCTTCAAGTTGATGACGGATTTTTCCCTGATGGGATTTTAGTGGCATCCCTGGATCCAGTATAGCGTGGAAGCCTAGACTTAAGAAATCATCCGAGTAAGTTTCATTGTGCTCTTGCCTGGTCATGACTGCTTTTGGCCTAACAGCGACTATAGTAAAAAGCTTTGTGTCACTCAACGGAGCTGGATCGCGCATGTCACTTCATCCCAAACCACCTTTTCAGCTCGAGCTCCTACGTATACCGCTTCACCCACCTTTCAATGGACCATAAGACAACATTCAGATGCATGAGATGTAGAACCTGGGTTTAGTTCATTTACCTCGACAAGCCGCTGTGGTGGAAAACTGAACATTGGCCAAATGCCCCAATTAGGTGAATCTGTCATTTCAGAGCGCGTTATTTACCATCTTATATGTCTTCTAACAATGTCCTGACGTGCAAGAAGTAGCATCCGGGCTTTGTTTGTCCAGCTGGATGCACTCCACCTGGACCTATCTTTCTCGCTATAATCTATTCCACAGACAGTGCTGAGTGCTGGTGCAGAGCGCAGGCTACCTGTACTTACATACTATGGCATCAATGAATCGTCTACCTATTGGATGTCAGTTATTGGCGGGCTCAGAGGAAATTGACGATGCGTTTATGAGACCCATTCATGGACTTGACGATCAACTATTTATTAAAATGCTTGATAAAGACATGCCATCTCATGATTAGACTTGATGGTTCCCAATCGAAAAAGGGGATCAATGATCATGCTCCCATGATCATTCCTGACTGATACAAGTACATCCCGAACAGGTCCCAGCAAATGCGATTTGCCAGTGAGGATCAATGTATGCCTACAACCTTTTGTGCGGAGCTTCTTGAGCGCTCAGATCAACCGTGTACTAAGGCATCGGCCTTGATATCGCAAGGACATGCCGGCACGTGATCGGTTCGGCCATCACGAGAGTCGCACGCTTCCTGGCTCCGCTCATTATCGCTCGAGACGACGACAAAAGCGTTCAAAAGGCACCATAAAAATTCAGGCTCGATGGAATCCTCGATGAATATGCAGTCTGACGCCTCATGTGCCTCTGTATCCCGTCTAGTCTTGGCTCGATAGAGAAAACATAGCGACAACGAGCACAGGTCGATTTGACCTGCCGGCTGGTCTGAGAAGGAGAGACGCGATATTACTGGTGAATTACCTTCTATATATAATGAAAATGAAAATGCTGACGTCCATTCCCTGCAGATGTCGCTGTACCTCGAGAACTGCTTGTCAGCTCCTGCTCCCACAAGACCATATCCAGCGCCGACTGGCTCGTTTCGTCATTGGAATAATGCTGCTTCATGGCCCTAAAACCCATGCCGACCACCCGCGAAGCTCCTCCTGGATTTCTCGTCCCAGGCAGACGACTTTGAACTTTTCAGCCCCAAGGCCAGCGGGATGACCAGCCAGATTCGCCTGGTCTCGCCATTCATATTAATGACCTTTTTCTGTCTGAAATCGCTATTAGCCACGAAAACGTCTTTCCGTAGCGTCCTGCCGCAGACCATCGATATCGCAGCACCGACCAGCTCCAGCATCAAGCCCCGCTCGATTAGCAGGGTATCGCGGCTCGGAATATCCATTGGAAGACATGCTGTCGGTGTCCAATAGCAGAAATGTGCGTAGGTAATTCGTTTTCCAGACGGACCCGTTTGCTGATTCGACTTGGCACAGGGACCTCAGCATTACTATCGCAGGCTGCTCTCTCTGCCTCTCCGCTAGCGATTCCACGGTATTCAAGCGTGCTGAATTCCTCGCCTGTAGCCCTCTTCCCCAATCCCTGTCCCAGATCGTCGACTTGGCGGATCAACGTCCTAGTTCGACGACCATACGAGCTGGCTCCGCCGCTCCGTTTACCAATTGAACCGCGAAATGTTGGCACCAGGCATTCATCGACATGCTCCCGCAATCGGTCTGTCCCTTCTCTTGCATTATTGTTGCTATCAGTCGTTCATCATGCATGGTTAATCTAGGACGATTCTGAAAAGCTCACTTACATGGGAGAGCAAAGCGCTTATATGGCATTCGGCGGGCAGAATCTGCGACATTGAAGCAGGAAGCTGTCCGACGACGACCGACAGCCCAGCTTTAGTCGCCAACGAATTCGGAATCTCATTCGTCGCACTCGCTCTCGACAAAGTCAGGCGCTGGATGCATTGCCCAGGATATGGGGCAGCTGAGGACGTCGGGGTTGAAGGGTAATGATTTGAAGGTGAGCTCATTTCGCAGACTGCGTTTCTTTCTACAAGGTTTCGGCTTTCTGGCGAGGGAGAGACCTCCCTGTGGTCGTACGAGAGCATTGTATGAAAGAGAAGGAGGGCCAGATTTCGTTTTCTTGTTTGCTTCATTTTCGTTTCCTTGCTCCCGTCTCGGGCTAGCTCATTATGCTCATCTATGATCTCCAGCGTTGATTCGATGCACTCACCAGGTTTGGACTCAGGGACGTCATCGCCAGACTGAAGCCAACGCATCAGCTTTATCTTTGACGTACAACAGGACTGCGACCCCATTGGAGCGCGAATCGAAGGTGGGGGATATGGTGCATTGGGTCAAAGTCTGTGAGGGAGACGGAGGAGAGGGAGAAGCAGGAAAGGAAGGTGAGTTTACTTCGCTGGTACGGTCTTTTCCTCGACGTTTTCGTTTTAGTTTGGTTGTGCATCATATTTGGCTCGTCGCCTTGGGCGCTGTCCTTTGGTTTCGTGGTTGTCTCTTCGGCGCTTGTCTTGCTATGTCGGCTTGACGCTGGCTCTTTGCCGTCTTCTCTGCTTCATTCATTCTCGGTTTCTTGTTTCTCTGTGTCTCTTATTATCTTTCTCTGCGTCTCTTCCCATTCTTTTTCTGTCGCTCGACTCGTCGCTCATTATCCTTTCAGGGAAGTATCGTCACTCAAGCGCTTTTGACGATCCAGACGCTTTCTCAATCTCTCGACTTCGCTCTCGTCGACCTCATTATCGAGCTTTTTGAGGGGTTTGAGGGGTTGGGGATGGAGCAGGATGTTATGAGTCTTAGGGTTGCGCTGTTTGAGTAGTACAATCATTGATTAGATTGGCTAGGTCTACTACTATATGGGTTTCTGACGTGAACTACGGGGATTCATCTCAGCTCTGTGAGGGGGGGAAGTCGTGATAATCAAGATAGTCGGTGGCGTGTTGCTCCAATATAACTGAGTCGTGGTGATAATAAAAGTATGGTATCAAATGAGTTGGGATATCTTGCGGTCTCGGGCTACACGCTCGTTTGGGATACTGCTCCTTTGTGCTCTGCTCGTATGCGCAGAATATCCGAGCGCCCGAGATTCGCCTGCTCGCACAGATTCCTGAATATAGATCCTTCTCTGTCGAAAAGGTTGAGAACTGTATCCATCTCTGCGACCTGTCCATTATCCATCACAATGACACGATCGTAGTAGACTTTGGCAAGGAGTCAGTGACGGTTCATCCAAAAACTAGAAGCTCACCAATTGTGTTGAGTCTATGAGCAATAGTCAAGATCGTGGCTTGCGCAAACTCCGTCTGAATCGTCCGCTGCAGCTTTGCGTCTGTTTCAACATCGACACTGCTCGTCGCTTCGTCCTGACGAATCATAAGATCCAGAAGATGAAGAGATAACGGAGAGCAAATACCAGGACGATGATGCGCGAGTTTTTGACCAAAGCGCGACAAAGTGCCAACAGTTGCTTCTCTCCAGCGCTGAAATTCCCCCCGTCATCACTGACAGCGGAATCCAAGCTGAATTTTGCTTCAGCAACCGGGTCAACGCTACTGTCATTAGGCAATAGCCATGCTTTTCGAAGGACAGATATCAGTTCTGCGTCTGTCCTCAAAGCATGTGGGTCCCTAGAGCGACTTCAGAGCAGTCTCGATGGAAATTTGATGAACATACAGGTTCTGGCGCAGTGTCCCCAGAAATAAGGTGCTGTCCTGCGGAACTATCGCAAGTCGAGAGCGCAGAACATCCAAACCCATCTTGGCAATATCAAAACCGTCAATTTCGATAGACCCATTTTGAAGTTCGACAGTCCTGTATATATGTCAGCGGATGTAAGTGCCAATGTTGTCTGCACAAACCGAAATAGTGCCTGAACTAAGGAGCTTTTACCTGGGGATATGATTGGTGTCATAAAACGCTTCAAACTGAGCAAAGACATACCGGCTCCGGTTCTGCCGACGATACCTACTTTCTCGCCAGGGTGAACTTCGAATGACACACCTCGCAAGACGAGGGGAAGGCCTTCCCGATAGCTCAAGTCGACATTGCTTAACTTGATTCCTCCCTTTTCGGGCCAAGAAGCTGGTGGATCGTCCGGTGTCTTCGGAGCGCCTTCGAGCGGGAGATCAGCATACACCAGGACTCGTTCGACGGCGTTCATGGTCTGTTCAATGTGGGCAAACTGTGAAACCATCTCTGCTGCCAGAAGTATAAGGGAAAAGCGACTTCGATGCGTCGAAGCACTCACAAAATAACTGCGTGACTGGGCATGGTTGAGTTTTGAGAAGATGATACATGTAGGAGAGACTTACTTCCAAGCGTGTAAGATAAAACCACAGCAATCTTGGCTGGGTTGACATGGAGACGATATCCAGCAGCGAAAAGCGCAATTCCCAGGATGAGGACGTTACCACAGAGGTCTAATCTCACAGACAGCCAGCGTTGAATTGAGACTGTCATGTAGTACGCCCTGTTCTCTTGGTCGAGTCCAGATTCTGCATCTCGCACAGCACGGTCTACCTCGTTGTAGGCGCGTATAGTCGGTAAGCCGGTTAGCGTTTCTGTCATCCAAGTTAGGTAGAGAAGAGGGAGATGATAGAGTGGTATTACCGGCATAAGAGCTGTACAAAGTCGAGCGCAGAACAGAGTCGAGACGTTTAACCTCGACGCTGGTACGCCTATAGTACGCTTGGGCATACGAATAGAACAGAAGCATTGGCGCGAATATGATGCCAAGAAGCGGAAAGGTATAAAAGACGAGGAAAACGGTTCCAATTACCGACGCAAAGGATAAGACAAACTTTAACCAGTTCAGAGCCCGTCTTTGGTGATCAAGATACGCTGACACACCTGCATAAATACCATAGGAAGCTCGGTATCGAGAGTGTCCTGATCTTTCGAGAGACGCGACAATATACGACCTTGAGATCGGGTTAGACCATATAAAGGGATGTCAAAAACACGATGAACCCATCGGTGTGGTATCAAAGAAAGAGAGCGGTGACCGTAGGACACTGTGCAAGGCCTTTCTGAAGAGCGCCAATGCACTGATGAGGCCAGCCAATCTGTTCTGATGTTAGAATGTGACATCGAAACAAAGAGAGGAAACACACGAAAAGGCTATGCTGAGCATGAACGCCAGTATACCGTTCGCAATCCCTGCCTTGGATCAATGAAGGGAACAAAAGGAACAAAAAAATAGCGAACCCAGCGCAGCGTAGAGAGCCATATATTGTCCTGTTGTGAACCCAGGGATACTTTCGGCGGTCCAGAAGCCCAAGACCAAGCTGTCACCGACTGAGAGACCGTCAGTAGGATATCTTCAGGTCCGAAATGGAAACACCTTGTGCCGCTTGTCCAACCGTCGTCAGGAAAAACAGAATGGTTGCCCAGATAAAGCTGCTTCCGGCATACCGTAGGTATCGCCTGTAGATATCCCATGAAACTGCTCCGACGTTGCGCTCTTCGTCTTGCATCAAAGCGGCGGACAGAGGTTTGTCACCGCTTTCCTTTGCCACAATGAGGCCAACCTGTCCTTGTTTCCCCTTGTGGTCCTCGAGGCTTCCATACTCATCCATGATTCGCGAGAAGAGTCGGCTGTCCGCCATCAAATCCTGACCAAGATTCAGTAAAAGAATTGTAACTAATCCGAGACATACCTCGTAGGTCCCTTCCTCCTTGATCTCCCCATCATCCACAACATAGATGTAATCCATCTTATCCAAGACATGGAGCGCATGAGTCACTAGAACTCGAGTTTTGTGGGCGAGTGGCCCGTTCAGCAGACATCGGTCAACGATGGCCCGGCCTACGTGTGCGTCCACAGCTGATAGAGGATCATCGAGAAGGATGATTTCAGCAGACGAATATGCCGCTCTCGCGAGCGAAATACGTGACTTTGAAAGAAGCATCAGTTACGACATTCATCCCAGAGCTAAATTCGAGACCTTCTGACCACCTGGTATAGATAAGTTTGAGCAAAAATCGGTATATTCATGATTGCTTACCACTAAGGTTGATACCTTTCTCGCCAATCTCGGTCTCCAGACCTTGGGGAAGGGAGTCGAGGTCCGGGCGGAGACTACATGAGTCTATCACATCCCAGAGCCTATGCGAGTGAGACTAGCAAAGCAGAACTTGAAGGATCATTCACCTGTCCTCGTCTTCTGCTTGCCCGAACAGGATGTTATTTCGCACACTAACATTGCGGATCCAGGGTGTTTGAGGCACATATGCGACTGGAGCGCCGAAAACGACCTATGCAGAGGTCAAGCACTGGTAAAACTGGAAAAAGGTGACATACCTGTCCTCTGGTGCGCCGCATTTCACCAATCAAGGCTTGCAGAATCGAACTCTGTCGCGCATTGAGTGAGAAATGATCTGCATTGGGCAAATGACACACCTTTCCACTCGCGACGGTCCCCACGATTCCAATGAACGCCCCTCGTTGGATGCTGAGATTCAGGTTAGTGAAAACGAACGGCTTTTCGGGTTCCGGATCCACAGTCTCTGGTCCCGCCTCGACAGCTTTCTCATTCGTCACTGGAAGCACATTTTCCTTGCCCGCTTTCTTCTGGTCGCGTTTCTCTTTCTTGACTCTTGCTTTTTCTTTCTTCTCCTCCTGTTTCTCCTTCTTAATCCGCGCTTTATCCTCTTTCTTTTTCAATGCTTTGCGCCATGGATCTTCTTGCTCCTCCTGCAAAGCAGGTTCCACGGGCTTTCCTGCAGTTTCCCAGGTGAAATCGCCGTCGATGACTGAGATGGCAAGTTTCGCGTCGGTATCAAGGGTGTAGTGGTCTTCGAGCTCCTCGGCGGTGAGAAACTTGGAAATTCGACCCATTGCAACAAAACTGTCGGCAAGAAGCGACAGGACCATCGGGAATAGGATCAATGGGATACGGATAATCTGTTCAGGGCGTCAGCTGCTTGCACTCGTCTTTGTGTGTTCGGACTGACGTTGAAGAACTGGAGAGATGTGAATATGACGGCAACGGTGAGGTTGTGTCCACTAAGGGAATATGTAATCTATGGAGTAATGTTAATGATATTCCAGCAATCCACTCTTCCTTACGAATGACATAATCGTAGCAATCGTTGGGAGACATATGAACAACCCGATGAGCGCTGCGGTGGAGATTCTAGAACTGAATGAGCCAGGTCATTGACTTGAGGGAGATGAATACGTACGAGTACTTCCGTACCGCACTGATCTCTTGCACTCTCATGGCTTCTATGCGACTTATATAGAAGTTCTCCCAGCCGTACAGTTTGATCAGCCGTATTCCTTGTAGTACCTGTTATGCCAAATCAACGGCGAAGAGGACAGGACACTGGAACATTACACAGACCTCTGTGATGAGTCTAACGCGCGAGTCCGTCACCTTGACCGCTTTGGCACGTTGAGAGAACATGATGGTAACTAGGACGAGTTGGATAGGAAGCCCAACGATTAAGACCTGATTGAAGCAATAAGCTGTAAACGAAGCCGAAATGATGTTGACGTTGACGTACCCCCAGACCGACAAGAGCTGAATATCCCAGCTGCAAAAAGATTAACAAGGATCACAATGAAAGGCGAAGACCTACAGTTCCTATCAAGAGACCGAAACCGATGACGATCTGAATTGGTGAGACCCAAAGACTGTACAAAGGATGTCAGCTTGGTTGACAGCGGCATTCCGTCTGCAAACCCACTGGTGACCAAGAGAGGTAAGATGATCAAATCGAGTGGCATCCGTAGAAATAAGAGTGGTGATCTGCCCGACACTATGATCTAGACGCGCTTTGCCGGAGAGGCGAAGAGATTTGCGGAAAATATTGCCTATCACTGCTGTGCGAGCCAACAGACCGTTTCGCATACCGACTGCACCCGCCCCATGAGCTTTCGAATGAACAGGATATAATAAAATTTACTCTGCATGCAGTGATTCGTCATCTTTTCAAAGGAATTAACTTAGTAGATTGACAGTTGGACATAGAAAAACCTTACCAGACTAGCGACCTCTTGGATTATGTTAAAAAAGGGCTAGAAAGAGACACAAATCGTCACCTTGCATGGCGAAAAGGGCGAAAGCAAGCCCAATTCCATATCCAATGCCTCGAGGTTGAGATATCAGACCCGCAGCAACACCTTCAGATTGCTCTTCGGGCGAGAGTCGGAACCAGACATATGATTCGGTCAACCATGTCAGAAGCACCTTGTTCAACAGTGGTGTTGTTGTTTTCAGAGTATCTGGAACCACATCAGGATTTTAAATCGAATCGGAGTCAGTGTTCAGTTACCAGAGAGCAATTGGAAGACACCAGCTGTCCACCAGCTGTAGAAGAATGTCTGGTGCAGAGCTTTCAAAAGCGTAAAGTCAATCGGTGCCTTGCCATCTTTACTAGAAGGCTCGGAAATAGCAGGTGTTGGCTTCACGTTAGAACCAGGCACCGATTTCTCTTCCAAGATGGGTTCTGATGAGTCTCGCAGAAAGGCCGGTCTCTTTTCTGGAGGACACAAGGCATAAAAATTGCGCTCTACCTTGCCGGTTATCGATGCTGTTAGACGACCCGGAGGTAATTCCCAAAGATCTGTAACATAATCATATCGGGCAACGGAAAAGTAGGACCGTGATCCTGTACTGACCCTCCTTTTCCAAAGGTCTCGAGAAACCGACACCGAGGAATGGGCTGAGCCAACCAAATACCAATCGGGATAGGAAGCTGATTTCCTCTATCAGAACACATGAAATGGGGAGAATGATGCACTGACGATGATTGCTCCTCTGGGACGACTTTCCCCGCTCCGAATGCAGGAGGCGCAGGAGGTGGTCGCAGTGGGTTATACATACCGATCTAGAACGTCGAACTGACGGTCTTTTATCTATGCCAGCGGCCGAGTCAATGGCGGATCCGAAAAGACGACGGCAGCCGCAGTGCCACGTCACGTCGTGGAAGGCAGATACCGTGGGAGCCCAAGCCGGCTTGTTCCGATCGGATCTGTCGGATGTGGCCTCCGACGCTCCAAATATGGAAGATTCCCGCTACCTTGGTAGTGGGTCTTGTCACGCACTAAATTTGTACCCGCCAAAAAAAGTATTTTGTGGTGTGTGGCTGTGTTCATGGGGCGTGTCTTGTTTACAAAGCTCTGTTCATGGGGCGTGCCTTATTTGTTCGTCAACTCATTCTGTTCTCTCCTGCCGGTGCTCTTCTCCTTTCCGGTACTGTATTCCTCATGTGTCTTCTCTACATATTTTGGTGAATCCATGGTCAATTTTTGCTCTTTTCGGTGTCCCTTCTTTGAATACATCACCATTTTTCCTCGTTTGCCGTTTGGATCGTCGTCTTCTGGGTTTCACCGCCATGATGGTCCTGCCATGATGGTCGGCAAGACGAATACCTAGGCAACCAAGCCGTTTTTGTGCTCTATTATTGAATCAGAGATCATAACACTGCACTGGAGGATCGTAGGCCCAGCCGAAATAAATTACCAGTGAAAGGCAGCATAGACCGGGCGTCCCAAAACTCATGCCCGATGCCAATCGATGCCATGGCTGGGACTTGGCACGCATGGAGTCGGAAACACATGCAGTGCTTCGTGATCGGAGGCCGGTCCAGGAGTGTTTCATGGACCCCTTCTGGAAACAGCTGTTGTTGGAAAGGATGCTCGCACGTCGTGCTAATCTTAATCTAAAGAATAGAGGCTGTTCATTCAGAATCACAATGTACACCTAATCTTATGAGGGCCCCATAGTGTCATACAGACAAAATTTTTGAGTGAGCCCAGGCCAGCGGCATGGCAACGCTTTGGAAATGTAGGAATTTGGTGTCAAATCGGTGGCGACGCCTCAAACGCTGAGGATCGTTTGTCAGAGCTCGCTGTTCCAAAGCCGAGACATACATTGTGATACCTGCCGCCCTGGGCTAAACTTCTTGAGGAACTCGACTGCAGGCGCGAAGGGAGAAAGACCGGACCGAGTGCCGGTGCCGTGACTTTATCAGGTGTTTGATCATACCTGTGCTCTCCTGTTTCATCTAGGTGCAAGGCACTCGCCCTTGTCCCCCTCTGAGTTTCACCTGGTCGGCAAGACGAATACCCAGGTAACCAATGTCTAGGAGCAAGGCCTCGCCCGATTGTTTCGCGAATGTACCTTCAATACACGATCGGGAACCGCGACGTCCTCCATCTGCAGACTCTGGCTCTCACGTTCATCCCCGCTCTCCATTCCCATCCTCCACATGCAATCGTTCAGATATTGATAATTTTCATTCTGAGGGTCACGTGAAAGTACCTGGATTTAGGTGAGGGGCTGAATAGATCTAGCGACCATTATATATTGTAGTGTATAGGCGCGGAAGGAGGAGATTAGCAGAAACCGCGTTAAACAGAGAATCGGGGTCTAGGTAGCGGGACCTGCCGCTGGCGGCCTAATACGTTATAGAAAAGCACACAAAAGTATTCGTCCGATCAGCCCATAGAGGCTACAGGAGCACCTATGAATCTCCAATTTTCTCCAAAATCTCGCTTCCATCTGAACTGATGAAAAGTCACGTTGGCAAGTCGTGTGAACTGCTGCGACAACAACTGTTTCGGAAAAGGTTGTCCGGGCGCTGTTTTTTTTGATGAAATAAAATAAATGATAAATAAATTCCCAAAGCAGTAAGCGCCGAGTAGTATCGCGTGACCTATCATGGTCTTCCGAAAAATCAGTGACGACTTGAAGGAGAGAGCTCTTTGGCTCAGAGAAGCTCCTCAAGGAATGCAGGAGGAGCGCCGGCCGGCGAGAAATCTTCACCGACAGCTATGGACTATGATGCAATGGAGAGCTGCCTGAGCGGATATCTGGAATATTCATACGGCACGGAGGATGGGAAAGACACAGGGAAGAAGGAACTCGGGCAAATATTTCCCGTCTCCCACTTCGGCTGCCGTCGGCTAACGCTTTGGGAATTTATTTATCATTTATTTTATTTCATCAAAAAAAACAGCGCCCGGACAACCTTTTCCGAAACAGCTGTAACAAGCTGCGCTGTCTAACTCCTCACAATCGAAGCTAAAGTAGGTGTTCCATGACCTATTGGAACTATCCACCAGAAAATGCAGTTCCAGAATGTTATCATGATGCTGGAGAAAACTGCGGATCGTGCTTCCTGGTTGAATTGCTTTATGCACCACTTGCGGTGCTCTTGGGTCAAGTGATGGTACCGTCCTCAAATCGATGAACAGAATGTGAGATTGGGACAGTCCGTCTGGAATTTCAGAAATGAGAGTACCTTCGGGAATATCATGAGGTCCAGTGACCGAGGCCATACAAGTTTGTGTAGCTGGGCCAACTCTACCCAGGCCCTGACAAGAATCGACGCCAGGATAAAATTGCACTTTTGGAAGCCGTAATATGCCCGAGCTGCCATATTTCTGTTCGAAGAATGCGCACATTGTCTGGAAGAACAAAGGTCGACCATTCTGTGGCTCCACGCTAAAAGAGATCCAATTCCATGACTTGTGATGGTTTCAGTACGCTTGGTATGTTCAAATTTGCCTCAGTGATCGACAGTGCGTGTAGCGTGTTCGACATATACACTGACCCGAAGCTGTGGAGACGACCACATGACAAAGTAGCGCTGCAGTCTTCAACGTGACTAGAGTGGCATTTGGGTCATAAACGTCAATTTCTTCCCGAGTCAGATTGGCTGCTGAGTCCTGACGTACCGGTGTCTGCGACGAAGAGACACTTGTGCACATGCATTGCCGCAGCAGCGGCAGAAGGGTCTCTCATGGTCAAGAGCTTACAAAAGATGCGATGAGGGAGGAGCCAGCTGCCATTGCGGCTCGAATACTTATCAGGGTTCTGAACAGAAGCGACTTGGAATAACACGCAAAGACTCGAAAAGTCAGCGCGAGGTTGGCCGGGAACCCTTGCACTGTTTGAGATCCATCTCATCGTGCGGCTGGAAGTAATCGAATATTTCGAGGTAGATTTCGTTGGAAAAAGGCTCTTTTACAGCTCTTTTCGAAAACCTTGTCCATCATCAACTTTTTTTGATGAAAGAAAATAAATAAAAGTCATATCCCAATCCAGTAGCCGACCCAGCGGCAACGAGAGAGTCGCTCTACATACCACCTATGAGGGCCAAGTACCTACTCGATTCTGCACCAGGGGGACTTCAGTGAAGGACAAGAAGTGATTCGCCCCTTCTGAGGATGAACTCGCAGCAAAGGACGTGTATTGCATCTGGTACTTGAATGGGCTGTAGCTCCGACGGGGCTCGCGTAGTCTCGCTTGCTATATTCGAATTATTTTATTCACGAAAAAAAAAATTGATCTCGGACAAGGTTTCCGAAAGAGCCTGTAAATATGATGTGTCAGTGAATTGCACCAGAACATTGGGATCAGATGATATATACCTGCAGGTAGCATGATGATCTGTGGCGAAGTAGAAGGCCGCCGAGCGCTGACTCGAGATTTGATCAGGATCATGTTATGTTATTAATGTTCACCGGAGTTAGTAACAAATCCCTGGGAAGTGAACAATCATTTCTCAGAATTTATTGAAAGCCGATGGCACTTCGGAAACCACCGGATATTGAAGGCTTAGGATTTTACCTTGGCTGCCTAAAATATCTAAAGGATCAGAGCTGAGGAAGGAGTCGAGATAGCATAGCCAGTGATCAAAATGAGCAACATTTTTCACTATTTGTAACTTCTATGCCTGCATGGTGTTGGGTAGATTCGATAAAATCAGAAGAGATGTATTCAGTAATGAAACCAAGGATACAGGTGTATATTTAATGATAGGTGCCCCACCCGCTGAATCTAATCCCCGGAGCTGTCGGTGTGACATAACGCTCCCTGTGACATACCGTGACAAAACGCATCGAAAGCCTGGAATGAACATATGCAAGGTCCTTTCAGCGAAATTACACATTAATACGTTGTATAATTGTCTAATCTATGTCTAGTGATTTTCCTGATATTGTCTGGTCAGATACTGCCCTGTAAACGGCAAATTGTTAAACCTCCCAGTCATTTTGATGACCGGCTATTGAAGCTCGACTCTTTTCTCTACTCCGACCCCTTCAATATTTCGGCCAGTGAAGGACCAATCCTAGGCCTCAAATATCCGGTGGTTTTCGGAGGGCCATCGACTCTCAATAAATTCTGAGAAATGATTGTTCACTTTCTAGAGATTTTAATGGAAACAATAGTATGGATAGAGATTCATGCTCTCGCTTGAATATCAAATGTGCAGGATCTTTGATTGGTTGAAGACTCTACTGAGCCTTTTGAAGTCTTAATGTTGTCCATGCAAGGTATTAAAAGGGCGCTGCCAACTCGTGGTACCGCCCCGCATGTCGCCTGTCACATTCAAGCTGTTGCTAAGATCCGTGATGTGGGGTGTCAATCGAGGGATACTGGAGCTGTGAAAGGCAATTAGAAGGTAATAGCCAGGTTCCCATGATTGTACGTATAGCCCCGTCAAGCTCTCTCTTCTCAGAATGCCGAGACACGGCAGATCGGCCTCATTCGAACGCGCTGTCGGAGACTTAATTGAAGCTACCGGCGGCGACTCGACATTCTTTGGTTTCAATTCCCCTTTCGGATGCAAGGTTTACGAAATGACAGCACTTTCCACTTGTTTCGCCAGTGAGACCGCAGTAATTTAGCTCCTCCTTGAGCTGCTTTATCAGAGATCTATTTGATTCGGAGCGCTCACGCAACATGTAAAACCTCAACAGAGCTTGACTTTGGTCTCCAACACTATAGGACTACCGCTGCTTGGACAGCATCAGGTAGCAAAGTCATCCCAGGATTTCCGGATGCAAGGCTGTGCACGAGCAACGACCGCGTTCCCCAACATTCAAACTCAGATCAGTCAGGGAACGCAGGAAGCATCAATATATTAATGATATTCTGCTCTTCGGGACTTTAAAGGAATGGCCAGGCTCCCGGAACAAGCGGGGTAGGCGAGTTTCTCCGCCACCAGCCAAGGGCCAAAGCTGCACTTCCAGTTGGAATCTTAGCGATGTGACTTGTGGATCTATTGTAGTCGCGATCTATTCGCTACCAGGTAACGCCCGTGAGTTATCTTCTAATGGTAACTCCAACGGTTGTCGACAGCTGCGCCCATCCCGGCATCTGCCATTGAGGTTCGGGTGTAACAATCCAGATTTATGGCTGGCAAACAAACCATATAAAAGGTTGCAGTCGATGCACGGATTCCCCAGCAGTGCTGGTCATTTGTTCCCCTCGTCTAATCCACTCTCAACCACTACTAAATTACAATGCGTTTTTCATCATTCATCACCATGGCGCTTGCCACATTGACCTTTGTCGCGGCTGCACCAATCTACGACTCGGAGGTCCTTCCCCGAGGTTACGAGGCAATGGTACGTCGAGGATACTTTTCCGTCCCAGTGCATTATTCAACGATGTTTTCTGTCTTATAGGATCCCGAGCTCACCGCTCGTATACTCGGTCTCGAGAAGGTCGGGAAGTTCTTCAAGGACAGGAAGAACAAGAGCAAAATCACCAAGATCGAGAAAGGGGAGACGTCGCTTAAGCAGCTCGAAGCGTCATTGAAGAAAGGTGGGGAGACGGACTCGACGTTGATGAAAGACGTCAAAGAAGTCTTTGATATCGCTAGGAAATCAGTGGGCATGCCCGGTATGTGTTAGTGCATTGACAGATACAGCGTTCTGACTCTCGGGCAGCTGCATCCACCTAGTAGTGTAGTTGTTGTATTAGATCTCGATTCTATCAAATATTCTCTTGAAGAATCAGAAAGTCCCCGCTTCATTACTCAGTTGGGAATTTGGATAGTTTCCGAACGATGAGGATTCCCTCGTCTGACCCACGCTTGACCATGGACTCAACGGGCAGGAAGCGAAAACAGATGATAATACCGGAAATGCTCATTCCTCTCCACTCATTCTATGAGAGACTCATAAACACGACTAATACAGTCCGCCTTGACCCAGTTTCACGCTGCAGGGATCCTTTTGGAACGAAAGCTTGACGCCTTTCCGCTCAGAGGCATCTCGCAGTTTCCCCAATACCCAATCCAGGATACGGGTGAGCCCATTGCATCCTGGTGGCATAAGTTGAGAAGTCTTGTATCACCGGGAAGCTGCAAGCACTATCGGGAATTTTTGGGTCTCGGGCTAGCACGCCGGTTTCTCGCAGATCTTTGATTTTGATGAATGAATAATCGGAGAAAGCACATGAAATTTCTCGCAGAAACATGCACGGCAGATGCACGGATGAAACACGGATAACATAGGCTTCGAGCTTCCACTCCACGAGTATAGCAGGTTGCTCTGAGACTGCGCGCAGCCCAGCTGTGATTTGCACGCTCACGAACAGGGTTCTCGCAACGAGTAATACAGAGGGAAGATAGTCGAACCAATGGGGAAAAGACACAGCTTAGCGCTGTAAATAGCCGGGTAGCTGTCGGTTTCTAATTCTCTGATTGGACCTCGCAGGGGGGAGGCATTCACTCAACAGAATCCGCGGATTGAGTTATGATTGAAGTCTGCTCACTATTGAGGCAATCCTGGACAGTATCATGAGACGGGGACCAGTGAAACTGCAAGACCGGACAACGGCGCGTAATCAGAGCCAGGAGGTGCATCACGCGTCAGTCACGTGGTGGGAATGTCGCTGTCATAAATCACGTGTACATCCAATCTGTTGAGAAGGGGTTGGATGAATGGATGAAGTTGAAGCACTTCCTTGGAACAGGTGTCTCGAGACAGATGTATTCCCTTGACGGTGCAGATATCGTAGGTTCACCGGGATCACTGTAAACCCACTTGGTACGCACTCTGCGGCTGCTACAGCTTTTTAGCTGAGGCATACTTATTTCGGCACGTAATTTCAGTGTACCAAGTCCTCGGTTTCAACTGCGATATCATTGCAGCCTGTACCTCATACATGTTTTTCTGGTCTGAACATTATGTTACCACCTTTGTCATCGCTGGCGCTACGGTATGAATGAGTTAGACGCCGTACGTGCAATATAAGCGCCCAGAATACACCATCCTCCTGCCAAAAATCATCTGAATAGTGAACGTCATCATGGGATCTACCGCCGTGGCGCACGCCACGTGGTATCGGGATATAGTTGTCGGCGCAAACTCTTTCACCGCGCATGATTCGAGAAACTGGGAACTTGAGTGCATAACCGAGACCTTCCATGAATTCAAACATGTCATCGCCCATGAAACGGTGATGTATCGGAGCTCTAAACCATTTTTGGTACTCTACCGCGACCACACCGCAATTCGTTCGGATGACTGACGATGACCTCCAGCATGGAAGCGTATGAGCTTTCCGTAAGACTAGATCTTATAGCAAGCTGGAACAATCTACATGAGTCGCTGGCTCATTGCTGTATATTTTCTAGTGTTGTGTTGGGAAATGAATGTCGGTGACTCCTTTACAGTAGGCGGCATCATTTAGCCCCGACGCCCATCCTTTTTGGGACACGGAGTCCGTTTTTCTTTAAAAGACGCTCAGATCATCTTGCCTCCTCCTCTCTTGTATCATGTCTAGACACCATGGCTCTCGCTCTTCAGCTACTCCTCCAATCACGCTCTATGATACTCCAGGCCATTCGCCGGAGCCATGGGCACCCAATGTCTGGCGCATCCGGTTCGTCCTCAATGTTACTTCCTCGAATCTTCTGACGATTGTTTTCAGCTTCATCTTGAACTACAAACGACTTCGCTATCGCACTGTCTGGGTAGAGTTCCCAGACGTAGAAATGACGCTGCGCTCAATTGGCGCTGCTCCCAGCGCAGTACGGGCAGACGGAAGTCCAATTTACACACTTCCAGTCATAGTCGACCCAACGCGCAATCCTTCGGCGCCTAAAATCATATCCAATACCAACAACATCGCAGAATATCTTGAATCGACATATCCTGCACGTCCCGTATTTCCTGAAGGATCAAGGGCACTCCAGACGCTCTTTGTGCACTATATACAAGAAGTATTCGCAAAACCTCTTTTACCAATTATGATTCCCGCCTCCCATCAGGTCGTGGCTGGGCGGAGTCAGGCCCATTTTGCTAGTCATGCGTCTATGACTCCTTCAGGGCCACATCGGGAGCGGGCATGGGCACTAGTCAAGGAGCAATTTGATTTCCTTGCCGCAATTCTCGACAAGAATGTGGGAGACGGAGATGGGATCTGCGCGCAAGGCTATCAAGTTAGCTATGCGGACTTTGCACTCTGTTCTGTTCTGCTTTGGATTGAACAGATGTCGGCGCATGATGGATGGGCCCGAGTCAGAGAGTGGAATGGGGGAAGATGGGCGCGGCTGAGAGAGAAATGTAGGGAATATATGGACGTGTTGTAATTCTAGAGACAGTAATGGTGATATCGACCCAGCTCCTTTCATCCGAGGTATTCTTCTTCAGAATCCCGCTTGGTCTCAAGTAAACGGAAGACTGACACTGTCTCCGCAGATAGAAGCACGACCACGGAGCTTCAAGACATCTCGACGTACTGTGTCGGTCGGACAAGATCGGCGATCTTAGATAGCTTAACCCTGGTCCCTGTTGAACAGCATCAAAGCAATCTATTAAGCCCGAATACAGCTATACTTGCATCATGTCCTTCTAACAATAAGAAACTGGGCTAGCAGTCTCGGTGCACCAATATCGGTCCCGCATAAAGGATACAAATTGCGCAGATGTTCACATACTGTGCTGAGATGTTCCCTTACTCCGCTCAGATGTTTACATATTCAATCGCTCGGTGTTAAGTAACTTCAGTGATGGTCAAATCCAGTCATCCCTCAATCATCTGAATCATCTCGATTAGTCTACCTAATTGTAAAAGACAGTCATCGGCGTCTAGAGTTGCATATTATGACTGGAAGGTTAACCGAGCCGAATGCCGTAGAATCGTGACGGACGCGTCATCATGTGCTGGGAATATTTGAGAATCGGTCACCTGACACCGCTCCCAGTGGAATGGTCTCGACGCTCGGCGAGAGAATACATTACTTGGAGACAAATATGGCAGTAGACATCCTGGATTTCTCTCAGGAGTCCTCTGTTGGTAGCTTGAGACACATGAGCGATAACAAATGGAATTGTGACCGACGTTTACCTTTCTCACAGTTTGCTCGAAGACTAAGTAAATTCGATTGCTAGACCGTCCAATGTGTCATGCCGGATAAGTAATAAAGAACAAATACTAAGAGAGGTTCAGCGGAATTAGCATCGGTCTGAGATGCTTCCTGAGTTCCTCTAGCGTTTGCCGGTCACTAGTTCCCAAGATTAGCCAATGAAATGGACCTGTTCGACGATTTGCGAGACCTGGAAGAAGAAAGACATTTGAGGTGCGCTCTGAAGCAAGATTGGGTGACCATTCGACAAGCTGGCTCTGTAAACCGACCATTGCCAAACCCGTAGGCAGAAAGCCTTCTCTCGGGATCTTGAATTGCAATGTTATGCGCTTGGATTCCATCAGGCGGTAGACCAACAGCTGAGCTCGGGGTGAGCATATCGAAATGGTTATGCAGCTGGTCATGGCGTTGACCATTACTTACTCGACGCTTGGTAAGGTAGAATCCGACAGTTTGTGTCCGCTAAAGAAGCAAGACTGACGGACTGTCAAAATGCTGTCGAGGAGGTTGACAGATTCGCATGTCAAAACTGCGCAAATCAACCCGGCGATTATGATTTAGACCGCAATGAATGTCTTTAGCCTGGGTCGACGAATTAGGGTCAGGCTTGGCGGACACATTGAAGAAACGGCTTACATACCACATTTGATACACGATTCGAGCATGGCATAGCGAAATGATCCAAACTCGATGATGATGTTCGACCTGGACCTGGAGCCTAGAGGGAGAACAGGAGGGAGAATAGGATGACAAAGGTCGTCAGTCTGGGACGAGGAATTTCGGGGCAGCTTAAGGGGTAGCTCCAACGGTTTTCACGAGGATGGATCCGTCTTATTCGAATGGCGAGGCCACCCAGATCGAGTTGGTGCTGGTGCTGGACCCAGGGGGCGCAAAGATGAAAAATGGTCCATCTGAGACGAGGAATTTCGGAAGACCTTGACAGGTGGTTGGAGCAGGTTTAGTGACCATTAAGCTGCATTATTCGAATGACAAGAGCAGCCAGATAGTGCTGGACATCGTGCTCTATCAACGGGACTTGGTTTGGAAGGTCTCGGTGTACAGCCATATCTGAAGGGTATACGTATCAGTAGCTCATCCTACATGATTATAGAACGTGTTTCACCAACAATAGCATGCATTACTGCCTTGGATGGGCAGGCATGTCAAACTGGCGCTGACTTGGTTGTCGTCCCATTTTCTCCGCGGATAGCGGGCTATACCAGATATAAAGACATATGAGGCGTCTGAGGGCATATACGACAATGCCTGAATGGAGTTTGAATTTTACCGCCTTGTTTGAATGCTTTTTCGTCGTCGTGGTTGAAAATGAGCGTAGTGTGACCGTGACTGTCACGCGGCTTTGACTTCTTGCACCGACGAAGTCCATTTCAGGTTTCGCCTTTAAAGAGGAATTTCGGTATGGAATGATACAAAAAAGCCTAGTAATAGTGTATGGTCTAAAGTTGGGCTAAATGAAGTCTCCATGAAACTCAACACGACCTGCCGTTACGTATTCCCCCAAGTCATACACCGAAATTGCGGAAGACTGGCTGATAGGACTGAAACAGCGGGATGAGATCATGTACCGCACCAATGGAGGAGCATGGACGTACCAGAAGATCTGAGCTATGGTCCAGGTAGCTCTCCGAATCAAAACCGTTGAACCAATTGATCAAGATCAACGAAACTGCTTCCATGGAAATCTAGCTGAATTCTGCAGCTGACGCAGGATCATCGGACGCATCAGCGCAAAGCCATGGAATAGCTCAGCGGGAGTAGCCGCTACTTGAACCGGTCGTTGATGAACACCGTAAAACGGACGGTCCAGCCCAATATACTGGCTCTATTGCTTTGCAAAACTCCTAGAAGCATCAAGTGAGTAAAAATCGTCCCAAAAGCCATTGAATGCTACCTTGGAGAAGTTCAAAATGACAGCTTCGCTGACCAGGCAGAGCGGGGACAGGTTATCCCAGTCCAGTGCCATGAATCGATGTCAATTGGCGGTATTGGGAAGGTCAAGGTGATAGTTTAGAGCCTGATCCCCGCAAAAGGTGAAAGTCGATATTGTCTACAGCAGTCTACATCCATTAAGCAGTCGCTTGTATCGGAAAATTCGTCGGGATCTGGAATGGGCGTCTCACTGATGCTGGGCAAAAATGGTTAGCTCGAGCATCGAAACAGATAATCATGACGCACAATTTGAAGGCTTTCGCTGCGCACAGATGAATACCATCGGCTATGCTGCAGAGCGATGTCGCGGTATCAGGTTGTCCAAACCTGTCCACGGAGACCACGATGGTCTCTGCTCCTGTGATCTCTCCCCTCGTCTCGGCCAAATTCCCTACCTGGGATCCTCCGATGATCCTCCAAGTCGACTCAGCTGGCTGGTATAGCGAATTCGAATGGATTGTCGGGTTCAGCCCCAACCATGGCGAATCAGGTCGAATAAGACGCGACCAGAGATATGGGTTATTGTAGAGGTTGTCGTTAGAAGCCATTCGGCGGTGTTCATATGGGGTCTGGTGGAAGAGCATGTCGAAAAGACTTGATATCGTCAGAGGGAAAATGGTGCGACGCATTGTTCTCGCCTCTGACTCAGTGACTGCCTTACTCGTCGGATACCAACATCTTTCTCTTTGCACATTTCATCCCCTCCTCCTCGCCTCGGTCAAAAGTCCCTCTTTAGTTGATTCCAAACAGCTATGATTCTGATACCAATCCCAACGACGGTTCTACAGTGCCAAATTTTTCGAGCGCATGGTTGAATGACGGTGAAGGCAGACGTAGCTTGTGCGAGGACCGGTTATGCAAACGTCGATGCATCTCCATGGACTGCGCTCGCATTCAGAGACAGGCTGAAGCAGGGTGAATGGAGTGGACTTTCGTTGGAGCTGTTTTTGGCTTCAGTGGAAGGAACAGCCGTCAAGAGACCGAAGGGGTGAGGCATGGCCATGTTGATTGACTGGCCCTCGTTCTGGCACTGGTTGACGGCTTCTGTCTTTCCGATTGCTCTCTTCTTTGTTGCAGTCCTCCATTAGCCTAGCTGAAAGTCTCCTCAGGCTCTTTCCAATCGACGTGATGGTCGAGCCAAGAAGCCATAATGCATTTCCAGCGGGCCAGCTCGATGGCGTCCTAAAGGACGGCGGAAACACGAGCCGAAATACATTGTGTGGTGCTTTTAGTCGTCGTGAGAGCTATATTGCGACAATAGCGCTATTGGCCGAAAATCTGGATGGCGAGCGACATCTGGCCAGTCGGATCATATCCGGGTTTTGCGGGCACGGAGAGAGCTATTCATTACCTGGGAATGTTTTTTGGGGTCAATTTGCGGGCTGGCCGACTATGAAAGGAGCTGTCGCGCTGATTGAGGAGGAGCGTTGCGTCTTTGTTTGGTCGAGCTTGGCCGTATATTTGGTTGCGCCTGGCATTGCCGGCCGATCTGTCCTCGGCCAAATCGGAGATCACCATCCTAATTTTGCCTTCTCCCGAATTCCATGTGTTGCGATATCTCACGTTCATCGCCGACTTAAACGTCTGGACGCTTTTTCACTCGATGGCGCTCGGTTCACTAATGTTATGCAAGACATATTAGATGTTTTTCTTATATTTCACGAGAGAAGCTGTTCCATTCGCGGTAGAATGTGCGGGCAAGGAAGCAGTAAGTGATCAGCAGTATCCTGCCGTCTTCCAAACGAATCCTCACGATGCTTCTTGAACATTCCTCGCGGTCGCATACTTGATGCAAATTTGCTCAGTATTCCGGACAAAGCCTTCAAAGAGGTACTGTTCCAACGGGATTATACTTTTCCGGATCTATTTTATCTTCACGTAAATGGAAAGATGCAAAGACTTCATCAGCCTTCCATCGCTGCGATCTCTGGTCCTCGCATTCATGAGGAAGCCGTTTTTTTTGTCTTCGGCATTCCTTCTGTCTTGGTCCAATCCGATTCATCTTGCGCTATATTTGGGGAACTGGCAATTTTTCTTGACATCATAGAACGATCTAGCAAGCTTAGATTGGTCAACATCACCAAAGTGATCTTTTGCCAGGATCACAGCCCCCTTCCAGAGCGAACTGTCACCAGTCATATCACGGACGAGGGGTGCCAGTAGAACAGAATCGCTATTTTTCTCGAGAACACCACACTAGCATCGTTCTGTCACCTAGGTCTTCAGCCAGGCGCAGCAGCAGGGAATTCCAGACACCCAATTTCAGTATTGATCGCGTTCATCGTTCGATCTTGATGCCAACTCTAATCTTTGAGATTGAACTGCTTGAACGTCTGTGGAAAGGAGCTCCTCAACATTCTTGATTTTGTTCCTTGGCTGTACACACTCCATCTCCAGAGTCCTCCATTCCCCCCTGACTGAGATACTCTGTATCCCATCTATCAAACCTTTTTAGCTTCGACAGTTAGATTGACGTTCTGCAGCAGCTACCAATTCTTGGGCGATTGGAATTGTCCATACATCTCGATTTGCCCGAGCTGGCCTTCATCGTGATCACCATGTTGCGGTCGAGATTGCTCGAGACACCATTGAAGCATCTCAGCACTCGACCGTCTGGGATGGGATTGATTGCCCTGAGCGAGGAGGGATTTGCCCAACTACAAGAGGAGGGCTTCAATGATGTGATGTATCCCGAGTGGAAGATGCCGAGACATTGCGCCGCAGTGTCACAAATAGTCTATAGACAGGTCCAGTTTAACTATTCGCACCAATATTTCATCAAAGGTTTCACGGGAACAGATATTCCAGGCGCATCAGAGCGCTTTGATGGTGAGTCGATATATCCAGATAGACCAATATCACATCGATTTGGTGGTTGCTCCAACATTCGGCCTTTGCCTTGAGGTGAGTTGATATCATCTCGGAACTGTCATCCAAAAGTTCTACGTCTGAAGCTTAAATTGACCGAGTACTGGTTCAGCACCGCCCAAGAGGAACATCTTTAAGAAGCATGAAAGGCCGTGGCTGCATCTCAAAAGCGCACATCCCATTGGTTGAACTCTTGATATTACATCTGCCACTGTTCGAAATGGATTGTTGGGCGCAAATCAAAGATGCGCTTGGATCGTTGAGCGATCTGATTTAGGCTTGATCATCGTTTCTACGGGGCAATGGCTGTCCAGCGACAGATTTAATGGTCGAGTTCTGACCAAGTCACCCATCTATTCAGCGGGGCGTTGTAAAAGTGTCAAATGAATATAGACCTAAAACATGAGTCAAGGATTCAAACATCTGAGGTCAAATATGAAATTCAGGCGCAATAGCCGAGACCGGAACCCGCAAAAATCTCAACAGTCTGAATCGGTATTAGCTCAGGGTCCTATTCATCGTCACCATCTGTGCTCTGCTGTCGCAGTTCCTATGACACTCGGTCGATTTCGGGTGCATTATCTCGTTTCCTAGCTGAGCTCAGAGATAAACCAAGAGATGTTCTAGACAGAATCTATGATACTTGATAACATGGCGTCCAGTACTCCGACTCACCATATTGCAGCCAGTACCAAGAATCTAGCAATATATTCTGTTTGGAGGGAAATATCCACAGGCATGGCTGAATTTGAACCGAAAAGACCGGTAGTGTTTGCGTAGTCGTCTTGGCTAATAGCGCGTGCTGCTCTTGCCTGGCCAATAAGATCCCAAGTCAAGTATTATCTACGTGCTGTTCCGTGCCTTCCTTCTTCCTTCTGCAGCAGTTCTTGAATGTGACTCGGAACTTCAACCTATGATCTGGTCAAGATCGGATGCCTCGTCCGAACGCTGTTAATTCGGCTTTGAAGCTCTGTGACTCCATCTCAGACTTTAATCTAGCATTTGAACGGCTGTTTACTTTCACCAACCGCAGCAAAAACCTACCGGGAGACTACCTGGATATCAATTAATCCTTCCGAACGCGAAATTAGGTGCCATTGGATTTCGGAGGACACGGGTATCCTGCACTCATTAGGGATGATTGGATAACATGTGCAAGGCTCTATATAGATGCTATGCTTTAGAATGACGTGCGGTACGGCAGAGAGGTCAGAAAATCTAGGAATTTCGACAGATGAAACGATTCGAGATTTCATAGTGCGTACGCAGGTCGGTCCTTTCATTTTCGGTGGTCCATCCAATCAGCACGGACTGTAACATCGGAACACAGCTGAACTGCGCCCTCGGACTATTTACAACTGAACGCTATTTGGCAAAATTTGAATCAACCACAGTTGATCATTTATTACCTTGGTTCTGCCATTTTCAGTATAACGCGCTGATGCCAAGCTCAAGCTCTCATTCAGCCAAGGTAGTATCTGGGAGCATTTGAGACTCCTTCACTCGGTTCTGGATTAATGCCTCCCCAAGTTGATCCTTCGCCTCGATAGTAACATGATTTCTCTGTAGTAACATGTTGAATATCGGTTTTTTGACAGGAGCGGTGACGTTTCCTGTTTCATGATCTGACAGACTCCACCGGGCTAACTGACCCTGATAATCGTCAAGCTGACTCTCGCCACGAACTGGTATGGTACATTTCGATTGAATCCAGTGACATCCACGCGTTTCTCCACCAGCGGTAACTTGTTGACAGTGACAGGCCACGACACTACTTACTCTCACTGCCTCGCGCATTCGAGTCTCTGAAAACGACCCTGAATTCTATTCCATTGATTCCGTACAGCCCCAGATTATCTGGTAACATTATAATATAATTATTTTATACGCTTGCCCGCTCTGTTCTGGTAGCGGAACTTGCGGAATATACCGGTTTTTGCCATCATTTCAACAGTCTTTCGCACAATTGCCAGGAGCCAAGTTACTCTGGACGCTCTTCATCATTCAAAGTCTAGACGTCGACAGCGCATGCACGTAACTACCAATCTGCGTCATTGAATCCGTGATCCGTCTTGGAGGCAGCGAAAGTCTTTTCCCCGGCTCGAAGGACTTAGTCCACCACCGCTTGTATCGGGGTTCATCTTGAACATCGAGATTGGCATTCCAATTTTAGCGCAGCGATCAAGGAAGCACTGGGCGCTGATCTTCGGATATGTCTTGCAGAGATGTTACATTCTTCAAGGTAAGTATATATCCCGGCGGATCGGCAAACTAAATACACTGTGTTAACGACTCGAGTGAGTGCAAAAATCATACAGAGAAAAATGTACGGGTCTATTGTAGCGACTATTCACGAAAAAAGGATTATTTGGTATGTTTCGAGCGTGGCTTTATCTTATTCCTCTTCAAAGACAAAGGGCGATCTTTCCCTTTCAGTCTCGAATATACGCCACAGGCATTACAGAGCTGATCACCAGTCTTGCTCCGTCGCCACACGGATGTGTTGTGGGTATGACAATGGCTGCATTCGGGACCGGTACCATCACCAGAACCGTCGCTGCTATCATCATCGTTGTCGGCATCGATGAGTTCCTGTGGTCGAAGTTTATTACGCTGTTGAAGATACAGACCACAAGCATTGCAGAGCGGTCGAAGCGTAACAGGTTCCCGACGCCAGAGAGGTGTCGACGTCGCATGACAATGCGAACACATCTTCACGCTGCTCCCAGTGGAATCGATGCTGGCGCGTCTTCGAGGATCGATTCCTGGAGAAGGAGAAGACGACGAAGACGTAGGAGTATAAGGGAAAGGATGGATGGTCTGGTGCTGATTCGCATTGGCAAAGCCGGCATAGTCCGATGGGTGAACCCATTGCGACTGAGCATTCACACCAGATGGAAAATCCCCAGACGAAGAGCCCGTCCAGGGAATGCCAAAGTCCTGCTGTAGCAGATGAGACATGTCGAGTGGTTCTACCTTGTGAGACTGAGGAAGCCTCGAAGGCATAGGCGCCGAGACGCCAGAGCTGATATATTGCCCGTTTCTCGCCGAATGACCCGCATATAGAGGCGAAGAAAGGGCCGAATATGGACCACCAGAGGACATGGCCATTTCATTAGACCAGGAATCCGTGTAAGGATTCTGATTGGTGGACCGTGAATGACTCGACAGAGCATAGGGAGCCGAAGAGGGCGGACGCGTCGAGGGAGCGCGACTCGCATACTGGTCATTGTCTGCATCGCGAAGGTCATCTATCGTCGTGAAAAATGACGGTCTCGACTTACTGTAGTTATAGAATCCCTGATTTGGGTGCATCTCAGGCGCAGAACGAGGCGCAGGGGAGTTAGAAAAGGTGTAATTGGAAGTGGAAAGCTGGTTAGGATACATATAATGTTGTTGGTTCGATGTAGCGCTCGGATGTCTGGTGGTATGGTTCATGGAGGAAGAGACCCTGAGGGAAAGCTGTAGTGGTGCGGGTTCAAAGGGAGCTGTACAGCTACTTTTATATGTAAGGTTTAGATATGATGTGAGAATTGATGGATTTACCTACGCGTCGCAACGAACGTCCCACGTCTGACGCCAAAGAGCTACACCGGAATGTTTGGGAACCTGCGAACAAGGGAATCAAAACTTCAAAAAGCGCTGCTGGATTTAAGGGCATATCGAGATCTAACGCCGACGGGTCGAGATTCCGAATCCCGATTGGATTGATGTCATATTGGTTCCCCGTTTCGGAACAGTCGTGCGTGACCGACAGAGTATTCCAACCTCCATTTGCGTCCAGACCAAACGAATCGGAACTCGAGCAACCAGAAATCGAGAAAAAACAAGAGAAATGTCGAGCTACTGGCAGTCCTGACTCAACTCAGGGGTGGGTAGTTTACGGATATTTTGCCGAAACTGGCATTTGTCCTGTGCCTGAGTCACTGCCAAGAGTCAATCCTCGACGGCAAATCTCGACTGCCTCTACTTGTTCTCGACTGTAGGTACTCACCAATCTTCCTCAACCTGCACCAACATTGCCTTTGATGGACATTGAATCGGTCCCCAACGTCTTGGATTGGATACAGCGATGTGGCTCAATAGAGAAATATCTGGGGTTAGCTGAACAAGGCAAAATGAAATGCAGCAACGCGGTCAAGAGGCCGTGCAGTAAGATACGCGGAGGTGGATCAAGGTCTGTCAGTCGCCGTCTCATCATTGGGCGCTGATCGCAGCCCGAAAAGGAAACAGTTCATCCTATTCGGGAACAGGCATGGGGAGTAAACACACTGCCCAGGAATTTCATTACTGAAATAAAAGAAGGATATCGGGCAATACTGCTGCCGTCGATTGGAATAACCAACAATGTGGACAATGTTGAATGGACTTTTTGTCACGAATTTGATAGATAGGGTCACTAGCGCCTTGTAAATGCATCAGATCTGCGCACTATAACCAAATTCATCACCTGGGCCGCCGCAGGTGCTAGCACATTGGCCTCGTATCATTATTGAATGAGACAAAATGTCGAAGATAGATGATTGGATGCTGCCTCAGTGAAGGAATTCCTTATTATTGGTCAGAGACATCCGATCTACAAAATGCGTTTCAGTGCGAGAGCCGTAGAAGTTTATAGAAGCTGTTAAACATGCCTTTCAACCCTTGTCGGGGCTTTTTTGGCCCCGAAATGAAAGACCAGCGAGTTTGGACCACAGGGTGAATCTAGCGACTCGAGTCACCAGAATAACACCGTACATTTCGGTGGCGGAAAAAGCTCGTAATGCGCCTCAAGCCGCTTGAGCGGCGATACTGCCTGATCCACGAGAAGATCGGTGCGAAGAATCAGCCACTTCAATGAAGCTCTTATTATATCAGTACAAATCGCTTTGTTGAGGATAAGTTTGGGCGAAAAAAAACCCGTTATGATATTCTGATTATCGGTGATGTATCATGTGAGCTAAAACTCCAAAGGATCCGCTATTCCCGGACTTACCGGAGAATCCTCGACACAGGTCTATGCCAAGTAGTCAAGAGTACAATACCAGTTGCCACCAGCAGGTATGGTGAATATCCAACGCAGACGATGGCAAAGAAAAAGGATACAGTAGAATCAGGGCAAGAAGAGGTGGATCAGAGAGCGAAATCGTCAATGCAACGGCTGCAAAGTCTACCCAACTTCGCGATGATGATCATACCAGCAGGTTCCCGCCCATCATTCAGAGGAATTCTGGTTACCTTGAATCCCGGATTCGTGTGAGAGAAAGGGAGAAGAACTTGAATGATTCGGTTAAGAGCTGTTAAAGATTTGTGATTCCCGACTGGCGGGTAATTGTCAAATCTCCTGCATGATCGTTAGAAGACGTCGAATAGCGGTGAAGGTACCTTGTCACGCGCAAGTAGCGCGCCAATTCCCAAGGCGAATGACGAGAATCAAGACGAGAGCGTTTGTCATAACCTACCAGTGCTCTGGAACTGCCATAATGGACCACGGTGCCAGAAAAAGAAATCGCAGAGCTCGAGAACCAAAATAATTCTATTGGGCCGCAAATTTTGCCTGTAAAGATGCCGTTTGGATGCCGTTCAGATTGTTCAAGGTCACCAGGAATGTTGAGATAAGGTTCATAAGTTCTAATGTCAAGTTATATGTCGATTCGGTAGGCTGGTATGAATTCTGGCCATACTGGGGGTTGCGGTGAGGTAAGAGTCTTGTGGCTAGCGTGTGGCAGACACGTGTGGTCACAGATCACGAGACACGTGATCCACGTGCAGGCACGACCGTAGAGCGACCCACTTCCTGCTTTGAGCCGTCATTTGAAATGAGGTGAGTATGCCAAACATTCAGTTTGAAAACAATGTTTCATGCAGGTTCCTCGCGTATGGATGGTATACTGTAGTATCTGAAAATGGGCGCTTGACTCTATGCCTCGGGATATAACTGAAACCAGGGATATTACTCAATATGTCGGAAAATGTCAACGAAAACTCGACATCGATTCACGCACTCCGTCATCCCTTGTCTCAGCCCTGACAAGAGAAAGTCCATGTCCATCCTGTCAAGCGCTGGTGGAAACTTCCTCATGATTCTCCATCGAGTACTTTTTCGTGAACATCGACCAGGTCCATTATATGAAGGGGATATGATTGCATCGCCCTTTCTCGACATGCTATTGTTCACCTTTCATTTAGCTCTTCAGGGACGCGTCAGACGTTTCCGAGGTTGTCGCATCACACATTTCTGGCGACATGGAACCCCACATTCCGCACGAGAACAGGCATCATGGAGAGCTTATCCGTACTCCTGCGAGTCAATCATGTAGTTTGTCACAGCCTAGTATTCGTTTATCTAGCCAAGCCATGGTTTCTGTGGAGGGGCATCCTTCTATCCTTGTTGCCGGGGTTCTGGCAATATATTCACCGTATTCTGGAAGGAAGAAAGTAAATTCAATCTTTGTCCTCAGATTTGGTTCACTGCGCTGTCCTGCTAATTATTCTTGCATGTGAGAAAATTATCCAACTCAAATCAATGACATACTTAGTGTTCCGACTGTATGCCGGCCCTGATCCGACCAATATAGAATCGGCGATGATCCGTCCGAATAACTAATCTGGGAAAAAGCCGATCTTCGGCCAACGGCCTCGCGCCGATGTCAGATAAGCGACGTCAGTTATTTACATCTGTCGCCAGTTAGCGCCAGCTGTCGTCCTGGTCCTGAGTAGATGGCAACAGTTGTGAAGAGATGTCTAGGATACATCGCAGACATGTCAATCGGCAGCTTGTTCCTTTGTCTTTCCGAAGAGCCTGGCCTGTTTTCCAGTATGCAGCGCAACACCCAGCTCCGTCTTCGGCACGAGTTCAGATTGCTGAAGGCGGGCTGATGCGAAAGGCGCATCAGACCGTCGGGCCGACGAAGATGATGCATTCTGGTGATTACAGCAGTGTGGACAGGCGGACTGGATAGAGATGATTGACGAGTTCCCCTTCAATAGAGATACTAAGAGTCAAGATGATACTGGTATAAACGTGTCGAACCGCACCACACTTATTTTTCTTAAAGTCCGGCAACGGCAGAATACAAGCACCCACATAGGTCCATCGCGGAGATTTCTATCGTCCGGTCATTATACAAATACCTAGACCCCGAGAGATTGCCGTATCGTACGACGGTGATTCTTAAGACCGACTGCTGAGCTAGGAAGAGGACTTCTTCGAAGACAGATGTCAGAACATCGCGTGACAGAAAAGGCCAACCACGATCGCGCTTCTCGATTATTATCTCAGACTTTCTTCTCGCGACTGTCCACCGTTATGAGATAGCACTTACTTGGTTATGGCTGGTCCTGATACAAATCAGCTCTTCGACAGAATCCACAATCATACATCGAGACGGCGGAAACACATAACCAATAGTATTGCTGCGCGAAGGTGAGCTTCAATACGCTTCAAAATATCCATCAACCACTCGGCAGATTACGTCTCAGATGTAGTAATCTCTTTCAAAGCTAGAATAGAGCTGATGATTATTGGAAATTATCATATGTTCATAGGGCATCAAGTCTATAAGTTTAACCGCGCCAATCTCAGTGGTTAATAACGACCCCATTCCGACCGGGCATTGACAACTCCAATTTCAGCCTTCCACACTCCAGAGTGTTGAGTTGTGTATAGCGAGACCAACCGATGCTGATTAATATCGTCGCTGGACGCAGCTCCCTTCAGGGTCGCTTTCGCGCTGATCTTGGATGTCTGAGGGGCGTTTAATGGAAGAGTGTAACGGCTTGAGAACTTTTCAGGTACCTTCAAAATCCGCTCCACATGATAGCAGATATAATAGGCCAGACCGGATATGGTCATATGCGCATGGTTCTCGCGGTCAGCGCACCGAGTGGGTATTTCGATACGTTTGGGTGCAAAACCATTGACCTGAAGCGCATATATGAGCATTTACGAAGTAGAATCGACGAATAACGTACGTGAATTTCCATTTGGACAAATGGATGCTGGGACCACATTGTATGAGTGCCGTGCTTGATGGCAGCGGTGCCATCGAGAATCTCGCACATCGAGACACCTGTCATGTTGTACCCGGATGTCTGAGAAAGGTCCTTGAATTCGACGACAGTTTGTCTCTGTACAGGGGCCAGAGAGTTCGCGAAATGCTTGTGGTAATGTTGAGGATGCTCCTGATGCTTGCGCTGGCAAATAATGAAGACTTGAACGATACGATATGGCAAATGAACTTGCCTGAGGAGAAGATTGAAGATGCTTGAAGGGATCGCTGCTCTGTATCTTATCGCAGCCGGAACAATTCTGTAGTGTAAGAGTGCAGTCAGATCAAGGTATCAAAGATAGTAGGGCTGAAGTGGCACCCACATTAGCTGGAGATACAACGTAGCCCCGCTGAACAGTGATATTGTGGCCGGTACCATGACCTCTGGGATCACGACCCCGCTGAGAATGATGGCTCAGCCCAAGATCACGGTCGGTCTGGAAGATATGTGAGACAAAGCTGAAACTTAGGTAACCAGAGTCGACTCACATTAGTAGGATCTCTAGTATTGTATCTTGGCACCATAGCCGATGGCAAAGCTCCCGATTCAGCCCCCCGACGCGTCTAACGGCTAATATGAGTGTAGATTCAACAAATTGAGAAGCGGTGACATACAGGAGATTGGCTTCGTGCCCGAAGAGCAGCAATTTCAGGTCCGCGACTGTTGTGGATGAAGCCACCTTGGGAGAATGGACGTGAACTATTCGCTTCTTTGAGACGCAGAAAATCGACAACGCCTGAGCGAGACTGTTTGCCATTTCCTGATGGAGCTTGGCGGGTAATTCTAGGATGAATGCCTGCTGGAGCCGGTCGATCAACTGTAGACTGTGTACCCTGTTCACGAATCTACATTCAGGTCAGTAACCACTCGTTCTGTAACTATTGGAGACTTACTGGGCTCGATGATCGTTCTACCTTGGCGATATACTGAGTAGGTTTAGCTAGGTACAAAGCGCCGGCATAGTTGGGCTGATGATTGTACAAAGACGGTTGAGAGTTGTAAGTGGGAAACATTGTTCGGAGTCGCTGGAAATCTAGTCACTGGGGTTTGTTGAAAACTGAACAAGGCGCTCAGCTCAGCTCTTATACCTGCTGGACATGGCCAAAGCAGAAGAGTGCGATCGCCAAAGCGCAGAACATTCAACGTCCAGAGCGCTTTGAGAACAAAAGGAAAATGGTTCCGTTCGCTCGCAGGCAAAGCCAATATTGATGGGACCAGGGTCATGAAAAGCCCATCAAAGACAACGACAAAGCGAAAAAGCCGGCCAAAGCGCAAATCAGGCCGCGCACTATATAAGGCTAAAAGAACAATAAGCCTAAGGAGACAATGAAAGTTTTGGCCCGATGTAACCATAAATGATCGTGATCGGAGGCCGCCATCAGAGCGCTATGATGCGCCTAGCGCCAAGCGCATCGCGGCAACCTGGGTCCAGAAGTTATTTCCGTTTGTTTTCGGCCTCGAAACGGAGAATCCCAGTCGATACTGCAACTTCAAGCTCCAGTTTCTCGTTCGGCAGTTGCCGCTCCTGAAGGCTTGATTATGAAGATCTGGCCAATACTTGTGTATTTCATGCTGGGCTATGTATAAACGAGAGTGTATTACTACGCACTGTCAGTGAGCTTTGTCGTTCATAACAGGAGTGGATGACTCACCTGATCCATGATCCCCATTGCTGGAAACGAGCAGTCGCCGAGCAAGATTCGGAGAAGTGGACGCGCTGCTCTGAGCTCATGTATCGTGTCAATATCATGCTCCAAGGCATTGCTTGTTCGGAGATTAAGATATCTCAAACCTTCGACTAAGCTCTCCTCTGTGACGAACGCTCTAAAATCGAAAATGTTGCTTAGACCCACGATAAGCGATCTGAGAGCTGGAAACCTTTTCATCAGCCCGAGACATTCTGGTCCCTGCAGGCTGGTATCTGGCAGCAGCAGGTGGGCCAGCGCAAATTCGCATTTGTCGAAGAATGGAATAAGACTCGGGAGAGTGACATTTCCGACAATTTTGAGGGTGCTCAGATGGTGACTGTGCGTCTCATCATGCACGATTCAAGACGCGGCATTCGGTGCAAGATGTCAATGAACGTCTCCAGATCGAAAACACCGGCACAGATGAAATCAGTTATGGTCGCCGATGGGATACACATCTCTAGCACTATACCACCGCGACCGGTGATGATTTGGAGACTGGGCATACATTCTAGTGCGCTCTTCAACGCTAAAGTGGCCGCTGGATCCATTGTAGAGATTAGATGTACCGCGACAACTCCGTTCGTTAGAGGAATGTTTCTGGTTTCCAAGTAAATGGAGATATTCAGAGAATGCGATTCAAGTTTGGTGCGGTGAATCAGAGTCGAAAGGATAGTAAGTTGCTTGTGGACAGCCTGGGGTTTCAGCTGGGCTTCCGTATTATATACAATACGGATCGTCGACCTCAGGCACTGGAGGGAAAGTGAGGTCATCCTCCATTGTCTCGAAACCCGGGATACGATCCAAGGCATCGACTGCGTATCCAATGAGCTTTCTTTATAGTGGTTAACCAAATCATCGTCGATGAATTCCAGGAAAACCTCGCACAGGACCTCGGAAGGGATTCGACGAGTGGGCTGGACTACACGCTTGTATTCTTCGACAGCGTGCTCGGCTGCCGCTTTTTCCTCCATAAGGGATGCCAACCGCAGACGAGTTCTGTGATGTCTCGGTCCAAACTGACGACCGTGGCACTTTTGCGAGAAATGAACACTCTGAATTGAGATATTTCTATATCCATGGGCACTTCGTTCGACTGCAGAAGACTCTGGATACGTGCAGAATGAACAGGGGCGACAGGTGAGACAGGAATTTCGTCCCTGAGAAGACCGCAATGATGGCAGGGCACGACGGTTTCCATCTGCAAGATGTCATTTAATGAAACATAATTCAACTGATTGGCTCGCGTACCTTTCCACCGACAGCTGCGTGCCTCACTGCTAACAGCGAGGAGAAAAAAAAAAGAAAAAACAGACCGTGGGAACTATCCATCAATGATTTGATATCGATGACGACACCAATGACAAACTCGAAAATGAGAAATGAGCATTGCCCCAATACGACGACCAAATGAGAAAGAGAAGAAAAATCAATGAACCAAAAAATACTTTCATCTTCAAATTTTCACCGTTATCGAAAATCGTCGGCTCGGGCCGATGGGCCGAAGCACCAAAGCTCACCAAATAGCGGATCAAAATTGCAGGCCTGCCCCAAGCCATCACCGATGCATCAACGTCCTCTCTATGCCAGCTTCCCTACAGCTCCTTCACCCCAGTTATATATAACTTCGTAACCCTATAAATCATCGACTACTCGGCCTCTTCTTAGCCTCAAATGCCTCGCTATTGCAGCTTCCTCGACTGCTCCTGTATTTCAGCGTCCTCTGGGCTTGCACCGTTTCAACCAATTGGCCAGACGCGTTTCCACGGCAAAATGCGCATCGAGATGTTTTCCGGAACGTCTCATGAAATCCTCCGAAGCCTGACGCCCATCTCGAAATGTCGACGATTCTGGGCATATTCACGGAGAGCTGCTAAAACGGCATAGCTCATACACTGGCGTGCTGTACGTCCAAATTGAACGCATTTCCTCCGCATTTGACGTATTCTATTCTAGGCTTTCTTCACCTCGAGCCTTTCATTGTTTCTCGAAGATGATGATGATGAAATCGGTGGCATTTGGGCCCGAAGCGGCCCATGAGCATGCACATGTGAATATTGTTTCTCGAAGACCAACGTATTTGGTATGGGATGAGCTCCTCAAGCATGTAAACTCGCGCTCTCGGTATGTCTCAGAATTCTGCTCCTCTGTTATCCATTGACCCGTCGATCGTTGTAGCGCTACCCTTATGGCTGTCGTTACGCCCCTGCCGAATTGACGACCATGTCTCTGGTATGCTGCCGGGTCTTGTTCGAATCTTGGCTGACATATTTGCTCAAGCTGAACCGGTCAACGAGCCTTGCGGGAATGAAAGAGCGATAGAGTGACGAGATGACAAAACGGCGAGGCTGACGGGATAACACGAATTCATCGGGTATGAAAACGTCCATTACGTCGAAGTCATTGACGCTGATGATGCATAGCGTCTTTCAATATCGCTCGTGAATGAAGCGCCTCTCGACCTTCGACCCGAGCACCGGAAAACAGAGGCCTGAGAATCGAGACGGAGGTGGATAGAGCCTAGACTAAGGAATAAGGAGATCAGCATCTTATCTTGCCTCGATGACCACGTCAGCCTGTCTTTTGACGGTCCGACCCACGGTCTTCTCCCTCTATCCGAAGTCCTCGCTTACTTCTCTCCACCAATCGCGCTCAGTTTCTACCAAGGGCAGATTCGCCTACTGCCTTTACGATCCTACATCTCGTTTCCCATCCAGATGCACCGATGGTGTCCGCGCTTCGCGGCCTATTGCACCGTCATCGGCATAACAGGCCTTCAGACCAACAACCTATTGCTGTCCTGTCTTTCGGCCAGAAGCGCGATAAGCGTATCAGGGGAAACCTGGAAACTAGTGAACTGGATTGATTGGAGGTTGGGCTTGGAATACGAGAAGTGAGCGTTTTGGTACAGCCAACCAACGTGGGGGAAAAAGCGGGTACCGACCCACAGGCTAGTCAGAAACCAGATAAAAGGCGCAAACCCTTTCCGAAACACCCTCATCTCAACCAAGACGCCATGTCTCTCGACTTTTTTTCACCCGCACTTCCACCAAGCCTAAATGACCACATCTTATCCCTCCAACGAAAGCTTCTACGACGACCCATATGCTTTCGCTTTCGCAACATCGCTTCCTATTGATGCTGCAGACCCTGATTCACCATAATTTCCACGTCTTGCATTGGCCCAGACTGACAAGCTCTTCACATTTGCTGTTCTCCAGCCTAGCAGAATCAGAGACCATTAGAGGAGTCCTGGGAGCGGCTTTAGAAGAGACGAGGGAAGGGACGAGACGAGCATTGTCTCTCCCATGCGATGGTATTCTTGGTTTCGCAAATTGTGCGTCACAATTGGCTGTCTCAATGCTCGCGCTAACCCATTTTTTCCTAGCAAGACGCCCAATCCAGTTCCAGGGATGCAAGCTCTAGTCCCGACGAATCTTGCCATACAAGACCGACTCTCTAATAGGTCCAGACTCCTCCAGGACGATACCCACGGGCCACTTTCACCTTTTACAACAACCGAGGTCTTTGTCCATCTGTCAAGACACAATACTGGGACCTCGACCTTGGCATCACCACCAGTTGATCTCGATTCATGGCACTGGAGCGGGCCAGCCTGTCCTTGCTCTCGCTCCTTTTGCGTTTTGGTCGTCAGCACGCTGCCAGCATCAAAAGCTATCATCTTGAACCTCTTCGAGGTAGCGTTCAACGGCTCGTGAGGCTTCTTACTTATCGACTTCGACCACCGAGTTTTCACCTACGGCTTGTTTTGGCACTGGTGTTGGGTTGGAAAAGTATGTTCAGTCGCATTTATTGGTACGTCCGCCCTGCGCCATTCATGAGTAAAGCGTCTCATCCCAGTCTCAGCCTGTGACCAGAGGTCCTCTGCAGGTCGATGTCGGTGCATGCGCTTGGGAATACTTACTGGCAGGTCTTGTTGGGTGTCTTGGAGACTTCGTTGGGCCCAGCTTCAGACCATGTATTGTTACTAGACCTTTTTTATTATTATTCTATACCAATACTCTTCTTCGAAGATGAAACTTCAAATGGACTTCGCCGTTGGAAAAAGTCAAAGCCGCGTGACAGTCACGGTCACAGTACGCTCATTTTCAACCACGACGACGAAAAGGCGTTCAAACAGAGCGGTAAAAATTCAAACTCCATCCAGGCATTGTCGTATATGCTCTCAGACGCTTCATGTGTCTTTATATCTGACATGTCCGGCTCTCCGCGGAGAAAATAGGACGACAACCAAGTCAGCGTCAGTTTGACATGCCTCCCCATCCAAGGCGGTAATACGCGCCATTTTTGGTGAAACACGTTCTGTCACCATGTAGAATGAACCACTGACATGTATTCCCTTCAGATATGGCTATACACCGAGACCTTGCAAACTAGGTCCCGTTGGTAGAGGGCGATGTCCAGCACGATCTGGCTGGTCTCGTCATTTGAATAATACAGCTTAATGGTCACGAAACCTGTTCCAACCACCTGTCAAGGTCCCCCGAAATTCCTCGTCCCAGATGGACGATTTTTCATCTTTGCGCCCCCCTGGTTCCAGCACCAGCACCAACTCGATCTGGGTAGCCTCGCCGTTCGAATAAGACGAATTTATCCTGCTGAGATACGTTTAGCTCACCCTCCAAGTCGAGGGTTCTCTATTACAGACGGTTGACCTTAGCGGCTACCTAGACATGGCATTTCATCGCTCAGCGCCAGTATCATCACCAGCTACATCATCTGCAGCATCGAAACGTCAGTAGCAATGATTGTGGGTATCTGAAGGGTCATTCCACAATTCCTCGTCACGACTGTTCTGATTTCAACGTGCAAGTTCAGTTTCAGCCACCAGCTGGATTTGCTTGGTCTCATGAGCAAAATCATTCGCATTCTTACCTCCAGCAACAATTCTGCATGCCCGTAATCGCTCCACGTAAATCGTCGTTCCAGCGCGAGGCCCCTTGGTCCTCGGATTCTGCAGAGGTCTTCCCCTTGCCCGAATTCTGCAGTCGAATGCATGATTAGACGTCGACGATTACGATTCTAGCTTCTAATCCGAAATGGCATGCCAAACCGGGGTTCTGCTGCTTTTTTTACTTGCACGATTGCCCGAGTTTGAAATTTGAAGCATCACCGAAGGTCGGTATTCCTCAATTTCCTTCAAGTTTCTCTTTTCTGATCCAAGAAGGCCCAGGAATATGCTTCACGGACTCGGAGAGCGGCTAGAAACGAGATATTCTCGAATCGATTTGCACTACCTATCAGCTCACTCGCAGCAGGTCGTCCTCTCTACACATCAAATTGTTGATAACGAGTCTGTCTAGGAGAGTCTAGTCGTCCTCTGGCGCATCATCCACATTGACCTCAAACCGCCGCTGCAGCGCTACTACAATGATGTCCCGAAAAGTCGCTAACGAGCAACAATGATGTTTCTAATTCCTTCATCTAGTAATTGGATGAGATACTCAGCCTGCATTCTTTGATCCTTGCTCTGGTGCGTCTGTGTGAAAACACGTCTCTTCAAACTCTCTCCTATAATCCTCCGAGCAGAGGCCCAATCGCAGTACCTCCGGATCGTCTGCTTATTCATGATTGCCATAGCGATCACATTTCTGATATTGTCCAATTCGAATTTCACAAGCCTGAAATACATGTGGGCCAATCCTGGCTTATCTGGAGTTCGCTGTTCTTCGGTCAGTCTGACTCTGCTGCGAGCTTCCTGCATCGTCCTGATTTGGAAGTTTAGACGCCTTTGATCCATCATTGCGCTCGTCGACTCGATCGAGTTTATCATCCCTTGTGAACCTGTTCCATATTGAGACCATCATGTGCTCAGTAACCATACGGGAGGGTCAAACCATCAATCCCATGTTTCCAGCCGAACAAGTTTCCACATGCTGATCTCTTCTCTCTTCTCTCTTCTCCCTTCACCCCCGTCTCGCAATAGTACTGTGGCCGACACTACTGCCATTGGCATGGCATGAGGCGTGTACGAGCTACCCCAGTCTCATTTGGGCCACTGTGAGTGTCCCTGATCCACGTCGGTATGGCTTCTGACACTGGTTAGATCCAAGACATCCAATACCACGACTTCGAAAGCATCTAATGCTACTACCTTCGTTCATTTTCCCTTCTCCAACCTCTTCCTTCGAGATGTTGCCTCTCTGGAACCGAGATCCACGAGCTCATCAACTGCGACCTCTCGTCTTGTAATCGGTGTTCTGATTGCAATATTCGGTCTCATGGCTTTCTGCACGGTCGTTACACTTTGGTTTCGTCGTCGCCGCGGTCGTCCCATCCGGACACTCGCTGGGAAAGGCGACCCATCCCTTCATTTCGAATTTGCGACGCCAGCCTTTGGTGAACCGATTCCATCGAATTCCGCTGCACCAGTGTCGATTCCTGTATTCGATATCGAATCGACTCCTCCGTATGATATCCACTCGAAACCGCTCCCCTCGATCCTTGAACGCAGCAGCATGTCGACTCGGTCGACCAGGAGCACCGTCGAGAGCAAGGTGAACCGGAACAGATTACATCTCACCATAGATCCCAGCTCAGCATCGCTCACCGAGCTTCCATCTGGTAGATCTTCAGCGCAGTTCAAGTACAACATCTCTGAAGCTGCCACTTCCAAAAGCTCTATGAGCTCCAAAGGCTCACCGAAGAGAAGTCGCTCGACCAAAAAATCAGGTCGTTCGCCGTCTCCGATGACGGAAGCTAGGAATAGCATTATCATGCATTCAGGTCTTTATCCATTCCTTTACGTCGACCCAGCTGGTTCATCCAAAGACGCTTATTCTCCGACTCCCAGCTCCTCATTCTCCGTCCATACCACTTCATATCCTCCACCATACTCTCCCGCTCATCATCGTCAGAGCTTCACCTCCCATATGAAGGTTCCAGCACGAGTTGACACCCCCTTGACGCCAGATTCCGTCAAGAGCTTCGATACCTCCCGAAGCTTCTCACGCCCGGATGGATCTCGAAACAGACACAGAACATTACGCCGGACAGGTCGGACATTGGAGAAGCTGAGGGACAGGGCAAGATCAGCCACAGGAACTTCTCTCGAGATCAGAGTCATCACCAGTACTCCCAGACGTTCACCATCTCCAATGTTGCTTTCTACGGAGATAGCGACGCTGTTTCCGCCTAGCCCAGCGAGACCGTCATTATCAGGGCTTTCCCGAAGGTCCGTTCGCTACGTCAAAAGCGCACAGATTGCACCAGGAAATGGACGAGTGGCAAGGCCTCTTCCATTCATCCCGCTGACGCCTCTGGCTCCCCCACCACGGTATATTCCAAACCAGATTCCAGTGCCGATGTTACCACCAGCATCAGCACCCGTACGATTTCCAGCCCAGTTCCCGACTGAAATCGGACCGCAGATCCGTCCACAGATGCATTCTGTGATTCCTCTACGACGGTCGCTTCCTACCATTCCTGTTCCAGAACATCAGAGGATGTCAACGTCCCTCAGGGCGAAGACATTCAGTAATCCAAGTATTCCACATCGACAACTCCCTGATCCTTCTCAGTCTCGTCATAATTCTTTGAAGCGTACGAATTCTCAGCCTGTGTCGAGACCACCACTTCCTCCTGTCCCTACAACGTATTTGTGATTTCTATTGCTGGGTGTTTCCATGGACATTCGCTAAGGACGTAATATGTAGATGCTAGATGCTTCGATTCAATTGAAATTTAGCTGAAATTATCTTATCTTATCGCGCATGTGATTGTTCTCATCAGGTGACAGGCGCGTAATGTCGAAGTCAGTCAAAGCCTCTCAGGGCGTCCTGTGTCAGTTCTGTAGATCGCGTTTTTGGCAAAACTTCTCATTTCTAGCCTCGAGATCTTAGGCCCTTCCCACGAGACATGACGGCCCGGGGACTGCTCTTCCTGATCTCGAGCGCTCATCATGGCAACCATCCGTGCAGGCTCATGTCTCTGTGGTCGAATCTGATTCAAACCGACTAGAGAACCCTTTCATTTCCTCGTCTACCACCGCTCGAACTGAAAAAAAGCTTCAGGAAGCTCGTTCATGGCAAATGTCATGTTCAATAATGAATCAGTATGTCTGTTCTTCTACTTTAGCTGTGATTGACGAAAGAGCTTTTAGAACGTCGTGATTACAGCCGATAAGCGGTCTTTGAAGACCTACAAAGATGCAGATACGCAAAGCGGAAGGAGCGCATGAGTGCGCTCCTTCTGTCCAAATTGCGGATCTTCTCTCTTCATCGATTCAAGCAAAGCCGTCTCTGGGAACAATTTTATAATTGCGGAACATTGAAGGAGCGGAAGACCTGGGATATCGGGTCCAGTCCGTGGTTATGCCTGCTCACAAATAGACAGTTCCGAAGAAAGAAGGATTTGTGGAGCGTAAATGCTTGTGGGTCAAGGAGATTGCGCTCAAGTTGAACTTGAAGAAGTCTGAACAAGGTGAGGATTCCAGCAGCAAAGTGTACAAGTCACATTTTGCGTCTTTTTAGTGCAAATACAACGCAGATATGTAACTTTCCCGAGAATAGGCTCCAGGCCAAGTTCAGTCCAAAATGAAGGAGACGCTCACCATCTACTGACATATAACTTTCGAGAAGACGAGAAGCTAGACCATTAAGCGCTGGATTGAAGTTCGAGCCAAGTTGAAGTCATCATCTCTTGTCAGCTATGAATATACGATACTTCGCAGTGCGACTGAATTACAGGGTTGTCAAATAAGTGGTTTTATTGATCCCCATTTCACGACGTGATCAAAGCTGAGGATGTAAAACCCCCCAGCGCCAAATGTGACCTTCCCTTGTCTTCTCCGGTCGCTGATTCATAACAAGTGTCCAGTTTGTGGACCAATTCGGTTTCCTACTCCAAAATCCCAGAGTGGAGAATGCGATGTATTCAAGGTGAGGGAATACAGGCTGTAGGATTTCGGTGATGATGTTGAGTTCAGGGAGCTCCATGCTCTGCTGTGGCGTCTGCGTCTCAAGAATGAGCTCCAGCTCCTTGAGTTCTGAACATCTCAAACTCGTCAATTTCTTGATCTCCTATACAATGCTCATCAATGAAGCGGCCAAGACTAACGAAACAGCATACGAACCCTGGCAAGATGCTTCTCTCTCGGGGGCTGAGGATGAAACTCGATACACAGTCTTTCCAGACGGGGAAAGTCTGGACCGTTTTCAGGAAGCGTCTCGAGCAAGGTTGAGGCAATGCGCAATTCGACTCTGCCTCTAAGTAGATACTCAACCTTTTTCGCCATAAAGGGAGTGTATCCCAGGAGCCGAAGACTCGCCACTGTGTTGCGTAGAAACACAGTCCTGAGAGTCTTGTCGCCTTCCAGGACAGACAGTTTTGGCAGAGCTTTCGGGTCAAGATTCGCTATCTCTCCTTGGATATCCAGAAGCGACAGGTGAGTTATTGAAGGCGTCCGATTGAGAAAGTCTGAGAGTGTTCTGAGATGCCTGACACATCCCAGACGTAAATGGGTAAGTTGTGGCGCAGATTTATGGAGCATCATAATGCAGCCAAACTTGGGGTTGTCGCTGCTGAACATGCGTAATTTTGAAGTGATGATGGACTCGGCGAACCCAGCTCGAAGACGTCCACCGTGGCTGTGTTCTGGTTCGAGATACTCGATCTCCTCGAGCAACAGAGACGAGAAGCGATTGAAATCCGGTGTCTTAACATCATCATGGAAAGCACATTTAAGGAAGCGAAGTGCGACGATGCTCCCCATCGAGGAGATAGATTCCACAAGTTTGCGAGGAATGGTCATCTCGCTGAGAGTCATTGATGTCAGATTCGTGAGAAGAGGTAGGGATTGGAGAGGGGGTTCTGGATATTTGGATCGTGGAATTGCGACTGTGATATGATAGATTAGAGGACAGAGACTATGAGCCGATCGGTCCTTGTCAAAAACCGCCACAAGAAAAGACTTGGGGCCGCCGTCGATAAGCTTTAGACTGCACCGAAATATGATGGGCTGGGACAGCGCACAGAATAAACGGCAGGTCAAGGACAAGCGGCAAAGCGTCTTTCTACGCTCTCGCATCCTGAAATATCGTGATGGCGCCAGAAATTCGAATATCGTGATATAAACTTTGACTGGAATGGGGGAGAGAACGCCACGCTTGGGCGCTGCTAGAGATCAGCGTCAAGAACAACTTTAAAACAAGAGATATCCACCTTCATACCACGAGGATTCTAAATGCATGGTTGTGGTTGTCTGTTGAGAAGCAAGAGGGCATCGCCACGGCAACTCCGAACTTCTCGGGGATGTCAAAGCTTTTCGCATCACATGAGACCGAAATTGCAAGGGTCAGAGCGTCCAAGATGGTAGTGCTAGTAGTACGCCCGGAGCCAGATGTGACCAAATCAATGCTACTTATTCCTGAACCTCATGTAAAAAAGATGGTGTTCACTTCACTTTTCCATTGACCTGAACCCGGTTCGATCGGGCGTCAGTCGAGCCGGGTGCGGTCAGCTCTTGATCCAAACACTAGAAGAGAGGCCCAGTGTCAATACTTGAATATCTGTCAGCCCTGAGTTGATGCCTGCAGTGTTATAGGCTCATTAGTACAAGCCATGTATGTCTGGTACAGGTAACTGTCAATTGCATCCACATTCCAGTAAGGTCTGTCTATAAGCATTGAATGAAATACGAGAGCATTCAGTAACCTCTAAAGAACCAAACAATAGTGAATAAGTAACCTCTTCACCCTCAAGCCCCGTAAAGCTTCTGGAGTTTACGCTGAGATTTTGGTCCCGACCAGCCCAAAAAGACAATCTCAGGTTCCGGTTTCACATCCGAAACATCGGTTGCTTGCTCCTCTTCATCTGAAGGAACATCCGTGTCGAGAAGATGGAGTAGAGGGTGAGTTGATGAAAATTGTTTTCCGCATTCCAATGCGACACGCTTCCTCGAAGCCTCGAGAGCGGGCTGTTCTAACTTTCGTTTCAGCGTCCGGAGCTCAAGCTGTGATACTGTATGGTCACGACGCAATACCAAATACTCTTCCTCCGTCCGGATATGTTCTTCCCTCAAAAATCGAATGCCTTCTCGCAGCAGGTCGATTTTGGCTTGACATCGTGAAAGGGAAGGATCGTGAACCGCTGCTGCAGAAGTAGCAGGTCGGATATCTGCGGGAATATCAGGTCGAAGAGGAGTTTTGGAGGGAGGATTCTGGTTGGAGTCGGACATCTTCAACGGGAGAGATCTCGTTTGGGAAGGGTGACATCTCGCGTGATAAGGCTGGACGACGACGGTAGGACGAAGGGGTCCTGTTTCGGGTTGGACGTCGGAAGACGGAACAGAGGGTTCCACAGGAATAGGCGGTAGCCGCGAGGGAACTGGATCCGACGACCAAAGCAACTTTGGCTCTGGCTTCGGGCTCTCTTTACGCACTACTGAGGTCTGGAGCAGCTTTGGTGACGGAGGACGCTCCTGCTTGACTCGTTCTGATTCCGACGGCGGAGGTGTCAGAGAACTGAGAAACCCAAAGGTGAAATCTGGGTATGTTTCACCAATCGCAGGAGCGAGTGTCAGGGGTTGTAGAGCAAAAGGCGCCGGCACCGGCGCATCAGTGTTTACTTCCCATGTCCACTGGCCTGCTTTTCGCCGCAGGCCCTGCAAGAGCGCATCTTTGCCAACTCCCTTTGATATCTCCAGGGAAGTCAAATGAAAACCAGACTGGCCTTTTAAAGCCCAATGTCCCCAATCTAAATATATGATGGCAGTCGTTAGCCCAGGTGTGATTGAATAAGAGCATTACGCACGGCATTTAAGGATGTTAGCTTCGTATTCCTCTTCTCCATACAAGCTCCAAAACAGTTCGACGGTGCTGGCGTCATTCATGAGGTATCCTCGTCGAAACCGTACCAGCATCCGGTCGAAAGTATGACAAGTCCATTTCTTGTCCATGCCTTCGTCCAAGGCAGATTCGTGAGCTTTCTCGAGCAGCGTGGCACACAACCGGGCGACGTGAAGAATGCTGAGCCTATATGCCTCCCATTCTGCTTGTCGCTCCATCGCGGTCATGACGAGCTTGACCGATACCCAAAGGTATTTCGCTGTCCATAGCAGCGGCACTCGATACCTATATGGTAGTTTGACGGTTCCATGCTTGCAAGGCACCTCGAAGAGATTCGTCGCAGACGGAGGTCGTGCTGGAATGGTGAAGACATTGGCAACGAGGTATTCGAAGATTGCATCGTCAGACCAGTCTTCAGCGACGGGATAAACGAGTTCTGCTTCATGCTTCCACGATGTTGAATCTTTGTTTAACCGAGAACGACGGGGTATTGAGGTATAGTGGGGTTTCGGCTCTGGTTTTCCGGTAGTGGACTTCGCAGAGCCCAGACGGACGCTTTTGGGGCTTTCACCAGAGATAAACTCTAGAGAAGCTTTTGGATTTTCTTTGTCGTCTATCAGCTGTACTGTCCCTGGTTGCTGGATATCAGAACTGGAATTTGCTGCAGTGGGACGAACAAGACGCCTAGGTCGATTAGCGCTCAAACCGGCAATGGAAGAATTCTCTGTGCTGATGTTCTCCATTGAATATGTTGGGTTGTGGCTGCTATTGCATCGAAGACGAGACGAGAAAGGGCCAGAGATGTGGAAACGATGGAAAATTTTGCGACACGTGGCCTTGACCAAAAGGGGATGAAATGACACATTGTCGATGACACCATTGCCAGAGACGCGCCACGACAATCTTGCAGTGGCACCGTTCGACTCTTATTGACTTTAAGAACAACAAGCCTGAGATGCTGTGACCGAAAACGGGATATCAGGCGGGCTTGATGCGATCATTCGCCCGCAGTTATTACTCAAATAGGACATCAGAGACAGGTTCACGAGTGATCTCCTGCCATCGTGTCCAGGAGTCAAATCCAGTTATTCATTCCCAGTGACATTCAGCTGTGATACCAATTCTTGAATGAAAATCAAACGCTTCAGCACCCTTCGGGAACAGTGGAATCATCAACGAAATTTGCAGCGTTGACCCCAAGACCGCGACTAGCGAAGGCGGTCCAGATGAAGCATGCATTTACACCCTCATAGCGGTTCACGTCGGCTTGGATCCATGCGTCTCGCGCATTCACGACTGGTAATAATTAGTACTCGTGAAGGCTGAATAGATACGACGAAAGGAAGAACTCACACGTGGGATTGCAAGGCTGTATAGCTAACGCATCGATGAAGAGATGTAGGAACACGATGTTACCCTCAGTTCCGTCGGGATTTGTCCGAGCAATTGTCGAGAAATCGTGAGCTGCGACGAGAGCTGCATAAACATTGTGCAGCATGTTCGCCCAGACTTCACCGATGGCTGGGATACAAAGCATGAAACCCGAGACTTGAAGCAATCAAGTGGAAGCTTACCGTGAACTTCATGCAACGTCGAGACGCTGGAGTATCTTAGCGGATTGGTAATGGGTGAAGTAGAATATGGATGAGTCCGGATCCCTCCAGTGGTGTTGGTGACATATTGCCCAAGAACATAACTGTTTTTTGTCAGTACTGGCTTATGGTATAATGGAGTCAAAATGCGTACTCGGGAACACTGGCATCCTTGTGTTCAGTCCACTCTGCCATGGCATCTGACCATCCTTCCCCCATTCCCCCAGCTTCTGTGGTTTGGAGACATCTTCCAGTGCCACCGCCCGTCATGCGGTTGGTCAACTTCTTTTCTATCAGTGCTATCTTTTTAATTCTCACAAAGGCAAACTTACACCGTGAGTCATCTCGTGAACCGGGATATCATTCTCGAGGACGCCATCTCGATCAATCTGATTCAAGGATCAGTTTATTTCATAGAGATAAACACCTCAGAACCATACCGGTGTTTCAGTCCAAATGAACATTCGACATGTCCCAGAAGCTCCACTGATAATGTATCAATATAAATCCAAATTGAAATGAAAAAATTCACTCGGCTGGGGTCGCAAAGTTCGCATTATTCGTGCCGGAAGCATCTTGAACAGACATAAGCACCCTGTCATTTCCTAGGCCACCCTTGTCAAAGTTGTTATTCTGGAAATTGAAGGCAGCCTCCGTGAATCCGTATCGATAAGTCAGGTCGTGCTGCTCGTTTATGATATAAAAGGCGTTGGTTCGGGAGGCGTCGATATTGCCACCGCCAGTGGGAGGAAGAGTCACATCATAGGGATAGTCGAAAACGAGAGGATCGCTTGATTCTGGAGTAACCGCAAGCTGAGTCGCTTTGAACGCGATGACATTATTCCCACTTTGAGCGTGTCAGCTTGGTTAAAATCATATGAATGAAAGACACGGACGCAGTTGTCGTGGTATTAATGATATCCGTGCCGTCACTGTGCCATCCAAAGGGAGAAGCAAGGAGGTCAGCCGGATCCTCAACGGTCTCCTGACCCTCCGGCAGAGTCTCTTTTATGATAGGAAGTACGGTGTACTATAAAAAAACAGTTCAGTCATATATAGACGTGTGAACAAAAAGACACACAGCTGCTTCTGCGACGAAATCGACGACTGAGATGAGCTCTCCGCTATGGGCGTCCACAAAAGCCTCAAACCAGCTGCCAACTTTGTCATTTTGAATCTGAATAACATGGGTCAGGGCGACGGTCCCATCAGCTTTCACGAGGTATTCAATTGTCGGCGGGATTGCGTTATGTGAACCCGTCAATGCAGCCTCGGCGGTGGAAATAGCACTCTCAAGATCAACGGAAGGACTCGATGGTGCAATTTGATCTACACAATTGTCAGATGAAAGATATAGAAGACAATCCAAGATCGTACCCGAGCGCACAAAGGAGGACCCTACGGAGACAATCTTGTCACCTTTGAACGCAACATTTGCGACAGCATTGGCAAAGGGAATTCCATCCTGCTTTTGGTTGGCTTATCGAAAGCAAAAATAGAATCAGACCTACGTGGAATTGCTTGAGATATGCATAACTGGCTGTTTCGGCAGCGTAACCCGAGTTGAATCCCACTTGACTCGCGTTTATCTTGAGATGGGAAGTGATGAAGGACTCGGCAGAGTCCTGGAGACTCCGGGGCACCAAGGAAGGACCGTCTGGATGTTCGATGCCCTGACCAAAGATTTCGAACGAGGAGACTGGATGAAAAGCTTCGAGCTTCAAGTCTCGAGTGAAATGTCTGATACGATGAGTCGCGTGTTTGGAGGACTGGGGATAAGGACTAGCAGCCGCGTGGGATGCATAAACGACGGCCAGGATAATGGACTTGAGGAGGATGTTAAAGGCAAACATGTCGAGGGAAAGAGAGTGCAGAGACAAAAATTCCCTGGAACTATTTCCAGGAAAACCGGAGAGCTTTTATATCTTGGGGTTCAGGGCCAACAGAGAATAAAGCCAGAACTCGAAGTCAACTGACCTGAAACTATCTGTGCCGCCATACAGCCAAGCAGCTTCCTCTCTCAGGTCTTGTAAAGACCATGCGGTACTGTGGAACAAGAATAGAGTGTCGATGATCTGACTTCGGCAAAGCGCTTTGATAGGTGATCCGCCTTGTTAGAGCTTGTTAGCATTCGCGGCCAGCGACTGACGGGGATTAGCAAGAGGCGAGGTTTCCTGTAAAGAGAGTTACCAAAATCCAAGGCCGAATGGATCAGACGTTGATCGACTGGAATTTTTCGGAGGGCAAGACCGTTATATTCATTGTCCCTGTCGAGTTGTGGCGAGGCGCTAATTGCTCGCCTACGCTGAAAAGAGGATTCACCGACGATGCATGGTTGTATTTTCAGAAAGAGATTGTGAGTCCGCTGGCTGAGCTGCATGATGGGGCTTGGTGACCGGCGTGGGTAAAGAAGGGTGCCGGCACCTTCAGCTCCGGTGTGACGCCGCGTGACCCTTACATCTGCTCCTAATTGTCATCACCCGCTATTTCGAACCGACGTCTGGCCACCATTAGCACCCTGTCACGACCAGTGGTGTATACAATCTCCCTTTGCAGTCGAACTATGCCTTTTTGCACCGTGGTTCAGCTAAAATCGTACGTCAGGACCTTCCATCCTTATCTCGACTTTTTGGGCTTATTTCGGTCCTTTCATAGGCATCCGCTCACTGCAAAGCCTACCTCTGAGCACAGAAAGTCTGTAATCGTAGCACCTGGGGCGCGTCCAGACGACAATGGTAACATTCCACAATTTCTCGTTTGAGGGTCTTTGACGACCGCAGGTCAGTCTCCAGGACTATGATGCTTGCTGAAAGAATCCCGCTATAGTCGTCAGGTTTCAGGTTCAGATTCACCCTTAGAGAATTTCGTATATCCCGGAGGAAACCGGCATTTCTTTCATTCTCTCTGGTAAGCACTCGTTTCTCCAGATTGTATTCTTCTCACTGAACAATATTAGAGTAGTCCTACCCATGCTGTTCGGTGGCTAATTCCACAACATGATTGAGCTTTTACCAACCCCGCCATATCTCGCCAATCTCGGTGGTCCTTCATGACAGGCAAAAGCTGGGATGCGGGAGGCATGGTGGTCAATGGTCTTGCGTCAGAACGCGTCACAGCCTTTATCTGGACCTTGAGCCATCCTTGGGGTGGCGACGGCGACCGCCGTATCATGCGACAAAGCTAAACGGATTCAGAAAGATGTATCGGAGCTTTTGAAGATCTTGAAGGACAAGTCTGAGAGACCAGCGATGACACCAACAGGCATCATGGTGCGTTTTGTTCGAACTGCTTTCAGAGAAAAGCTGACAATGCGATAGGCCCATTATCATCTTCCTTCATTCATTGCCCCTTCTCTACCCTCATTTCGCTGCTTCTCCAGCATCGTTTCCCTTTGTAATCCCTGCTGCATCCTCCCTTTGCGCCCTGGTCCATACAGCCCTTCATACCACGTCGATACATCGAGCGGCATCGGGCACCTGCGACATGTTCATATTCATCTCCCCATGGACTCCCAGCCACCGACCCAAATGACATCAGGCTCTTCCTTGGCTTTCGTGCTGTCTCCCGTCAGACCTCGCTATGCTCTAGTTACTGCCAGACATCCTCATGTTGGTCTCGAAGACCTCCTCCAATGGCTTGGTCTTGAAGAACAATGGGTTGGAGCAGCGCTAGGAGAAGAGGCTTGTTCGCCGTCTTTCACGTTGTCGACTGAAGGAAATGAATGGACAAGGTAATTCAACCTTCTTCTGTCGCTCTTCCATTGCTAATTGCTTTGTAGATACCCATTTACTGCACCACGCCAATCACCGCGGTTCCGGAAGCGTCATGAAGCTTCATAAAGACGGTTTCGGATCCAGGATGAAGACGAGCATTGATTGCACGGCGACGACATTCAGAAACTTTCAAACCCCTTTTGTCTGCTCGGCCTAGCTTGCGCACCGTCGAATTTTCATTCTCCCTTGCAAATTCCTCCGTTGACACACCTGGAAATCACCCACCCTCTTCGTCTCCAGGCTGTTTCCATATCTCTGTTTCCACCAATACCCCTTTCGATACGCTTAAAACCTAGGTCTCACCAGGAGATCTTTCTTCAGCCATTTCACCCTTGCATCCAACCAGCGGCTGCATTGTCTCGCCGCACCCAGCACTGCATTCCTCGCTCGCCCTCGATGTACTAGTAGCAGGCATCCTTTGTCGTGACACCGCCTGGTTTGTTGACCAGACATTCTACGATGAGACCCGGTGCAGGCCTGAAGGTCAGATTCTGGAGGAAATGGGAGGACATCGAGCTGGCGTGGAGGCCGAGCAGATGGGAGGATGAGCAGAGCACGAGGAAGGGAGCAAAAATGCGTCGAAGCCTGAAGACTGGCTTGGGAATCGCGGTCATTTCTCAGTATCGGTGGCATGGTCATGGCGGTTTCATTATCATACATATTACCAACCTCCATTTCGCTATCTCTGCTTATTCTCTGTAAAGTTAATCCAGTCAATTTCACTTTACCACAGTTCGATGGCAGGATAGGCGTGACAGTGACGGTCACAGCACCTCCTCATCGACCAAGACGACGACCAAAGTGTTTCAAAACCACTAGACATATCCAAATTCTATACAAGGAGACTCTAACATGTATCCTCAGCATTCTTGAAGCTGTATGGACGTTGTGGACCATGCTTCAGTCCAAGCATCAACTAGTACACTGGGAGGCCCAACGTTGCCCTATCCTTCCTTCTGGCCACGAAATCTCCATTATTATTGCTCAGACAAGGTCCATACTCGTCTATAATAACAGGGTAAATTGCCCAGCGAGCATACTTACTTAGATACCGGCAGACCGTGCAATGGCGAATCACGCCGACCAACCCAAACCCAACGTCATAATCAGCCTCATTTACGAGGTCTGGCTACCCGAATAGTGCGATATTTCTTCATAGATGCTAGTATGGGCGTCCACTAAAGTGCCGCTGACTCCTTGAGATAGGATGACGACTTTTCAGATTTGCAGGGCCTCCAGCTAGAATGTTATCTTCAGCCGGAATTGGCAGGTCTTGCCCATGAAAACATATCTGTGGTGGGTCAAAGAGTGCATTCCAGGTCTCCAAAGTGCCGGAAGTCCAATCTCTGCGACAGGGCGACAACTTTTGTGTCAGATTGGCACGTCGAGCTGGAGCATCACGGTCAGCCACGTTTGGTTAGTCTCGCCACTGTAATAGTGCGTACAGATCCCCATAGAAACCAATACAGATGATCAAAACAACGGCCGAACGATCTTTCAACAGGGTTCATCAATTTGCACCTCCAGCGGAAGCGTCGTCGTCAGCTGGATTTGGTTCGTTTCTCATCTCCAATAGTGTGTCAAATGGCTCATAGAAACGATTACAGCTGATCAAAATTATGGCGGAAGGATTCTTGTGACACGTTTACGACTTGGTATATTTCACGGTCCTGTAACATCCAGATCAACGAGTCGATTCTTGGATTCTCGCCATCTAAAACATTCAGCGTCGTGGGTATTGATATCATTCACGCTAGCCCAACAACAAAAACCGAACTTATCTCACCCTTTTCAAGTTCATCCATTTCCTCATCGTCGTTCAAGATCTCAAGGGCCAAGCTTAAGGCCAGCTTCCTCAACGTTCAGTGCAAATGCTCGAATTACGAATGTGGTAGATCAACCCATCCGCATTTGCTTCGGGATTCACGATCGAATCGTCGACAAGGATCTTGGTCCACAAACGCTCTACGACGATACTCGAAACACCACCATTTCCGGGTGATATATATATCTGTGGTTTCCTTGGGAGCAGCCAGGTGTTCCCCAATCCTTTTGGTCCACAGATTCCACTGGTCATAATATCATTTCAAAAAGAGAGATTGAAGAAGCATACAACATTGAACTGGTGTCTACCACAGTCCGGGTTTTTAGATATATTATACCACCACAGATCTACCCGATCCTCCATAAGATCCACTAAGTGTGTGGTTTCAACTCAGAGAGCACTGAGATTGCAGAATATCTGGGATATCCTCCTTTTGACTTCACAAGTGTGTTGCTTATTCTTTGAGTGATCTTCACTGATTATGGTTCCAGCTGAGCTCAAAACTCTGCTAACCCAGTCATGCTCACAGCTCCAGGACCCAGAGCAGTATGGAGAATGTGACTCAGAGGATTCAGATGCTGAATCAGATAATGGTTCCAATTCATCATGTGAATCATTTGTGTCAGCTGTCTCGCAGGCTTAACTATACAGTGTATTATGTAGTACAAGCCTCTTGAACCTCTTCTTTTGATCTCACTGGCAGTAGTTACTTATATTCACCAGTTTACATATTCCATTCCATCCTTTGTTGCAGGGAAATAAAGACAATAGCCTTTTATACCAGGACTGTTTTCCCAACAATGAGAACTATAGATGGCTGGAAAACTGCTCCAGATCCTAGGCTTCTCTCTGGCTCCATCTTCTCCAACAGGACCATTTAAAAAATGTGGAATGCATGCTGGTTGCTCGGTTCATATTGTATTTTCTTTTGTATTTTGCTCTCATACAAGATCCCACGCCTCGCCACAAGTACAAGTGCTTTGCCTGGATTTAGTGGTGAAAGAGTGGTCAGTGGGTCTATAATACTGTCCAGCATCAGGCTATTGTATTATCACAAGCACAGTGTATCAATCTAGATTTGAACTATGCATGGATTTCTTTGGCTTCATCATAGCTGAGTTTAACTGGTCTGATTTGTTTGTACCTTTACTGTATACAGAATGTGGTTTAAAAAGTTTTATTCTTCGATAGTGATAGTATAATAGACTGACTAGCACGAGAATTGTAGAAGAGGAAACACTCGAAAGGGTCCCTTAAGTACCTAGCTTCCGCATTTGATCTTGGAACACGGATTGTGCGAGTCAAATTGTTCTGATTCAGATGACCCTCGATCACCAAATACGGATATCCATCAGGATCAGATAGCACTAGCATTTGTATCATTTGCTCAGTATGGTGCTAGCGCTACCAGTCAGCTATTTCAGTAAAACATTATGCTTTAAAACACAATTTTACATTAAATCAGCTCTTTAATTAATTGGACTAGAAGAATTTGCAACAGGTTATACCTAGTCTGAAAGTACTTACCTTGATTCACGTCCGAGAGTTCGATTCTGCTGCCAGTCGAGCCAGCAAGAATATCCAGTTCATCAAAGACAATTGACCGAGTCGCTATCTAGATATCTAAGGCTGCAGACTCCTATTGGATTCGGAGAAGCGCGCGTAGCATTATCATACCGAATATAATTCATTAACTTCATACTAGTAATAGCAACTGAGTAAATCTATGGGTGGAAGTAAATTACAGTAATAAAACGGTGGAGTGCTCGTTGCTACATTGGGGATTTCATGTCTAGTAGTGCGTTAATATACTTCTTTATCATTAGTCCGAGTGTTCTTTTATGCTTTCTTTGCCTTTCTCTGGGTCCCCTTTCTCCAAGTCGGCATCAGCCGCCGAAGGCTTTGCCGGTGGCGCAGTCTTCTCTATCTTGATATTCTCGATGAAGAGTGCTGCAATGAGAGCAAGTCCCGCTACCGGAACTCCCAATACGAACACGATCTTCAACGCCATAGAGTAACTCTTGACGACGCCTGGGATCAGGGCAGCAGGCAGTGCTGTATAGATAGTTGTCGGACTCTGCTCAACAATCTCCGCCGGTGCATCTGGAGCGTACCGGACGAGATATTTTGCCAGCTCAGAAGCAAATACGGGCTCTGCAACACTGAGACCGAGCGTGCCACCGAGGAACTGACCAAAGCTGGCCATCGACGTGGCTTGACCGAGCAGCTTTGGTGCGCTGCGGAATTCAACCTGCATGGCCAGGAGCGAGTTTTGCATTCCCATACCCGTACCAACGCCAGCGAGGATCTGGAAACCAATAACCTTGCTGCCTGACGAGGATACGTCGAGAGTATACAGCAGCCCACTTCCCACAGCCAAAAATAGTGGAGACACTAGCAAGAACGGCCAGCTATGAAATATCAGTACTTGAAGGAGCAAGTGATTCGTAATACGCACTAATAACCGAACTTGCCGACGATCTGTCCGCAGCCGATGACACTCAAGACCACGCCGAGCATAAAAGGAAGCAAATCAACGCCCGACTTCGTTGCGGTCTGATGTCTGACTGCTTGATAGAATATAGGGATGTAGTATGAGAAGAGGAGCAAGGAGAACCGCGTTAGGAAGGCATATACAACAATAGCATATACTGAGCGCGTTTTGAAAATTGACGTAGGAACCATGGCGGCCTCGCCTTTATAGATTTCCCAGCTGAGAAAAATGACGGCAAGAACAGCCGCAACGACAAAGCACTGGATGAGTCAGTTAATAGGATATAAGGAGGTATTTGATAACTCACAACAATGACATCTTTATCGCCCCAAGGCTTAGTATTTCCGCCCCATTGAAGAGCGAGAACCAACGAGGTTATAGCACCAGCCACGAGCGTTGCTCCAAGGTAATCAAGTTTAAGAGTCTGCTGGAATAGGTCCTTGTACGATCGTTTGCTGAGATCTGCACCGAGAGGAGGCGAAGGCTTCAGAAGGAATATAACCGCTGTAAGCGATACACCACCAATGGGCAGGTTAATGAAGAAGCACCAACGCCAAGTTACATGATCTGTAAATGCTCCACCAATAAGAGGACCAATGACAGACGAGATCCCAAAGACCGCGCCGAAGAAACCAAATAATCGTGGTCGGTCTTCGAGACGCGTGACTTGAGAAATGATTTGAAGCATGGCGACAACTAAGCTCATATATTAGTTTCTAAATGAATGGGATTTCAGAGAACACGTACATATTCCTGCAGCGCCAACACCAGAGACGGTTCGTCCTGCAATAAGCGAGCCGACAGTGTGAGATACACCGCATACGAGAGAGCCGGTTTCAAAGACAGTGATTGCGAACAAAAGTACATATTTCGCAGGGAATATCCGGAGAACCTGGCCATAGAACAGGAGAAAGATCGTCTGGGCGAGGACGAAAGAGGTTGCAACCCATCCTTGCAGCGTGAACGAGTCAAAGTCCTAGAATAAGGTAAATGAACTGAAAGGACAGCCAGGAAATAAATCGTACGGAAGCGATCCGAGGCAGTGCCGTGGAAAGAATCGTTTGATCCAACGCAATGAGCAACAGAGAAAGTAACCTTCGCTGGAGGTCAGTAGGAACTTTTACAAGAAAAAAAAGCGACTCACATCGCAACAAAGACAATTGCTAGCTTGCTGCCCGTAAGAATAGTACTGGGCACTGGGACAGGCGGTCCAGGGGTTTTCTCATCTCCAGCGACAGAACGGATGGAAGGGGCACCAACAGTGTTGTCGGAGGAGGATCGAGCGTCCATTGGAGTGGACATGGATGTTCGAAACAAACTGCGTTAACTTTTAAGCAGCGGCTTTAAATACCAGCAGGCTTATCTAGCACAGAGGGCCGACACGCAATTTATGTTACGCGGGTTGTATGCTTTTTGGCAGACCCGTGATACATCAGTAAGGCTGACATATGCTCATGCGCCGGGTAGTTTCCGCATGACTCATGATGACTGCTTGTCATAGTAATCTGGTGAAAAAACAACGGAAGTTAAGCGGATTCGTCAAAAATTGAGACAAGCAGGACCAACGAAGAAGCAAGTTGCCCGAACGAACAAGGAGGCCCAAGGAAGAAACCAGTAACCCGAGTCAAGACGGAAGGAAATACGAAACAAGAGAAGTACAAAACAAAGTCGAAAGGGTGAAGAAAAGCCACAGAGATCAAAAGAATCCTAAAAAAAATCCCAAAACAAACCGCACAGTACCGAAAATAAATAAAGAAAGAAAAAGCACAGAAGGACTCACTTTGCCTCCAACGCCGCCAAATCCTGCAACACCTTATAAAGCCTACCTTCCTCCGTCTCCGTACTCACAGCTCTAAAACCCTTAATCGCTCGACTTGATGTATTCGAGGATCTTGAGGATGAGTTTGGCTTTGGATTGGACCTGGGAGGGGTGACCGGTGAGTGAAAAGTTAAGCAAGAGCAAAAGAAGAGCATAAGAACGCACCTTAATATGACTCAAAACCAGCCCAACTGCAACTCTCTCAACACTCTCGCTTCTACAGATCCTTCGAATACTTAGCTCCGGATAGAGACGGGAGAACGGCTGTTTCGTGTATTTTCAGACCAGCGCTTGATCCTGCACTACCTCCGGAACCAGAGTTGGACGTAGAAGAGGAGAGCTCTCGAACTAGCGACCTGAAGTCCGAGACCCGAGGAAGCGCGTGATGACATCAAACAAGGGCGCTCAGTCGGAACATGGATCGTTCCGGCAGGGTAGGTCTGTAACTGGCCCCTCGAAAAAAGGTGGGCCCCGTTTTCGAGGTTCCGCTTTCTTCAAGAGCCGGTAACGTGGCTACCGGCAGGGCTACGTGAAATGTGACGTATGCTTCGAGGAGCTTCTTGAGGCGAAAGGAGCGGAATTCCTGGGTATGGGTTTACTGTAGTTTTCCGACCGGAAGTTCGTCACGCGTCACACGGAGCTCTGAACTGGCCCCGAGTAGCGTGACAGGGGCTCCCTTCCCACGCGAATTTCAGCCTCATTTTACTGCCAAATTCAAGATAAATCAGTTCCAAGTTCCTTTTGCCACAAATCAACCCCAAAAATTGCCTGATCTGCTGGATATTGAGGTCAAAACCCCGTGGGTATTTTCCTTACCCCGGATTACCCTGTATTTGATGAACTTCCGGTCGGAAAACTACAGTTATTGATTCGGAGAAAGAATGGTACATATTGAGAAGGTAACCCAGAGTAAAGAGGCGAAGAGATAAGATAATGCAACAGATAAGATACGGGAATAAACGAGATAAGGAGCCGAGAGAACCGGTTCCACAGAACGTTGCGCAGTTATAACGGAAACATCGCAAAGCTGCAACAGAAACAGGAACGGCGAGAAAAGTAGAGTCAAACAAACACCACAAAACCGAAACACCATTGAAACACCACAGAACAGAAACGACATACCGCATTATCAGATCTGAGACGGAAGCGGAGCGGGAGGGGAGGAGGTCCATGCAATTCCTGGGCTAGAGGGAAGGAGGAGGAAGGAGGAGGAAAAAGAGGGCAGAAACTAGGTAAACAAGGAAACATGAAGCAGAGAAAGCAGAATATGACGCGAAGAAAGCGTAAAATAGAACAAAGCGACAGAGGAAGGACAACAGTGACGAAAGTAGCACACTAGCAGTCAAGAAGAAGGGAGCGGAACTATCAGGGAACCAATGACAAAGGTCACGAACAAAGACAAAGAGACCATCGAGAGACACAGAGAACACAAAAAGACAACACATTTGAGAAGAAGAAACGTCAAGCGAATTGAGACGAGCAAACGTCGCGCAAAAGAACATGAAAGCGCCAGAAAGAAGGAAGAGAAGAAGCGTCAAGCAAACAAAGCCGAACGGGAGGACAACTAGAAAGCGAGAGCAAAAGAACAAAGAAAGTAATCAAAAACAAAACCAAACCCACCTATTAGGCAACCTCGGCGTCGACGGAGGCGAATGGCTCTGTTCAAGGTCGAAGTTTTGAAGCGCCAGGTAAGGACGTTCACATTACTACACTTTTCTTGCTATTTTAGCAAATCTGTTACATCTCTGACCATCCTAATTTTTGGTGAGCGGATCCATGTACCTCTTGTGGCTTGCCTACCAAAGTTTGAGGGGATTTGGTGGTAGAGTTCCCTTCCTAGACGTTGTTGAAGATGACAAGGATCCTAGGAACAACCTACAATGCCATCAGCATGTGATATAACTATCTCCGGTGTAACCGACAATGCCAAACAATATGCCGGGCACATGCGCTCGGCAGAGGCGGCTAGGCCTTTTGATCCAATGGACAACCTTTCTCAAACCTGCACCTCTTAACCCCTAACATCATCGTCAGTCCTTAGCTCGTACAGATCTTGGTAGAATCTGTGCAATAGGCAGAATATTGTATGGAAAGACATAGAGACTCCCTGTTATACATATCTATTCTTTTAATCAAATATGTACAAAATCGTGAAGGTCAAACAGAAAAGTCCATCAAACTCAGCACCGCAATAGATCCTACGAAAATGAACAGTCCAAAATGGAGGATAGGTCTTTGAGCTGCGCTGGTTGGTATAGATGGAGCCGCAGTACTGGTTGAATCTGATGATGCGCTCAAAGCTGAATCAGGGAGAGTACTGAAAGCAGAACCGGAACTTGACGAAGCGCCAAAAGCAGAATTGGATGAGACGCTAGGAGCAATGGTCTCTGCACTACCTGTGAAGGTGAGAATATTGGATACCGGGGTTGAGGCAGTTGGTGTGAACCCAGGGACAGTTTGGGTTTCGATAAATGGGGAAGGATATTCAGCGGAAGTAGATACTAGATACAAGCACTAGTCATTTTTGGTTGTATTTTCTTGGCTCATGTGGTTGGTCACAACAGGTGTCTCCAAAGGTTAAGCTGAGCTTACATATGGATATTCTGGCTTGTGTAGAATCTCTATAATGGACATGCATTCTACAGAAATATCAGGAAGACTTAGGGTTATTAGACCTGCCAGGTTCCATTTGACCTTAACCTTAATGGATGGATAAACCCTAATAAACCCTAAATTCAGAAGAGAGATACTCTGTGGTGTCACTAGGGTGTGGATGTTGCCATGTCAGTACACCAGAGACTGTACTGGGTGTAGTAGTATTGACAGGTTGGTAACATGTAATCATATTGCAGACTGTACCTTACAAGTAGTTGCAGGGTAGATTTTGCCCTGCTGCAGTACCATCACTGAACATCCAGTTGGACATGTGATTCTGAGAGTGATGACAGGTCAGTACTGTGTCAGCATATTGATCATTGCACTCCACTGCAGTACCATCGCAGGCGGGGTATAATGAACCATGCAGTGACACAGTGGATACACTGCTATCACATGTGATTGTAGCAATGTATGTCTCACAGAGGCAGGGTCATTACAGCATTGTTTGTCTACTTGTCCAAACTTATCCAGTAGCCATACTGTACATAGCAATCCTAGACAACCTAATTTTCACAGTTGTAACCCATCCTTACTCTCAAAAGAGGGTTGATTATACCACACTGCACATACCAATCAGTGGGAAGCAGTGGAGTGTCACATCATGTCACAGGCACATGAAAAATGACAAGTCTGAATATGAAGGCTGTATGTCTGATGAGGTATAAACAACCATGCTGGTGAAGAGCAACCAAGTGTGAAATCAATATGTCATCAGGTCACAGTGAGCTGCAAAATGACAAGTCCGAATATGAAGACTGTATGTCTGATGGAGTATAAACAACCATGCTGGTGAGGAGCGACCAAGTGTGACATCAATATGTCATCAGGTCACAGTGAGCTGCAAAATGACAAGTCCAAATATGAAGGCTGTATGTCTGATGGAGTATAAACAACCATGCTGGTGAAGAGCGACCAAGTGTGACATCAATATGTCATCAGGTCACAGTGAGCTGCAAAATGACAAGTCCGAATATGAAGACTGTATGTCTGATGGAGTATAAACAACCATGCTGGTGAAGAGCGACCAAGTGTGACATCAATATGTCATCAGGTCACAGTGAGCTGCAAAATGACAAGTTCGAATATGAAGACTGTATGTCTGATGGGGTATAAACAACCATGCTGGTGAAGAGTGACCAGGTGTGACATCAATATGTCATTAGGTCACAGTGAGTATGAAGACTGTATGTCTGATGGGGTATAAACAACCATGCTGGTGAAGAGCGACCAAGTGTGAAATCAATATGTCATCAGGTCACAGTGAGCTGCAAAATGACAAGTCCGAATATGAAGGCTGTATGTCTGATGAGGTATAAACAACCATGCTGGTGAAGAGCAACCAAGTGTGAAATCAATATGTCATCAGGTCACAGTGAGCTGCAAAATGACAAGTCTGAATATGAAGACTGTATGTCTGATGGGGTATAAACAACCACACTGGTGAAGAGCGACCAAGTGTGACATCAATATGTCATCAGGTCACAGTGAGCTGCAAAATGACAAGTCCGAATATGAAGGCTGTATGTCTGATGAGGTATAAACAACCATGCTGGTGAAGAGTGACCAAGTGTGAAATCAATATGTCATCAGGTCACAGTAAGCTGCAAAATGACAAGTCCGAATATGAAGGCTGTATGTCTGATGGGGTATAAACAACCATGCTGGTGAAGAGCGACCAAGTGTGAAATCAATATGTCATCAGGTCACAGTGAGCTGCAAAATGACAAGTCCGAATATGAAGGCTGCATGTCTGATGGGGTATAAACAACCATGCTGGTGAACAGCGACCAAGTGTGACATCAATATGCCCGTTGGATGAGAACCAGGTATCACAACCATTCTGTGTCAAAGACATGGGCATGTCCAAGGATTGTTAGCAGCAGAGTTTTACCTGATTTGTGGCTTCTTGGAAGGTTTCAATGTGATGAACTCTGAGCCAATTTAGTTAGTTGTTGCATGTCATCTCATGTTAGACATCTAATTTTCAGGTTGTGTATGATCACACTCTCAGATGTGGGTTACTATGTCAGCATGGGGCATATTAGGCAGTAGAGGTGTAGACATGCCAGGCATTAAGCTGTACTTATTCCTGTTTTGGGTGATGTACCTGGACTAAAAGCCACTCTCTTCCAACAAGTGAGGCTATAAATTGGATCCCTATATGGGTTGAAAAAATATATAAGGCAAAGTGACTCCATTCCAACAGCAATGGTGTCTCCAGATATCATATTCTTGGCACTGTCAAATCCTGCATATCCAGACACATTTTGGTATGCTCCAAAATTCATGACAATTGCTGGAGCTATGATTCCACCATTTGATCCATGGTGGAATGCTACATCCACCATCCCAAATGAATCACTTCCAGCAGTGATGAGTTATTGCCGGGCTTTCTGGGCTGCCCAGTCACCTTATGAGCAGCTCAAATTGGCTCAACTGACCAATGATGTTCATTCCAAAGGAAGAATCTGCTGGAAAGCATGGATCAATCATCTTCTGATCCACAAAATTCTTCCTCAGATCCAGTTCATTCTTGATGGTCAGATCACCACCAGTCGTAAAGTAAGTTATCAGATACCATTTTGATCTTCAATTTAAACTTATAGCCAGCAGATGACACTGCTGGCATTTGTCCTTTTTGATGACTATTCATTTGCAAAGGAAAATGGGAGTCAAATACGACCAGCTGTCAAGTCTATTGCTGCTTCACTGATTCGGCATAATCACAAGAAAAAGAAGCCTATTATGCTAACTAACTAGTTGCCATTAAACTGTCCTTGAATTTGGATCACTTGATGACTGATGACTGATATTGTTAATGAGATTCAAGTCATTCTTATAGTCATATTTGGCTTACATGGGCCATGCAACTTGCATTGTCTTTCAGATGTACCTATTAAGCTCTGACTGGTGTTCAAGAATTCTGCTTCCCAATGGGTCAAGCACAGGGTAACATCGGAATGTGGCATAGAATGGGACTGACAGATTCGTAATATCTATACCGGAGAATGTGTAACTGGGAACAGTGTGATTATCTCAGTGAAATGAGGAAAGGCTCAGTCTTCGAAAGGCTTGGGCTCATTCTGGCTCAATGGTGGATGAGAGCAACACAAGACAAGTAAACCGAAAGCATGACGTTCAAAGACAAGATGACTTCACCAGACTGCTGCCAAGGCACATTGATTCTCTAGATGCAGTCCAACAGTGCATATCCAAGAACCTGACAGATATTTTTTGAATTATTCAACTTTTGACTGAAACTGAATTTGAACACATGAATACAATATGAATACATATACCAGTGCACTACACAAGACCCAGCCACTAGTAGGACTGAATTGAATACTGATGGAATTCAAATTGACAACACAATTGAAGACACAGTGAATATGAAGAGCACTGAATGGGAAGTGAATATGAATACAACCTGAATACAAACTGCACATGAAGACAAACTGAATTTCAAGTGAACACGAAAACTTGGAAAGACTTGAAACTTGTCGACAATTAGTATGGTGTCATAAGGGCTATAATTATTGAAAAAAATGAATACATGGTCATCAAGTATCTAATTTCAGCACAGGCAATGAAATCTAAATCGTTCAGAGACTGAGCCTTTTTCAGGTGATAGAGTCCGATGGTTCCGAGCTGAAGCTGACTATGAATGGGCTCTCAAAGTCTGGGAAACTCGACAAGTGGAATTCATCCATAGCATCAGGTACTTCAAGACACTGTCAACAACATGGGCCAACATCGCTAAAGACACTGGAGAGTTCCTCATGGGGTCTGATCCACAGCATGATTTCTGGCTCTGGGATAATCCAGTGTTCTCAGACATTACTTGCTTTGCAAAACCTCCCTTTGATTGCACTTTTCATTGAAAAAAGCAGCTCACATTTTATTCACTGCTTGCAGTTTCGGACTTATACTTCCACATTTTGGAGAGTGGCATGCTCAAGAGAACTCCTCTGTTCTAGCCACATTCTCTGTGTTGGCAAACTTGGGTGGCAAAGATGGCTGAATAAAATTCTCATTATTCATGTTCTGCCACAACTTGAAGCTATTTTTCAAGCTGAGCAGTGCTTCGAGATAAAGGTCGGATTTTGTCTTCAAATCTTGCAGTAAACTCATCTACCCCCACAGTTGAGATCAATCTCATTCAAGCCTTTTGGGATGGAAGCCTTGGAAGGAGTGAGCATGGATCTTAGAGCGACGCCTAGGCTTATTTCTCATTCAATCTTAATGCACTATTGTCTTTCTATGCACTCGGACTTTGAGCATCCAATGCAGTCTATATAACTGGCTTTGCCATTTGAGGATTATTTTAGATAAGGCAGACTGGTCAGCTCATCGAGTGACTCTACATGAATTTGGAGTACTGCAGGGTAGAATATATCACACCCTGCCATGTGAACCAATACATATTAATCAAGTCACAATATATGGGAATTTGAAACCTGTGTCAACTACCTACATCTGTATGGAAACAGTCAAACACCATTACATTACAAGTCCCATTTATGAGCTCATTTGTTGAGAGGGAGTCTGAATTCCGGCTTAGGGTTATTAGAGCTGGCAGGGCAGTTGAACAGTGTTGTATGACATGCTGTCTCACATGTATACCCCGCTGACAGTCATCACCCTGAAATTGAATGTCCAGCTCATGATGTAGCGATGGTATATGCAGTGGTGTATAATCTCCTCAAGACATGGTACAAACAAGTTATCCATACTAGAAAAGAGCTCAGCCATGTGTGCTGATTAATAATGTGAAATTCCTTGAAACCGTTTGAAATCATGACAAATTACTTCAACTGATCTAAGCCTTGACAGTGCCCGAAATCAGGCATGGTTCAAATTGTCAGCGAGCACTGCATTGGTGCCGGCATGGCACGGGACTGCCTGATTGTCTGAGGCCTTTCAATTCAATGGTCCAGGAGGTCCTGAGTGAGTCACTGATACAGGCATTTGTCTCTGGATTCCAAATGATCAAGATCCATTCATTGATGTAGACTCTTATGCTTTACTCCCTGGACTATTCCTAAGCCAAACCATTCTATATATACCTTTCATCTATGCACGCCCAGGTTGTGTGGCCTTTGCCATGTAGATCAACAACTCTGCCAATGATGTTGGTTGTATCATTGACTCCAATGTGCTATGTTGCCCTTTCACAATGTACATCCTTTCAATGGATCAAGGTATTGGTCAAAAGAGAGGCTTAGAGAGAAGATTTTAAAACACTAAATAATGTAAGTATTTCCGCAAGAACTGCTAAATTAAAATCTATTAACAGCCCCTCAAGATAAGCAAAAACAAGTCATGATGAGTGGAGCAAGATGCCTACAAAAGAGAGGAACCTAAGGCTTGTTGCACTGAAATTTGAACATCCAACTCTTTGATGCTTATGTGATTTCTTTTGTTTTGGGCCCTTGTCTTCCACTAATCTGTGACCTTTCACATGTTTTGTACTCTGATACCTGGAGGAATACCTTTGATGGAATTTGCTGGTAGCACTTGATTCTAATCAGCTTTGAAGCCTTGATTTTGCTGATTTTTCAAGAAACAATTCCACAAAAGTTCAAGGACTATTGTTCATCCTCCCGACATCCTAGTCAACCCACATTAACACCAGCATACATTGGCTCCAACTTGAAGATAGTAGCCCATTCCAAGTGCCTTGCACTCTGGCAGAGATTGAATTCATGTTGCACTTGCTTCAAAGGTGCATTAAGTGGAGGAAACAGTGGCAGTGATTGATCAAGTAAGTACCTGGTGAAACAATTCCAAAATCTCCGTGATTGTCATCTTCTCTGTGTTCAGAGAGGTTGAGGGACTGTTGATTAGTCCAAAATGTACTGCAGTTCGGAGTTCTGCTTCTGAATCAGGCAACTCATTGCAGAACCCATTCATAAAGTTCAGCACATAGGCATCACAGTTTGTGGAAGTGTCAGGATGTCCAAGTGTTGTCAGATCACCATTAAGAAGATGATTGCAAAGTGCCGCAGTACACAGATCTCGGTAGTATGGTCCATGGACCCACTGAAATGGCACAGTCTTTGGGCCACCAATCTCACCCTTAACAAAAGGGGCTAGTGTCATAACCATCATTCGCTGCAAGAAATTATAGTGGCTGGAATACAGGGAGAAATAGCGAGATCACCTGGTTGAATGTGTCTTTCAACAAGTTTGCCCATGTCAGGTATGCCATATGATTGGACTTGGCTTGAATAAATTCTTTCTGCACTCGCTAAGGAGCATCATCAGCTTAGCATTGCCATCATGGAATAGTACCAAACTCGTTCAAAATGATCTTTATATCTTGTAACTGACTGTGTTATTTTGCTCATGAGCTTGGAGGAAAATGAACCAGTGAGCTCGAGGGGTGCAAATTTGAATCTGAGCCAAAATTCAAAGATGGCAGCTTCAACCCATGGTTCATAGTTGGCCTCTGGTCCAGAAAGCACATAGCCTATCAGATACCAAGTCAATAGCTGTTTTTGAGCATAGTCAGTAATGTAATCAAAAGGATCCTGGTCCTTTCGTGTGTCTGTGAATTTCACAACTGGAAGTTCCACCTAGTGTTGGAGATAAGAAAGATAGTGATTCCATAGAGACAAATACTGACCTCCCTTGACATGTTTGGACATGGTAGTGCCATGGAGAATGATAATACAATGGGAGGGGAAGGCATGGATGCTCAGCTTATATAGGTTTCCAAATCAACTCCATTTTGAGAGGATGCCCCTTCCTTACCATCAAAACATGGTTGATTATACCACACTGTACATAGCAATCCTAGATAACCTAATTTTTGCAATGGTGGCCATGCTTACTCTCTCAAAACAGGGTTTATTGTACCACACTGCACATACCAATCTACATCACCTAATTTTCACGGTGGTGACCCTTGCTTACCGCCAGAATGGGGTCGATTATACCCCACTAGTGAGGACCCACCCTTCCCATGTCAAGACGGGATTGATTATACCCTACTGGATATACCATTGCCACATCTCATTCAATTTCCACAGTGAGGACCTGTGCTATACAGACCCATCCACCAATATATTGATGGTCCATGGATCAGCTGATTGATCCACAGCTGTCAAAACCACTGATATCAATATCGGTGGTTCCGTGAGATGATATATTTAGTCCGTCGATCACCGGATCGATCCATAGCCATCAAAACCTCACAACTGGCAAAAATCAATTATTTTTCAGGCCACCAAAATGATCTGCAAGCATCTGGGAGGGTGTTTGTCCCTTATTCATTGTGGAAGTTGATTTGTAGGTGACTATCTGAGCCTGAATAAATGATTTCTGCTGCTCAGTGCAGACCTGGTCTGTATGGTTTTTACTGAAAATTATACAGACAGGATCGACAAGCACAGCTGTTCACAGAACATCTTCACCAGAAATAAGATGCTTTGCTGCTATTACTCATCTTCTCGGCCCAGGAAGATAACATATCTTTGTGATTCCCACCTACCAGAAAATCCTATAAATGTATTATTCTTGCCGGCCTGGAAGATGAGTAATAGCGACTAGGAATCTTATCTCTGGGTAAGATGTTGATACTGCTTTGATTTGCTTCAGTGACCGCCTTGAAGCTGATTCACTGTGAGGTATTTGCCATATCATACTCTGTAACTCTGTTGCTGATTGTTGAGCCTACCAAGTCAGACAGGTTTCCCTTGTCCTCAAAATAACGGACAGTGAATCACAACACACCTATCATGATTTTTCAGCTGGTGTGTCCTGAAGCACCTAGCTTACCTTGAGTGGTTCAAGCTATTTCCTGCTGGTCCAGAACCTCACCACCTCTAGGATAAGGTCTCTTGATGTGTCACAGATAATGGGAATCTGGCTAGTATTGTTGATTGCCATATTGATGACCCATCTCGCAGCATGGTTGATTATACCCCGAAGGCAGAGACTGAGGTGCTTGGGACACATCAAGACATGAGAATGAAATATGTTTCTCACCCTTGCTCCCTGCCATTTGACCACCCACCTCTCAGCATGGTTGATTATACCCTGAAGGCAGAGACTGAGGTGCTTGGGACACATCAAGACATGAGAAAGAAGTATATTTCCCACACTTGCTCCCTGCCATTTTGACGACCCATCTCTCAGCGTGGTTGATTATACCCCGAAGTTCGGCTGAAACTGAGGTGCTTGGGACACATCAAGACATGGGAAAGAAATATGTTTCCCACACTTACCTCCTGCCATTTTGACAACCCATCTCTCAGCGTGGTTGATTATACCCTGAACTTTGGCTGAGACTGAGGTGCTTGGGACACATCAAGACATGAGAAAGAAATATGTTTCCCACACTTGCTCCCTACCATTTTGACGACCTATCTCTCAGCGTGGTTGATTATACCCCGAAGTTCGGCTGAAACTGAGGTGCTTGGAACATATTAAGACATGAGAAAGAAATATGTTTCCCACACTTGCTTCCTGCCATTTTGACGTGTGGTTCCTTATACTCTGAAGACTGGGAGTGACATGCTTGGGCCACATCAATACAGGAGAAATAAATATGTTTCCCATGTTGCTTGCCACCTGTGATATTGACGAGCCATCTCTCAGGATTATGCTGGGACTGACGTGCTTGGAACACATCAAGACCGGTGAAAAAATATGTCTCCTACATTGCTTGCTACCTGCCATATTTATGACCCATCCCTCAGTGTGATTGATTATACTCCGAAGGCTGAGACGCAGTTGGGACACATGAAAACGTGGGAAAGAAGTTCAAAGAAATATATCCCACATGTTGGGTGACTTACTAGTCTTGGCCAATCTTGAAAAGCCATTGTCAGCGTCTTTAGCCGTCTGGTGTGAATGTGATTTAATTCTGTTCAGTCATATCTCTATCTTCATGGAGACCTTGCTCCACGCAATGATCACTTAAACCAACACCAAAGGCTATGCACAACAGGGATTATTCTCCTTGATCTAACCTCCAGTATCCATCTTCCAACAATGCCCTTGTAAAAAAATATGCACTTTCGGTCAACACTCTCCATCGTCCATGTCTATGAAAGCCCCATGGACCAAACACTGTAAATGCAAGAATGCGAATCTGAATGTTGTGCTTAATCCTGAGGTGATCAAATATTTATTTATACAACTCACCTGATGAAACATAGAGATTGACATGGAGCTGACATTTGGCTTGACCGCCCTATAGATTGCTGGGGCCAAAACAGAGTTCACCCATTTACTGAATGCCTGGCGGCCATGCCTGTGACAATCAGGTAAGGATCTTCTGACAAAGTATCCAGCTTGAGCAGCTGGCAGAGTCCAAAATTTCTGACAGAAAGCCCGGATTTGAATCAGGCACAGAGGTGGAAAGTCTGTGCTGGAACGGAACTCCAGCTTGAAGGGTGGGATGAGATTCCCAGTGAGTACTCTCCAGGCTATGTTATATGACAGTGAGCGTGGATCATCAGGATGGTATGCACGGAGGAGATAAACCTCCAATGCCATGTTGGGTTGAAACATCCCAGTGATGGCTCCATCATTATGGACTGGCTTTATATGGGCCAAACTATTGTGTGAATCTTGGATTATGCCTAAGTTGCTGCTGCAACAATCCATTGGGCTTGATCAGGTGAACAACAATCTGATTTCAATCCACAGTGTTGAGGCCAGACTTCACAGTTTACTTTACTCTGTATATGGAAACAGTGCTGCCCATTCTTTATAGAAATCCACATTTCCTTTGTATATCCGATCAAATTCTGACCATACTAGCTGTGATGTGAGATCAACCAACGACATGACACTGGACAGATAATAATACCTTGGAGAATAGGTCTCTGATCTGCAGGATGGACACAAATGGAGCCAGCGTCTGCTGGACCTCAGCTTCGGTCAAGTGATGACCGATGACTGGCACATTGACATTGACTGTAACACCAGGGATTCCTCTCAAGCTGAGCCTTGTAAACTGGGCCCAGAAGTTGTTCATGGTCTCTATGACCAAAGGAGTGCAGTCTGACTTTGTCCAATGCATTGAATCCGGCAGACTTCGTACATGATGGACAAGAATAGTGGTCAAAAAGCCATGCTGAACTGGATCTGGTACCCAATGCAAGGGCATGTGTGGTGGAAGATCTGGATGGTTCACAGTATGTCTCTGCCATAATATAGTGAGCTAAATGGCACAAAGCAGTGGAGTTATACCTGGGATAACATGAGACTAGATGTGTTCAATCACAGCTGATACTGAGGGTTTATGTAGGACAGAACAAAGATTCCCAGGGTTCTGATTTATCAAAGTTATTTGAAAGACTTTAATTTCTATACAACAAGGCCGTTTTCCTCGCCTGCTGTAACATGTGCAGCGTGTAGGTATTTCTCGCTGCTGAATGGTCTGGCTAACAGCTCTCAGACCTGAACATCATGTGGTTTTCTGTCAGCTCATTGACAGTCCCAGATATGGATCTCAACAGACCAGAGCCACTGATGATGCTTGGACTTTTCTTGTTGAGCCTGCAGAAACTGGAGGGATAGTCCAAAACATGTTCTAGGAGGTCATGAAATCTCTCATTCGGCCGCCTTGTGCATTGTGGGATGAGCGACCGCACATTTATGCCAAGTTCCCTGTTGACCCTCTAGTGTATTTTGACCAAAGCCATCATATTTTCCTTGCTGATGGTTCTCTCCTCGCAGGCGTTGACATAGCCACCGGTGGTCATGCACTTCCATGTCACAGACTGCAAATATGATATATCCACCACATTTCACTGCCATATACTTGCAGGGGTCTCTGTGCAAAGTCTAATTTGATGTGGGAGCAGATTGGGAGGAGGTGGAAACAGATTATGTGCTCCAAGGGTTGGAATGGATGCCGGCCTAGATTTAGTGATTTTACGTGTATCCTAGGGCTAGAGCAGGTGACCTCTCAGCATGTACTCCATTTCTGGTGAATCTACTCCAGCCCTGGGAATAGATGACTTGTCTGGCCTTGCAAGTACTATCCCCCCAACTCTATCTGGACTTACAGCAATCTGCTCCACCCTTGAGCATAATTGAGCCTGAAACGTGGTGATAGCTGGAAATAAGGTGCTGATCGTGCCCGAGATTATAGCTGAGGACATTACTCATAAGGTCTATACAATCATCCCAAACGCAAAAATGTTTGTAAGAAGGAAGGAAGTACATTTCGGCATGGTCCACATCCTGAACCCGTGTCCCCAGATAACTAGTACACAAACTAATCTAAAAGTAAGTACAACTAATCCCAGGGGCTTCTATTTCAATGCTTGTGGTTTAGTTGATGTTCAAGATGTCTAAGTACTGTCAGTTTAATGAACCTTGAAACCTGAAGTCAATCCAAGCTTCGTTCAATGATTCAAGTCTTCAGAAATCTCAAATACGACACCTTTACAGTATTAAAATCTGCATGTTGATTTAGCACAATGTGGACTGCTTTTGGGCTTGATGGATGTGCCAGTGATGTATCACGGGGTCCAGTATACCTACCTCAGCGAGCAAATAAGAGGCTGTTTGTCTCATTGACATTAAAAAGTGTGACTGCAATTCTGGCTTCAATTCTATCAAACAAATCAATGTGGGATTATGCCGGGCCTCATTCTGCTGAAGAGAGAATCAAAACCCAGGGAATCCGGACTCACTTCTGATGATGCCATTGTCAGTTGGTATGAGCTAGAGCTCTCAGCTCGACTGTTAAGGAGTAAACCTGGGGGCACAATCTGTGATGTGGCTGGTTACTTGATATCATGGCCTGAGCAGCATTGTCCATCAAATTTTCTGAATTGTCTTTTGCTGGCTAGTGACCTCTCAGCTCACTGGAATCCATTTCCACAGCTCTAAAAAGGAAAAATAAAAGAGATACACAGCCAGGAAAAAGAAATCTGCCCCAGAAGCAAAGGATCTCTCAAGATCTGGTGGCTATCACTAGCAGGATTGAGACTCAGCTCATGGGCCAGCTATTCCCCTCCTATGGCTGGGACCTGCGCAGGCTCAGGCTTGGGGCGTCAAACAAAATCCAGCAAATTTATGGGTTGTTGGAACTACCCTGTCCCGACCATCACATGGATCAGTGCCATCAGCACCCAATTCCAATTCCATCTCCAGCATCCCGAGGGCATCATGGTCGGTAAGAACCACAGATGATGGGAAGTCCAGCAAAAACAGGCTCAAGACTCGGAGTCAGTGTACAACAGCCATATGGAGGAGTTATCTCTTAGCATGGTTGATTATACTCTGATGGCTGAGATGATCTGCTTGGGACACCTTGAGACATGAGAAAGAAATATGTCCCCCACATCACTTGCTATCTACCATATTGACGACCCCTCTCAGTGTGGTTGATTATACTCCGAAGTGTGTGGGATACATGAAGACATGAGAAAAGATATGTCTAATATGTTTCCCACACTTGCTCCCTGCCATTTTGACGACCCATCTCTCAGCGTGGTTGATTATACCCCGAAGGCTGACACAGAGGTGCTTGGGACATCAGGAGATGAGAAAGAAATATGTTTCCCACATTTGCTTCCTGCCACTTTGATGACCCATCTCTCAGCGTGGTTGATTATACCCTGAAGGCGGAGACTGAGGTGCTTGGGACACATCAAGACATGAGAAAGAAATATGTTTCCCACACTTACTTCCTGCCATTTTGATGACCCGTCTCTCAGCGTGGTCGATTATGTCAGAATGCATCTAGTCCCTCAGTGCAAGCAGATCCGTGAGGAAGAGAACAGTGACGATAATATTGCAAGAGGTGAAAAGGGTAAGGCACGACACGCGTAACTACGGCTTTATGTACGAGAAACCGTGTGAATAAGTATGCGGATCCTGTGATAAGATGCCCGAAGAAACACGAGGCTTGAGCTCGCTCCGAAACAAGGCAGGAATAAATATTCCTCCTGACAGATTATACCCTGAACTTTGGCTGAGACTGAGGTACTTCGGACACATCAAGACATGAGAAAGAAATTTGTTTCCCACACTTGCTTCCTGCCATTTTGATCACCCATCTCTCAGTGTGGTTGATTATACCCTGAACTTCGGCTGAGACTGAGGTGCTTGGGATACATCAAGACATGAGAAAAAAATATGTTTCCCACCCTTGCTCCCTGCCATTTTGACAACTGATCTCTCAGCGTGGTTGATTATACCCCAAAGGCTGAGACAGAGGTGCTTGGGACATCAGGAAATGAGAAAGAAATATGTTTCCCACACTTGCTTCCTGCCACTTTGATGACCCATCTCTCAGTGTGGTTGATTATACCCTGAAGGCTGAGACTGAGGTGCTTAGGACACATCAAGACATGAGAAAGAAATTTGTTTCCCACCCTTGCTCCCTGCCATTTGACCACCCACCTCTCAACATAGTTGATTATACCCCAAAGGCAGAGACTGAGGTACTTGGGACACATCAAGACATAAGAAAGAAATATGTTCCCCACACTTGCTCCCTGCCCTTGTAAAAAATACTCATTTTCAGTCAACATTCTCCGTCATCCATGTCTGTGAAAGCCCCATGGACCAAACACTGTAAATGCAAGAATCTGGATCCGAATATTGAGGTCAAATATTTACAGAAGTCACTTCATGAAACATACAGATTGACATAGAGCTGACATTTGGCTTGACTGCCCTATAGATCACTGGGGCTGAAACAGAATTTTTCCATTTACTGAATGCCTGGCGGTCATGCCTGTGGATGATTATGCATATGCAAGGATCCTTTTACAATATATCTGGCTTGAGCAGCTGGCCGGGTCCAAAATTTCTGACAAATTGGTCGGATTTGGATCAAGCACAGATCCGGAAGATCCATGGTGAAATAGAACTCCAGCTTGAAAGGTGGGATGAGTTTCCCGGTGAGTACTTTCCAGGCAGAGTATGTCTCTGCCATAATATAGCGAGCTGAATGGTACAAAGCAGTGGATATATCCCTTAGAACAGATGTGTTAAATCACAATGACAGAAGCTAATACTGAGACTTCCAAAAATTGACGGTTTATGTAGGAGGGAAAGACGATTCCCAGGATTCTGATTTACCAAAGTTCTTTAAAAGACTGTGATTTCTACACAGCAAGGCCGTTTCTCTTGCCGGCTGTAACATGGGCAGTGTGTAGATCTTTTCCACCCCCGGATTGTCTGTCTCACAGCCATAACAGGTCTCAGACCTGAGCATTATGTTGTCTTCTGTCAGTTTGTTGACAGTCCCAGATACAGATCCCAAAAAAACAGATCCACTGGTGATGCCTGGATTGTTCTTGTTGAGCCTGCAGAAACTGGGGGGATAGTCCAGAACATGTTCTGGGAGGTCATGAAATCTCTCACTCGGCCGCCCCGTGCATTGTGGGATGAGCGACCACGCATTTATGCTGAGTTCCCTGTCGACCCTCTAGTGTGTTTTGACCAAAACCATCATATTTTCCATGCTGATGGTTGTCTCGTCGCAGGTGTTGACATATCGACCGGTGGTCATGCACTTCTGTGTCACAGACTGCAAATATGATATAGCAGGAAATGCGCTGCTGATCGTGCCTGGGATTATAGTGGAGGAAGTTACCCATAAGGTCTATACAATCATCCCACAGGAGGGAATGCTTGTGGGTTAGCTGGCGATTTGCATGTCTACTGTTGGTGTCATAAAAACTGAAGTCAATCCAAATTTTGTTCAGTGACTCAAGTCTTCAGAAATCCCAAATACGACACTTTCACAGTGTCCAAGGCTGCATGATGATTTAGCACAATTCGACTCTTGTTGAGGTTGAAGGATGTGACAGTTATGTACCAGGGGGTACAGTATACCTCAGTGAGCAAATCTGAGGCTGTTCTCGTTGATGATCAGAAAGCCTGAGAGTGATTCTGGCTTCATTTAAATTGATAGCAAGTCATAGAGATGTTTGGCAGTCTGGCTTCAATGCTATAATAAAAAAAACCAAATGTTGGTTCATCCTGGCTCTCACTCTGCTGACCAGAAAAACGGTGGAGGGTCGCTGACTGTTCACCAGGTATGGTAAAACATGTGATTGAATTGTACAGCATACAATGGGGTAGGATGCGCCCAGTGACCCAACGGTCCACCGTCTACTACTTGTAAAGATGTCACCGGACATCATTGATTATCAGTAAAAGTTCCAAAATTGTGCACCAAATGGCAATATATGGGACCCATTTCCCCTAGGGCTGTCTTAGGGTTGACACATCAATGTCACACTTTGCCTCTCTCTGCCACCGTGGTTGTTTATACCACGTCGGACAGCATCCTTCTTATTCGGACTTGTTATTTTTCATTGCACTGTGACCTGATGACACATCAATGTCACACTTCGTCTCTCTCTGCCACCGTGGTTGTTTATACTACGTCGGACATACATTCTTCTTATTCGGACTTGTCATTTTTTGTTGCACTATGACCCAATGACACATCAGTGTCACACTTTGTCTCGCTCCGCCACTGTGGTTGTTTATACCCCATGTTTCTGTACAATCTGCTTCATTCCTTCTACGTTATTGATGTAACAATTGCTGAGACCATTCACAGGTGTTCTATATTCGCTTTCGGCAAGCTGTTGCTCATGCCGGTTGCGAGGATGAATCAAAATGGTACAACCCTCAGAATCTGGCTGAATGGAAGCTGCATCCATCAAAGAAAATCGAGATCCTTTCACAGATCATCCAGCACCATCTCGATAGGGACAATCGCTATCCACTGCAGGAAGTCAATGACGAGATCAAGGAGTATGAATACGACATCCATGCTGATATTGATTCCCCAGCTCACCCGATAATCGTCGAGGAACTTGTCACCAATACCATTCCCAGACCGAAATCAGTCAAGGTCTACGATGAGAGTGTCCCTACCTCTGAGACATCTCCCGACAAAATTGTAGTGTACTGTGCATTCCCCAGTTCATACGCAAAAATCATTCAAGCACTGGAATGTTTGGGTATGGCGCTCAAGAAAAGAAATGAGATTATTGCCCGATTCAATGATCCAACAGGTCCTCGAGTTCTTATCCTTTCGAACGTCGGTGCCACAGGCCTCAATCTTCAAGTCGCCAGAATCATCATTATCTTTGTTTGTTTTCATCCCTCCTGAATCATGATTGAAACTGATAATCGTGTTTGTAGGACACAACATGGTCCCATCAGTCTCTTGAGCAACTGATAGGACGAATCTGGCGACATGGACAAACCAAGCAGGTGGACGTCTACCATATTGTTGCCAAGGGCACTCCAGACGTCTTTCTGAACAATCTATCCGTCAGCAAGGCTGCTCTTCATGACATGTTTGTCGGACAAGCAACAAGTGAGAGATTTACGTTTACTTGATGGCCTTATCTAATCATCTTAATCGTATCTCAGAGACCCTTTTCACCAACCACACTGATGCTGAAGGACCATCGGTAACTGAGGATTTCCAAGATGAGGAAGAGCCACAAGCATCCCGAGGTACGTCTCACAACCCCTTGATTGGTATCTTGGCCAATTTCCTTTGTAGATAAGAAAACCAAGAGAGCGCCAAGGGCAAAGGCTCCTGCTAAGAAGGATAAGCCGAAAGCTGCTGAGGAAAAGACTAAACCCAAAAGGCATCCACGAGTAGGCGTCGAAAACCAAAGACGTCGCCAGAAACGGTGCCCGAGTCTCCACCTCCGCCGCCACCGCCTCCGGCTTTGTCGTCTGCGCCATCTCCACTGCCCTCGCCGTCTCCGATGCCCCTGCTGTCTCCACCGCCTCCGCCATCTCCGCCGCCAGCGCTTCCTGCTCTGCCGGCTCACCTGATTTTTGACAATTTTCAAAGTCTGGAGATTGGAGCTGGTATGAGAGAAGACTGGTCATTCACACCCATCATCCAGAGCACGTTCAATGCAGTCCGGATTCATGGCTTGGGTGCCTTCTTTTTACAGGACGGCGGGTTTGATGGTGATCCTTCCGTTGGTGATCGCAACTATCTCACGGGCGTCGGGGTCCTTGATTCAGTATTTGAATTGTCACCAACTCTAATCGAATCTATTTGTAGAATCCGGCAGAACGAGCCCACTCTGCCGGAATCTGCCACCTGCATTTGGAACTGGAGCTTGGATCAATTCAATACCCTGATGCTCAAGGACATTGAAGGCACGGATTCTACATTTCTGATAATCAATTTTACTAATTTCTGTTGACATCTAGATAATTTCATCCGGCCAACTACCTTGGACAGAGTTCAGTGGTTTGGCATGAGGTTCTCCCTCCACCCAGATTCATTCACAGATGAAGGCTATGACTATCTCGATAAACCGGAAGATGGTGATCCGGGTGCTCAACTACCACCACTGGCTCTTCTCAATATCAATATGCTCTGCGGGCTTGGACCTGAAGATTTCCGAGAGCATGATTTCGGTCCTATCAGGGAGTGAAGTGCAGTACATTTTGAAGATTTCTTACAATATCCGGGGACGCCATACCAGCTCCTTGTTCGATATGGGTCCCAATATCTGGAGTCGGAGGACAACAAGCGATTTTCATATACTGATACCAATGCCAACTATTTCCTGGAGGTCGGGCTGGATTTCGATGCCGATTTTGCACTTCCCTCTGCTTTGATCAAGTTTCTCACCAATTACAATGGATCAGGAGATCACGGTACTTGGAGCCCTGAGCATTTCAAGCGACAAGTCGACAAACATGGTCCGGTAGAAACCTGGGCCAAACCAAGCTTTGTTGCATGTTCCAAGTTTACCAACCTCAGTAAAGGCAAAGGTGAGCTCTCTGTGTTTGAAGCCTAATTGATGCTGAATGGTCTTCTTCAGGTCGCTCAGGACTTGATTTGGATGTCGAAATGGAAATGCTGGATCTCAAGATGGAGCAGGTGGACTCGAATATGGGTAGGATCATTCAGCGATCACCTGGGCGTGTAGAGAATGAAAAACACTCCCGATCCCCAAGCAGCGGATCAGACACGGGTAGTCCTCCTGCATCCAAACGTCGCCGGGTGCTCACGGCTCAACCCCTTGCGCTTCCGAGCGAGCTCCCACCTATGATTGGGCCGGTTTGCGCGCCTAAGCGCGCTGTTTATGGTCGTGGTTTGTTCAAAGGACCACCACCAGGTTGATGAAGTGTCATTTACTCTTTTATTGGTCTTCGGAATAAACAATCGTCTTCGTAGTTGCTAGGCTATAAACAAGTGTAATATCTACTCCAATAATGGCAGGTGTCAACCGTGATGGGCCAACTTCCTCAACCCTATAATATGATCTATTGCTTTCAGCCCTCAAGTCGTTTGCTCCCACTTCTGATGAATTTCCTCCTTACTAGGACAGTCATGCATGCGGAGCAATGGCAAAAATTACCCTCGCCTTGGGCTTTTACCTGCTCCCTCTCTTCACACTTTTGGTTGATGATTTCCGGGTCTTTGGGTCTGTATTGCGCCTAACATGGTCTTCATATCAGGTTCCGTCAACTACTATTGTCCTTTCTAGTGTCTTTTGGGCCTTCGATGGCGGATGGCCTTTGGCATGACACTCATGGAACAGTTTCTCTTGCCGTTTTGTACTGAACTTGATCCACTGTGATTTTTCCTGAGATAAAATTGGCCGTTTGCAACCATTGGTCGTCTCCCGACTGCTTGCCCCCCATCCTGTCTCGCAAATGGCATGCTGAGCCTATATGCGGTGGCTGTATTCATTTGAAGAGGCGAAGAAAATATCACAGATGAGTTTGGGGTGGCGCTGTGGATCGGCCAGCTATTCAGGTATGTTGAGCTGGTTACCACATGAGGAATCACTTTCTCCAAGCATCCTGCAGCCTGAGGCTGTGCCGGCTCATCATATCTTGTCTTCAAGGTGTAGGCTTCAGCCTGAAGCAGCCAAGTCCTGAATTATTGAGGCATGCATGTATTCTTGAGTAAGAAAAACGCAGGTGAGTTTCCTGGCCTTGTCATTGACCGTTTGTGAGTGATCTATCTACCAGAGCTTGTCCTCATGCCAGGGAGTCCCTCTCCAATCTTACATCTGCGGTTTTTTTTGGCAGGCTTCTGGGCGTGGTGTTGCTTTTGGCAAATGTCGGGATTATGAGCTTGCAGCAAGCTTCAAAGAGATGTGTATGTTATTGCCGTTTCTTCCTTGATCCCTGCTGATCCCAATTCCTGGCACTGTGCCTTCAACTGCTGTGTAAATATACTTTTCGCACCAAAAGGAGGAACCTCAGATTCGGCGCACAGCGCAGAATTTCGGTCAGAATGTTATTACCGGATATATCCAGTGGACACTTCAGTTTGAGAAGCTCTTGGACAGAGTACACTAGTTGAAACAGCAGACAAAGGTTGACTGCTTCACCGGCGCATCATGGACATTGGCCATTGCGACCACAGATCATTTGCCTCTCACCATTATGTATTACTAAATATATTACGCTTATGTAACAGTTCACAAGCGGTGATAAACCCATATTCCCCGACCATAAAGCCTGAGGGCTTAGCGCATCGGGGAAAGCAGAATGGGGAGGGCATGGGGCTATACATATACTTTGAGAACCTTGGAAGTCCCTGATCATAAGGCTTGAAGGCCTAGCACATCGGGAATTCCAGGAGGGGTGGTTCAAAGCGCGTCTCAAAACCCCCGACCATAAAGCTTGAGAGCTTAGCGCATCAGGGGTTAGAGAGGAGGTGCTAGGAATAAAATATCGCAGGAGGGGCGGGCATGAGGTGCAGCTGGAGGCCTGACAGGAAATGATGGGTGGCGCGACAATGTGGTTAGAATCAACAAACGTGTGATTTGTGCTTGTTTGTTCCATCATTCATGTGGTCCGGCAACATGTGGCCTTGCCGCGACCCGACCCGGAATATTTACGTCTGATTCACAAGCCGTTGGCATTTTCCCAGGCTCCTAAAACCAGCCGCCGATATGAGTTGAGCCCTTTGTAAAAGAGAGAAAACTATTTGATACATGGGAAAAATATATTATATGTTTTGATGGACCAATCAGATCAAGAGAGAATTAAGGCGGGTCAACTCATATGGCGGCTGGCAAATGATCCCCGGCATCATTTCGGCACCACCATGGCGGAATTTCAATTCAAACCACCAAACAGCGATTCTCGTCGCTGCCCTCCATTTACAATGATTCCTTCTGCACAGTAAACACCAAGTAAACACTCATTTAGCTTATCAAAGTCAAAGCCACCCCAAGTTCCTAGATCCATGCTAATGGGATCCCCCAGAGAAGTGAAAGTGGCTTTGGCGCCATATGGTGTCTCGCCTAAAATTCTGGGTTGATCTGATTGGTTGAAAACATGTGATCCGCATATTATTTAATCTTTTATTATTTCTTAAGCTCTTTCACTAGCGACACCATATCGGCGGCTGGTTCTAGGAGCCTGGCATTTTCCAGCATCAAAAATGATGAAAAATTCGTTGGTCGACGGCGAGGTGAAATGCTGCATCAGTGGAGGGGGGAGAGATTTGTTTGTTGGGTCGTGATTGATACCGAATTCCTCACGGGCCGTCACAATATTCCCACCACGTGATCGTCGCATCGCGTTGACTCAGTCACTCAATGACGGGTTCGAGGCTGCACCACTTTTCAGAGAATTTGATTGGCTGGCATTGAGTTTTTCGTCATATATCAGGGATCAATGACTATGAGATGGCCATCGGATCCCCGAATCTCGTCTTGGCCCTGTTTATTATCCAAAGATCGAGGCAGATGAGGCCCTGCGTAGTTTCGTAATTGTCTGGGATTGTAGAGAACTCACTGTAGTCCAAAATGAGAGACAGTGTGGTATATATGGATGGAAACCAAGCGAACCAAAACGTCACAACGAGTTTACACTGTACAGACTGCAGCAAGATGAATCTTGAATTGAATGCATAGTGACTTGGTATTCCGAGCCTCGAGTCCGTTGAAGACAATCCAGAGAGTCAGCTAGCAATAAACAGTTTTTCCTTCCGGAAGCAATCGGTTTCCAAATGTGTCTTGTTCGACGGTCATTATCATGAGCTATTTGAAGCTATAAACGAACGCATGGCCCCTGGTGTCCAAAATTAGTTCAGAGCGCTTCAACGCCATATTTTTGAGTTCGAAGCATCCTTAAATTTGCTAGCACATAGCAAAGGAATGCCAGTGGGATGCGTAAATTGAATATTTGGCCCAGGATTTCCAGGATGAACACAATGCGGGACGTATAGTATAATTCAAGGGATGGATGGAATCCGAGTTTTATGGGGAAAGTAATGACCAAGGGCCAGAAAATGGTGGTAACGGAAATGCAGTCATCTCAAGACCACGTAAAACATCGCTACCGACATACCTTGAAAATGTCTTTAGTCGTACATGACTTCTATCGTACTTTCTGTTTCTCATGCTAAACATCCTGTAGCGTCTCCAACTTATAATTATGCTTCTCGGCCGCCCTCCGCACTGTTGAGTCAAGGCAGAAGGCAATCTCCTACTCATAACCATCATTCCCGATCTCGACCGCCTTCATCCCCTGCCAATCGAGGTAGAAGGCAGTCATCCGCTCATCGAAGCGACCATTCTCGATTTGGATCTGATAGTGATGTCTCGATCCTCAGTAGAGCTTTGTCTTTCGACTACTGGCAAGTATCACCAGCACCGGATGACCCAGACCTCAACATAAGTATATCACGGAGAGGTGACATCTATCCTGGCTTTTGGATCTCTAACGATATCGTTGATTCTGTAGGATCTTACTGGCAAGGTCCAAAAACTTGAATCATTTCCATTCGACTCTGGTGCAGTCGCAGATGTATATCGTGGTGAAATCAAGCCTACGGAACAAGCTGTAATATCTTCACCCCAATGTCAAGAGATTGGACGCTGAACCCATCTTGCAGGTTGCTATTAAGACTGTGCGTCGCTTGCACACAGAGCGAAATGGGTTGACACATAACACTCGAGTGTGTACCTCTGCCTTGGAATCACTCTCCTCTCTCACCGATCACAGTATCTCTATGAGGAGGCCAACAAATGGCATACTTTGAGCCACGAGAATGTCCTATCCCTTTTGGGCATTGGCCGAGACATAGGTCCATCTCCGGCATTGATTTTACCCTTCTGTCAAGAAGAGACAGTCATGAAATACCTTCAACGAAACAGCAAGACTCCAGTTGAGAAGCTGGATGTCGTATATGTCAACAGTCCTCGATCCGTATAATAACGGTTCTGACACTCTCCTAGATTCTTTGTATCTCGACAGGACTGTCTTACCTACATTCCCATGGACTCATGCATGGTAGTCTTGCTACAGTAAGTTGTCCGTATCGAAGTATTGCTCTGAATCCTGACGGTGTCCTAGAGCAAGATTCTGATGACCGACGCCGGAGTACCGGCCATTGGAGGATATGGGATGTCCAATGTGCTGGGCCGAATTGGACAGACAGCAAACATGGTATCATCCCCAGTTCGATTTACAGCACCTGAATGCTTTGCAGTCGAGGAACCCGCGGCTGGTAGACAGGCTCCAGGTGACGTCCATTCACTCTCAATGGTGATGCTCGAGGTAAACGTTTCTGTTCAATGACGTGGTCGCGCATATCACGTGCTGCGAATTTGTGCTAGTCACAATTGTGACAGCCGCGTGACCTCGCTCGCCTGATCCACCGCCGCCGCCCCGATATTTGGAAGCTACGCCTCGTCCAAACCGCCGAATAAAATTCCAGCACCATGCGACGAACTATGTGAGTCATCTGGAAGCTCGAGACCCTGGCCCGAGCACTAGAGCAATGTCAATAGACGATTCCAACCGTGGTATGCGAATTCTGTTCATTTTGACCTTCTTGTGAGCGCTGACGGAATATTTCAAGGGATTTTATCCACAGGACGATGTTTTTCATATCCTTACGCTGTCCCGGTCATGCATGGGCCGTCAATTCGTTGCGCTCGTTGACCGACCCAACGAGCCCTCCAATGGGCCAGATGGGAACCGAAAACCAATGACGCATTGGACGAGACGATTGAGAACCTATTCAAGAATGTCTATTCACCCAGCTTCCGTACATTTGCACCCCGGAGCGATAACAATGGCATTTCTCTCAAGGTATGTTTTTGACTTTGTCACCCTGACATCTGGGGAATCGCTGACACGCTTTATATGAGCGTATTTCTTCAGTCCACGGTCATTCTCAAAATGCACAGGCTGTATTGGCCTCCTTGCTGCCGCGGTTCATCGTTTTGTGCATCCAGCCCCTCGCCAACATTCACCCGAAAGACAGCTCCATCCTGAACCGCCGATGGACTACACGATGCGGACGATATGCTAGAATCAAGATCAGCTGCGCTAGCATACATTCGTCCCCCAGACCGCTCACGACGACCTTCAGTTCCAGGTGAGTTTTTCTCGGTTTTTGTATATCCTTATTCTGAGCCCTTGGCAGACATTCGAGCTTCCTCTTGGCCCATATCATGATATAAACAAGGTTTCACATATCAGACAGAGATTACGGTCGCCCTTGCCGCTCCGAGTCCTTATTTTCGTCAGTCCAGCCTTGGTGAATGCTCTACCGACGTTTACCTCCAGGACAGCGATAGCCCCAAAGACCAATGGATGAGACAGGCGGAGGATATCCTAGAATTGGTCTCAGCTGCGCTATCGTTCCTTTCAGCTTCTGGACCGCTCACGGTCACCTTGGATTCCAAGTCAGTTTTTCTCGGTTTTTGTATATTCCTATTCTGACCTTTCGCCAGACATTCGTGGTTCCCCTGGACACATGTCATTGTTGAAACAACATTTCGCATATTCAGGAGAGCTCCTGTCGATCCAGATCCTTCCTTTTATCAGGTTAGACTCGGCGGATGGCTCGCCAAATTTTACCGGTGGACCAGCTCAAAGATCATAGCAATGGATGATATGATGCTGAAGCCATAGCAGACTCATTATCAGCAGCGCTGGCCTCCATACTTCTCCTAGAGCAGATTCTTGGCCATGCTCTTTGGTCGCCCAGCTCAAAGCCGACGAGGCGACAACTGCTGACATGAGCACGTTGGTCAATTATACAACATTCTATCCATGACATTGTTGACATGCGAGTACAGTGTCGCATGAACGAAGATTTGTCTTTCATCTGGCAAAGGTCTTGATTCATCGCGGTGTCATATTACAGTATTATTTCTGTATTAGAGTATCGTAATAAAAAGGCATGTAATAGCATATTCAATATCTATGTCGAATTTCCATCCTATATGGCTGAAGATGCGGCTCGGTCTTATACCGCTGGCATAAAGCTAACCATTGAATGAACGAATCCGGCTGCTTCAACACTCCATTCTCTTCCTCCAACAATATGATTTCCTGCAATCCACGTCTGACTCGTGAATTCAACATCCCAAACAAACTTGGGACCAAGCTCAGCTGATGCGCTTCGCTGACCCTGGGCATCTGGAATATGAATGATTCGAGATGCTGATTGGATTTCCTGGGGTCGAGTTCATTATGAACGAGCGTGAGGCGTCGAAGAAGCGCTGATACGTCCATATATCGGTTGAAGGACACAGCCAGACGAGCTTGGTAAGAAGGGTGAAGGGCGAAATTAGGGTCATAGCGGCGTCAATGTTCTCGCCAAAGGTTTTACCGGACAGGGTGAGCGATTTGAGATCGCAATGCGACCGTTCGATCAAGTCGCGCATGCATAGATCCAGTTCCTCGCCTGGCTTCGCATCCAGAGTGAGATTCTGGAGGTTTGGGAGAGTGAGGTATTCGAGCGCCCAGATCGAGTTTCCGATTGTCAAGGACTCAAGGAAGTGACTGAAGGAAGGGCGAAGATGGTCGAGGGCGGCGGGGTCTCGATGCTGTCGATGACGAGGTCTTGGAGCGATGTCATTCGTTCGAGGTCACGAAGCATCCCACTGAAGTCACCACTGCGAATATCTTCAATGTGGAATCGCGTAAGCTGTCTCCATGGGAAGACCATCGAGTTTCGAACGATGTTGATGTTGCGAAGACAGAGGTGAGAAAGCGGTGGAATGGATTCAAAGGCATCCAAGTAGCCGAACGCTTCAGTGGGATCGAGGAATCGGATGGAAAGACGTTTGAGAGAACAGAGTTGTGCCCTCAACTGATTCAGCGCTTCGCCTTCGAACCGGAGCTGGTGAATGAAGACGTAGAGCGATGCCCATTGATCACTGTGCGCTGCCAATTGGGCGAACAAGGTCGAATGCCACCAAGCTGAAGGTATCGTCAAGGCGAGATGCAGCTGTCGCTCCCTCGCCCGGGTGATACAAAGTGCAAGGTTTCTCTCGGCGAGCTTGATTGGACATTGAACACGATACTCTGCTGTTGGACGTATAACGATAGAGGACCAAAGCTGGGGCATGTCGAGCGCGACTTGTCTCCATTGACGGCAAACCTGGCCAAGTCCAAACGCTCCATATTTGGTGTCCAACGTATGAGCTCGATTGCTGTGGTCATCGAGGAATCCAACAGCGGTGCCGACAATCTCGATGAAGATCATGCTGAGGATATTGGTCGGGAGAAGACAGAGGGAAGAGAGCAAGGATTTGTAGACTGGTATGACCTCTTCGAGTCGCGTTTTCTCTGCCAAGAGAGGACTGGTTCATATGAGGCTGAAATCAAGGAGAGCCGGGGATCAGACGCTCGTCTTGCTCTCGACAATCGCCAACATGGCAACGGCTGCTTCGAGCTTGCCACGAATGATGATGCGCTCTGCCTCGGTTGGAAGCAGTGTAAAGAGAGCGCGGTCGATGGTCATTACAGCTGGCGAAGGGCTATGCTGAAGGAGCGGCGGAGGGTAAAGTTCAGATATCTGTGACCGAGGAATTAGCGCTGAGCGACATGGGCAAATCGTACAAGAATTACCTTCATACTGGATTCAGTGCGAGTAATGGATGGCGCTGGAGGGAGAAGGAAATGATGCTGGCCCAAATGAAAGCGACCCTTTAAAAACAAAGGGTGAATCGAACACGTGAAAGGCCAATGCGCTTCGCTTGGACAAAGAATAACGCCACGAGGCCAATGCGCGACAAGGTGTCGCGCTTTGATGGCTTTGGCGAGGTGGAAACGGTATTGCGGTGGGATGGGAGGGATGTCCGACGAACCACCGGCAGACATAGACGGTCTCGTCATGCGAGAAGCATAGGGGAATGAGGAATAGCCAGAACCGTCATTTTGGACGATGTAAAGCGAGATGATTCAGGCTCTAACGGCATTGTCGCCGAGACCTAATCGCAATGAGCAGTGAAACGATGCTCAAAGAAGCAGAACGTATGATATCGGAGCATTTTCCCTTCTACAACCACTATCCGACACCATTATCAACCAAATGCCTCGTCACATCGTCCCAGTGCTAACTGAAGCTCTTCAGATGATAGATTCTGTATCACTGCAACCATAGAGCTGGTTAGAAGAAACCGTTAGCTCCTTCGAAGCCGTTGGATAACCAGCAGAAAAACTGACAAGATGTCATTGCGAGCTGGCCACGGCAGAAATCAACAATAGCAGGGCCGATATACATTCCTGAGCAGCTTCTTGTTCATCTGGTTGAGGATGCCATTGCGTTTCGGCTGTTCTCCCGTCAAACGATAACGAACATTGGACAACGGTTGGGTCAAGCAGAGCCGGCAATTGGCCAGCCAGGCTCAACGGGAACCGAGAGCGAATATGTGGAGGCTCATTAAGAAGATGAAATGACCTGAAACATAGCGTCAGCGCCCACTAAATGGTCCCAATGAAAGAAGTTGTCATACCCTCATTTCAAATCGTCTGTGATCGTTGCTCTAGCGCATGGGATGCGGTCTCGAGGTACAGGCGACTGCCATGGATGTGCATATGTGTCTCGTTCGACGAGGTGATGATGACGCGAAGACAAGGTGACAAGATCACGCAGCTGTCACATATGTGACTAGAGGAATATTCGCAGCACGTGAGCGGCGCCTCGGATTTTGGGCTGTAAAGTTTACGTGGTGATGTGGAGTTTTGACGACGGTGTGGGCACTTTGACTTCTTTCCTGCGGCTCCTCGTTATGGATCCTGCGAGTTTATTGTGTCGCATTTGCCAGCCCATCAGCCGCGCCCACAAAGCAATGCTTCCGCAGGTCAGAGGCAAGAGATTCTTCTCGGTTTGCATCATTCAGTCACTGCAACTCAGAGCTCGAAATCAGGATACTCGCGCCCGGAGAAACGCCGGATACTCGGGTTTCCCAATTTCTTTTTACATTCTGCACATACCACGCGAGGCGGCCTTTGTAGCAGCTGAACATATTTGGAGATAGATATTCACCACTGGCCTGCGGCGCTTGTGTGCTCGGTAATCGGAGCGAAGTGCCGCGACTAGCTGTGTAGCCTGCGACAGCTGTCCGGATGCAAATTCCGATGCTCGGGCGGCCTTTGGTTAAATAATCCTACTACATCAGCTCTGCTAGTCCCATCATGACCCACATTGAACTCCGAGTCGATCACCTTCATTCTTTCCCCACTCTTTCAGAGCTGTCCTCTGACGATGAAATCTTTGTCAAGAATGTCCGAGAAGGGAATGTCGTAAGAGTAGCGTCGAAAGAAGGCGATGAGGTAGAAATGGTGGATGGCGGCAAGAGAGTAATGGCGGTTTGGTGGGTATTGCGTCGGTTTCCAGAGAGTCTCAGGACTCGAGTTTTCCTTGAATTGCTCCAAGGCAATGGTGAGGATGACATCTGGCTCTGGAAAGATGGAGACGAAGGTCTTATCGGCGACGTATATCTCCATCCTCATCCACCATGGACCAAAGCTTCAGCGGCGCTGGAGAAAAGACTTTCGAGGAACCGCCGATCAGAGACCGCTTTTTCCAGCCGCGCTCACTCAGCGACTCCCGAAATGCGTGTGGCGATGATCTGTTGGCTGGTCAAGACATCAAACTCGGCCAAGAAAGCAGACAGCGATCGTGGATTAGCAGACCCTGACAAATGGGATGTGGGACGGTTGGTCAGAGAGTGGTGGGATGATCTCCCTTTCAAGGCGAATTCTTGGCTCCAGAAGAATTTTGTCCCTGACGATATTCGGAGTTTCGACGAGGCCATGTACTCCCAAGGTCACGACTGTCATCGAGCAGATTACAAATTATCCATACTGGACGAATGGCTGTTTATGCAGGCCCAGCTTTCTCCCGAGTCAAAGGATGACATCGTCCATTTGGGCTACTGCTGCAGAGCCTGTATTGCCCGGTACGTACTGTGTCAAGGTCGCTTGTCCGTCACGTCTAATACATTGTCCCAGAATTCCACAGAGCCCGCCTGCATCCATGTGGACTCCTTCCCCAGCGCTTGTTGCTTTGCGTCATATGTGGGATGAAATTACAGCTCACACCGACCGAGATTTCTCCAAATGGTTATCTGATCAGGACTCAGATCTGATATTACATTTCCAGCAAGCAGACGAGATTCTACAGCAACAGTCTCAGGGCGATCCTCACCGTCGATATCTTCCCTACGTCAATGGATATCCAGCGGCTCTCAGAGAGCCAGTTACACGTTACACCCTTGAAGAATGGCGTTCCATGGATGCTTATGTGGTCTGGGCAGTCTCGAATCACTCAGCATTGGATGTCAGAGCATGGCTCGGAGCCATGCTTTGAAAATGCTTCCGAAACATCTTTCTGAAGCCGACTCTGTACGAAAGTTTGCTACATGTTCATGGGCACGTCGTCGTTTGGTCTTCCTCCCACCTCCGAAACCTGCGATCGCATTCCAAGACGCCATACAGACATCAGGTCACAAATGCTGGAGCAATGATGAGATGGACGACTATGATTCTGCCATGACATTCCTAGGTCGCACTTCTAAGGCTGTCGGCATCACCTCGAGGTATGGTTCGCGGTGCAAGCCTTGTGAATTGGAGAAACAATGGGATGAGTTTAAGAAGAGAATCTCAGTCGACGATACTGTCGTTCTGGAAGCCTTGGTAAGCACATCGTCTTTCCTGGCCGTCCTGTTAGTGACTTTGTAGGCCAATGAATGCGATAGAAGGGGACTCTCTTGGACCAAGGGCTTGCGAGACCCTCTTGAATACATGGTACTTCTCCCGTCTGATTCGGCGCAACCACTTGGTGACACATTTCAAAAGACCCATCCAGTTGTAGAAGTCGACCCTACCATTCCTCCAGCGCAACCGGAACATTCAAATCAAGTGAGTCTTGCATCCTTCCGAATGACGTGTTGAGATTTACGTTTCGTATAGCTTTTGCCACCTACAAATATTGTGTTCCCTTCTGTCGATGTTGGGTTGGTTATGGCAGACAATCATCACTACCAAGCAGCAGAACCTGCTCACTTGCAGCATTCATTGGACAATATCATGAGCAACAATCCAGCTCAATATGGTACCAATCTTCCATCGATTGTGCTTCCACCGTCGTAGGTTCTCATATGGGCCTCATGAAAGATCGCCATTGAACTGTACAATTCAGTTACCATGAGGCAGGCTCTCGTAATTATCGGTATCAGGATGGACATGACTGGAGTGGAGTTTCCACTCCTTCAAGTTCGAATTCATATGATCGGTAAGAGTCGCGTATGAACCTGGATGTTTGCTGACTACCGATGAATAGAGATGCCACCGCTAATGAAACCCAGATATCAACCGATCCAATCTCACTGGCGTCGAAACCCAAAATGATCGAAGGAATCAAAAGTTTCTTCATACGACAACTAGGTACTTATTTCGTCGTCCGAAAGACCCAGAGATATGAAAACTCTTCTTACTCAGAGTCCCACAATGTCCATCTTGCTCGAACTCAGCATGGTCGACCCAAGTTACCTTGGTTAGACTTTGAAGCAACGCTTGTCGAAGAAGGCCTCAAAATCTTCAACTGGCCGGAAACCATTGCTAGACCGGGGAAAGCGATATCGGCAGATCCTAACAAAGGCATCGCAGGTATCAACATACGCGACCTCAAAGCGATTTATCGAACGATTCACAGTCGAACGAATCCGCTGGAAATCCGTCGTGTTGCAACTATTAGCACAGGCAATCGAAGGGACTCGACAAGTCCTGGAGACTCGAAACGTGCTAGAGACACCGATAACAATGACCGTGGACCGAAGCGACCAAGGTTCGGAGGCCTGTTGTCATTCGACTCGCCATAGAGATGGCGGCGTTAAAGCTTCACACATAGAGACATGCAGTTCTATAATACTTCCTACGTACAGCCCCCTGAAGGACTGAACATCCGGTGTTATTGAATAGATATATATACCCATTTCTGAAATCTGTCACGTCAATCATCATGCCTAACAGCTTTGTTTCCTAATTTGGGTCCTCATCCCTCCTCATCCCAGCCGCTCGGGAAACACTGAGTTAGGGGAATGGGTCTGTTGACCGTCTTTAAAGAACGACATCATACCTTCAAAGTCCCATTTCCAACCACTCGTAGTCCCAGACTGCATCTTCTTGCATCCATAATGTTGAATCGGCTCCTCCTGTTCTTGTCCCCCCTTCACAAATGTGTATCACGCCACTAAGACGGCGGTCGGTTCAGACAATGCCGGGAATGCGAAAGCTGTTGTCGATAACCTGACGCGTTCACGGTCACTCTACCTCGCCGTGGTAAGCTTTTCTATGAGCTGTATGATTGATGTGATCTCATCTGTTTCAACAATAGCTATGTGTCCTTTTCGCATCAGTTCTTTCTGGATCTTAACCGTCTGGTGTTAATTCAGACCAGCTTCCACATCCATTTCGGCAGCTACGTGGATGCGATGTGTGTTTTAACCGGCATACTCGTGACCCTATCCATCGGTGCCTTCTATGACGGCCTTGACCATACCTCCTTCAAGGTAAACCATCATCGTCAGCTTGTACCATCATTAATCTGTTATCAGGCCCGAGTCAGAAGTATCAGTATCTCGGGTTTCAGCATCGTGAACGCGCTCACAGGCCCCATCACTTCAGGGCTACTTAGTCTTACGAGCAATAATTGTCGTTTCACCTTCTCGAGTTCTGATGATCATCCAAATAATCCTGGCGATGATTCCGATGTTTTTGCAGATTGTTTGTGAGCTCGTGGTGGTCAGCTCTTCACCTGAGGAGACACATGATCTAGATTTGGAATCTGGAAATGCAATCAAACCAGATGAGGACCGTTCAAGATCAATTTCTCCGTAATGACGCCATGTATATACCACGAAGCGGAACATCCGAAGAGACTCTGAACTCTACGACGTAGATTAGTAGATCCAACTCAAATTATACACAAATTATACTTGAGTCAGGTTAGCGAGTAGGGTGACATTGGTTAAAGAGCAGGCAAAGCGCCTCCGGGTGGCACAGAATATGAGTTTCAGTCTCGGTGTCACGATATTCGCCAGCTGTTAACTCATAACAGGACGTAAAATGACATGCGCGACTGACCAGCAAACATCAAGCAAGTTGCGTTCGCTGAGTCATACTTCGCTGTCACAGAAATGACAGAACGTGAGAGCAGAAACGTGACCATCCCGCCTCTTCATCACGCCCAGACAAATGAGCGCCTCGACCTCGTCCAACAAAGTGGAGAAAGCTCATTCGCGGACCTCTGTAAGCTCGAGACCCGAGCTCGGTGTCCAGAACGACGAGGTCGGAGGATCAAGCCCACTGCCCAGGTCGTACGATTTCTTTCATCGCGCCCTTTTGGTAGACGCTGACGTTCTTTTTCAGCACTTTTCATCATAGGATGATGTTAATTATATTCATACGTGGTTTTTGTCCACCTGGCTATCGAAGTCCTTTCGTCTTTCACCGGACTTCGTCGACCCATTTGCCATCGTTGGCCCGGCTATCCTCGATTACCCGTTTGGCTAGCTGGTAATGACATCTTGTCTCAGGTCTGTTTTGCTTCTCGTCGTGCTGATGGATTGGAACAACCCGACGGCCTCTTCTAGCTCATTACATGATTGTAGCAACATGATCAAGGTTCACAAGCGGTGTATGCACAATTTATCTCCAATTCTCTTCCGCCCATCCCCGGTCCTGTGATAACTATGAGCTGGGATTGGCTCCGGGACAATCCAATAGCGACAAATACGTTGTGAAACCTATTCAAGACTGCATCATGCATATTAGCGACCCTATCCTCCATTTCCTTTCGGATTGCTCACGATTTCATTTGGCTCAAGGTCTGTTTCTGTTTCTCATCTCATCATTCTGACGGCGCGCTTTCAACAATAGGATTGGTTCAATAACAGCAATATTCAGGACAAATGCGAGCCATAGAGACCTGGTCGACATGCACATTTCGGTTGATTTCGGTCGAGGTCGGTCACCTTGTCATTTTCGCACCTTAGACCTCCATGTTCATTTACAGCTATGCCAAGCTGGATAGTATTGTCGCTTCCAAATGTCGGCTTCCGCATGCTGTGAGTCGCAGCTGCTGTCTCAGGCCGCTGAAACGTGCTGAACATGCATATTCAGATGATTCCGCCGAAACGTCCCCCTCTCGGGATGCCATGGAGTAGAGAAACGCTGAATTTTTACTTTGTGGGGCTTCGCTCCCTCACTTGAAGGTGTTACATGTCCTGAATGGATACCTCTCTCCGCGCTTCGGAATCCACTGGTCCCGCCATCTGAGCTCTCCCATGCTGACTCCTGCTCGATATCAGTATGTCGCTTTTTGGGGCTATATTGATGTTCCAATCTTGACATTGATTATTCAGATATCACCCATGGCGCCCTGTATGTCGACATTGGGCTTATCAAAGCTATCTACCGACTTTGAAAATCCGGTCTCTCGTGTCATGGAATCCATTTTCATCACGCTAGGTTGGCTTGAATGTTGTTCCCGAATGTACCAATGGCTTATTGCGAATGATAGATGAACAGGATATATTAGCTAGAAAATATATCACTGCTCTAGCACAGGAACTTCTGACATTCTGTTGTACGTTTTCAAATTGATGCCTATGACTTTCGGTTCTGTCTTTAGTTTAAGTACTCGTGGTGTTGTCCGTGTAGTTTCTCTTGGAATCCTCTTCTTTTGTTGCCCGTAGTGTGCCCTACTTTCTCTTTACATTGAGTATTATCGATTCACGTTCTCAAAACGACTATCTGCTCCAGTTGGATGCACCAGTTGAGATCGTGTCATGAAAAGCTATGTACGTGACTCCTTCATCTGTTTTCGCCAAGTCTTTAACCTGATATCAGCTCTTTGTCTCCCCGCGATCTATAGACTTTTCAAATACACCGCACGTAGGCAGATATAGACAAATTGAATGGCTCACGGATGGATCTCTATCATGATATAGCTCTGCGTCTCAATTGCAGTGACGTCATTTTCGGTGAGTTACTGTTTATGACTCTGACTCGCTAACATCTAACCGGGCGTCAATCTAGATGGAAATAAGCTCTTTCTCGCCCTAGGGCGAGCCGAGACGGTAAGTAACAGAACCTTGGACTAGTCAGGATCGACCACTTATGATTCCCTTTTGACTGGAGGGATGAGCACCGGGCCGGAGCCGCTCCGATTTGGCTGTGCTCTTGGACGGTTTCATAGCACCGCGGTCAAGTATTCGGGTATAATCTTTCTCCTGTCAAGCTGTTGAATATATTTACCGGCAGGAATTGACCTGTTGAACCGCTTGCGTTTGGACTATGATCGCGGTTGATTGCGCTGGCACAACCTACTAGCAAGCTTTGGTCCCGAGATCGATGGTACCTGGATACCTCTCAGTTATTTGTCTCTAGTCTCAAAATCCTCCCAGATGATTGATATAAACCCCGCCGCTAGCTCCAGCACCGAGACTTTTGATGGACCAAAACCAAATATATGCCCGCCACAGAACACGGCTCAAGTCGGGACCGATTGCGCCCGTCTCGATGAAAGGTACGATTCAAAGAGCTTTTGCTAATACTACAGCTAATGATTCGAAAGGGTCGCATGAACCACCAACTATTAAGCATCAAGAAGGCTGTGCAATACGTGGCATTTCCCAATTAGGAAATCTGGCACCTGTGCGCCAACTCACTTCTGTGATAGGGAAAGAGTCACTTGTGCTAATAGTAAGTAGACACCGACAGCCACTTGTTGCCAGCTTCTTCCAGGCGCCTCTGCTTCAAACTTGTGCTACGGGACCGACCTGGCTTGATTCAGCTTGGGTGATCAGATCAAGTACAGCCTCGGGCGTCCTAATCCGCATATTAGGATTTGCTGTAGAGTGGAATCTTCTAGGGTGATTTCACAGTTTCGGACGTCCCATTTTGGACTCGGAAGCTTGTCTAGCTCAAAATCCCGAGTCATGAAAGTTATCACCGACTTTGAAGCATCAATACCTGTTGCGCTTGATACACAAGTGTCGGCGACTGTTGGTGCGATTTCGAGTCGTAGGGATACATAAGGCGTGGTATTTCGTCCATCCTTCAATTAGCCCTGATTGCAACTCTGGAGGTACATCTCACAACCATTTTGATGACTACCAGTGACTGAAATCATGTCATAGCGACATCGAAAGATTCCAAATCCGGACCGCCCCGTCGCGTATCCCTCTTAACTCGCGTCTACTGCTCAATTGTTTGTCTTCGCTTACCTGCAATGTCGCGACATCATTCGCGTCATATGTCTCGGGCACCGTCAACTCCAGTAATCACGCTCTATGATGTCCCAGGTCCTTCTCCTGGGCCATGGGCACCCAATATCTGGCGAATTCGGTACGACTGATTTCTTCTCATCATATTCACATATCTCATTTCCTCCTTTTTCTAGCTTCATCTTGAATTACAAACGACTACGCTATAGAACAGTTTGGGTCGAATTTCCTAATGTAGAAGCGACGCTGCGGTCGTTGGGAGCAGCTCCGAGCACAGTCCGTAGTGACGGAAGACCAGTATACACTCTTCCAGTAATTGTTGATCCAACACGAAACCCACTTGCCCCAGAAGTCCTCTCAAACACCAACAATATCGCTGAATACCTCGAATCGTCGTATCCAGCCAGACCAGTGTTTCCACCTGGATCTCGAGCTCTCGACCCATTATTTGTGCATTATGTCCAGGAAGTCTTTGTCAAACCATTGCTCCCAATTATGGTGCCCCTCAGTGTTCAACGGCTGGATAACCGGAGCTTGAATCACTTTCATCCATCGAGTTCGACTCTTCCGCCTGGACCTCAGCGAGAACAGGCCTGGGCTGCAGTCAAAGAGCAATTCGACTTTCTTGCCATGATCCTGGGCAAGAACGTCGGAGATGGAGATGGAATCGTTGTATCTGGACGCGAAGTTTCATATGCCGATTTCGCTTTATGTTCCGTCTTGATCTGGATAGAGAGAATGGCGCCTCATGATGGTTGGTCCAGAGTTAGAACTTGGAATGGAGGGCGCTGGAATCTGCTTTGGGAGCGTTGCAAAGCATATATGGACGAATGTTGAATTCAGTTATTTTATCGGACCATTAATTGTTCATATTCAATATGTAGTAGTATCCTAGCTGTATCGTAACCACCTCTCAGGAAATTATGACTCCGAGTGTTCTGCCTGCGAGCTCGCCAAAACATCACTGGCTGCTGGAGACCAGCGAGAATGTCCAAATTGAGCTGTACGGCAGCGGCCGCGCGGGCGGGAAACTAAGTCACATGGCTATCGCCTTTAGGACTTTGATGATCGTTTCTTGGATCCTGCTTCCGTCCAACAAACACGAACCACGACAGGTCGGACTCGTAATTTAAGGATTTGGTTTTTAGCGTTCTCCCACGGACTATGCTGCGGAATTTTGCCGTTGCAGTGCCGCCGGGACTGGGCGTGCTTCTACCCGGCATAGAGAAGCCAATTTGCGGTGTTTTAACTGGTTTCAATGGGCTTGTTTTGTTCACAGTGAGCGTCTTGCTCGAAGGCTTCAAATGGGGATGGTGTCATCTGTCACGACCCCACCGCACTTCCTTGGCTGAGTCGTATGACTGACGATGGCCGCATCATCGCCTGCTTACTACTGTATGAATTAATGGTATTTTTCTCCTAGCCCGAAACTCCAACGATTGCAGAATTGCTGTATATCCTTACCCTATTTCTTTTTAAAATCGAGGTTGCTATGAGGAAATGAATAATCGTGATTGGGGTGCTCGGCCCTTAGGACTCGGAGGCGGTTCCGTTTCTGGGAGGATCTTGTAAGTGTTTGACTGCTATATAAACGGCTTGGCCGAAAACACCATTTCTCCCGCTTTCTTCGATCTGCTCTCATCATCCTTGTAAAATGGCCTCTCGACACCGTGGACCACAGTCGACTCCAGTTATCACGCTGTACGATACCCCTGCTGGACATTCCTCGCAGGCCTGGGCTCCAAATGTCTGGCGCATTAGGTCTGTACTCTTTCGTCTTCTTGTCCTGATTGCTGAAATCATTGTGTAGATTGATTTTGAACTACAAACGCCTACGGTATCGCACCATCTGGCTTGAGTTTCCAGACGTCGAAATGACGCTCCGTGCAATCGCTGCCCCTCCAAGTGCAGTTAGATCTGATGAAAGTCCAGTTTACACTCTCCCAGTCATCGTCGACGCTACTCGTAATCCTTCATCCCCCACAATAATCTCCAATACCAATAACATCGCTGAATATCTCGAATCGACATACCCTGCTCGTCCAGTCTATCCCGAGGGTTCTAGAGCTCTCCAGACTCTCTTCGCACACTATATCCAGGAGATATTCGCGAAACCGTTACTGGCCATCATGGTACCCCTGAGCTACCAGAGAATGGGGGAGCGCAGCCAGACACATTTTGCGAGTCAGATCCCAGCACCTTCCGGACCTCATCGCGAAAGAGCTTGGGGTCTGGTCAAAGAGCAATTCGATTTTCTGGCTGCGATTCTCGATAAGAATGTTGGGGATGGAGACGGAATCTGTGCTATGGGATATCATGTCACATATGCTGATTTTGCATTGTGCTCAGTATTGCTTTGGATTGAGCGAATGGCACCGCAGGATGGGTGGGCTCGAGTTAGGGAATGGAATGGGGGAAGATGGGCGCGATTGAAAGAGAAATGTAGAGAATATATGGATGTCTTGTGATACGGGGTACATAGCTCAAGGACTATCGTAGCGAATGATGAGTAGAAATGGTAACATGAGTCGTTGGCTGGTTACACATATTTTCGCTGAGGATTGTTGCTCAGATCAGAGTGTGAAGATAAACACAGTTTGAGTACCGATGATTCACTCAGATCCATTTACACGATCAGCAAATCGCGATCCTCAATTGTTCCATCTGGCTAACCCCGGTCGTAGCTGGACAGCTTTGCCTATAATCTACGGCCGAAGAGTGCCCGCATCGCGGCTTCTACTGGCCTAGAGTCTCTTATTGACTCGGAACACAAAAATAACTGCATAGCCGTTCAGTTACCCGCTTGAAATAGCGCACTAGTGTCAATTGCGCATTTTGATTCGATCAAGCCCAAACGCGGCAGCACGTGCTGGGAACGTCCACCTGACCTTGAATCATGCCGTAGGTAGATACGACTCAAAATGCTATATGAACTAGTTATCTTTCAGTGATTCTAAGATGGAATACCAAGTCCTCTCAATGGATTATCGAGACCAACTTTGGTTTCATTGAGCTGCACCTCCGGCCAGCGGATGCAAATCAGGGCATCCACCGATTGATGTAGGCTACCATTCCAGATCGCGAGAGAACTCATGGTCCCATGCATTGGGCTTTCTAAAGTCCTCATCTGTAGTCATGAATATGCAGTACCGTGGCCCAGTTTAACCTTGATCTGAATTGTCTGCTGTGTCTCGGCGACTAAAAGCTGACATGCGAGCTTTGATCGCCGGGTTCCGTGAAATTGGTGACATGTTGCCGACGTGGTTACCATTTGTGTCATACTTTTCACGCTGTCCCTGAGTTAGAAGCTCTCATATTTATTCACAATAGCGTTCAAAATTTGTACAAATACCAGAATGTCCGAGAAAAACAAAAAAATCCTATTATTTGGCGCTGGAACTTACTGTGGTCAGGAGAAAGCTGCAGGAAACGGACTTGCCAAAATCAGAATACTTGAGGATATCCAGGAGAATTCTGCGCCGGTTCTGCGTAATTGTTGCGTCGAAACAAGGTGGGGGCAAGGAAAAGAATTGTTTGTGACGCGGTCACAGAGGTCACAGCAGTGATGTGATCTTTCCCGGCTTCGTCATCGATGCCCGCCCCGACGACGAGCCATGGAATAACGACCAAGTCGAATCCTCCCGATAAAATTCCAGTCAAGTCCGACTATCCATGAGAGCTATCTGTGACCTTGAGGCCCTCGCTCGAGTCCTAAACCAACCGCAGCAGACAATTCGGCCGTCGGTATGACAATCCCCCTTACTTTGACCTTTGGCTGGGCGCTGACGCGCAGTCACAGCTCATTTCATCATCGTAACGAGGTTTTCCACGCTTATGCGCCATGGTGGTCGATCCTGGCTCAGCAAATGCTTGGTTTTGTTCGGCCAGCCTCATCCAACGGTTCACCATTGTTTGACCAGACGACGGCCGAAACACAGCGGTGCATTCAACGAGGCGAAAATGAATCCATACACGAATGCTCGTTTGCCCCGCTGTAGAATCTTTAGCGCCTGGAAAGCTCATGAGTCGTGATGACATTTTGCCCAGGGTCCGTTTTGCACCTCATCACCGTGACGTCTTAGGAATCGCTGACGGTCTCTCCCAGCATACTCCTTGACTGGAAAAGTCTGCTAGATATGTACAGACCGTGTTGGTTGGTCCTTTCTTCCTCGATTCGTGCTTTTCGTCGGCCAACCTCGGTACCGGATTCGCCAACGTTTTCCCTAGAAGCAGCTGCAGCACAAAGGGGGAATGACGAGATTATGGGGAAGCCATTCAAGAATTCATCGCAGCTCCCGCTAGCATCTATTTCTCTCCCAGACCGCCCACGATGTCCTCTCGTCCCAGGTCTGTTTTTCTCGGTTTTTGCATATTCTCATTCTCACCTCATGACAGACTTTCTGGGTTCCACCTGTTCACTCACAAAACAGTTCAGATATCCAACCGCCGTCCCGCTCTCCCTTGCTCCCCTAAATCCCGATTTTCGTCATTCCATCCTGGGTCACCAACGTTTACCTCGGCAACAGCTCCAGCTCAAAGCACCAATGCATGATACGAAAGATATCCCATTATTATTATCATGCTGCGCTAAATGTCACCTTTCTCCCAACCCCTCGCGTTGGGCGATGTCGCCGTTTGGTCTCAGGTCAGTTTTCCGGCCTTTGCTTATTTCTATTCTGACTTCTTTTCAGACACCAATGATTTCCCTCGGCGCATTCCTTGACTCCAAAGACATTCCAGATATCCAATAGAGTCCCAGTTGGCCTTGCTGCCTCGAATCCTGATTTTCGTCGGTCCAACCTCGGTATCTAATTCTTCAACGTAACCGCCCCAGCCTCCAAATGAGCGTTGGAAACCATGATGTCGAAAGTCTCGAAGAATCGAGTTTGCAGTCAAGGTCCGTTTTCCCCAGTCGATAGGCCGTAGCGCTCTCAACGAATTTCATGACTGCATCAACGTTTCCACTGGCCAATGCCATGCTAGTTCCTCCTCGAGTTACTCGTCGCTCATTCCAGCAGCGAAGGGTGTGTTTTTCACGTCTTATGAAAATTTGCCCCTCGAAGGTTTACGATGGTTTCGTAGCTTATCCCCATCGTCCATTTCCACTATGTTTGTTATCATACCGGTCGCTATATCCGCTATCGTATCCCAACGCTATGGAAAGTCGATTTCGTCCCAGTGCAATCTAGGCATCAAACGACGCTGCTATGGTATCGATAGAGTCATCTTGAACCATCGGGGAAGACCACGGTCCTGCAACCGTCTCGCGGGACATGATATCGCAAAAAGCCAAAGTTGGCTGTCGATGAGGCAATATGGCTCGATTAGCGCTGTAGTCTCCCTAGAATCGTCTCAAGGTCAGTATGAATCATCACGAAAAGCGTCAGAGCTTACCTGAAAAAAGTGGTAAATCGAAGATTTGGCCGCCTGGAGGTGGAAAACGAAAAATGGCAAGGATGACCAGCTCTGGCATATCATGGTTACATTTAATGATATCCAAGAATGCAGAGAAATGTTGTTCTAAAGCTGGGCGGTGATATTCGGCTGTCGTAAGCCACAGCTGCAGATTGGCTGGTCGCGGAGGTGAATGGAAAGAGTCGGACCATTGGAGGTATAAGCCCTGTCTGCACCTGTTATAGCATCTGAAGATTGGTCCCAGGCCACCTGGAATGATCTGACCAGACGGCTGCTGCTCGGGACCGGGTTGTAGCTGAAATGGACAAGATCGACCGTCGAGGTCAGTATATTGGTGGTAGAGCTTCAGAAGTTTCCTGTAGCAATGTTTGAATGAATGGAATTCGTCACAAAAAGCGCTGAAGCATACCTTGAAGAAGTCCAAAATCACGACTTTGGCGCTGGCGGCGATTTCGACCAACGACATGGGACCTGGCCGCAGGGAGGTTCTAGAGGAGAGATCTCCTTGATTCTCTGCCATTCAGAGATGCGAACTGGAGCTGCGGCAAATGGACACCTGATAAACCAGGGTCGTCTGATACTGAGAGAGATCCGGTCGCCAGAAAAGTCGCAAAGTCGATATCGTCCAACGGCGACGTCGACAGCGAAAGGAGCTGCTCTTGTATCTCTGTAATCGGCCCAGTGAAACGAGAGAAGCCTTGCGAAAGCGGAGGTCGCTTGAGACCTGGCGGTAGCTCAAGCGAACGAAATTCCGTCTCTAGTTGGAAATATGCATCCAGTCATTCTAAATTTTCCTGGAGGATGACCACGGTAAGTAGTAATCAGAACAACAAGCGTTGAAGGTTGCCTGATAAGGCTTGGGAATCGAATTTTGGTAGATGCGTCACGTGACATTCAGCCTAGGAGAGAGCGGTCCTCCAACGACCATATTCCAGCCAGGATGTCGAAGGAGGATGGGAAATGGATAGCAGACGCCATACTGGATTTGGGTTTGGCGGAATCCGCAGGACTTCTGGCGCCAAGGAGCGAAATGGTGGTCCGATAAAGATTCTACCGAGACAAGGATTAGCTCTGACCTGAGGACATATTTCAATGACGCACCAGCTGCGGTGTATCATTCTGAACCACGAACACACGCCTCTGATACCCATTGCGTAGCGTCTGTGTTCCAAAAACAGTCCAAGACATTCGAGGTGCATCGGAAAGCGACCAACAGAGCTTCTTCGTTTCCGCAGATCTATTCTTCTTCATATTCCACGGTCTCGTTCGCTGTCCACCATTTATGGTGCTGGTTTCGGGTCTCTGACATCCATTGCGTAACGTCTGTGTCCCAGAGTCAGTCCATGTCAATCAAGATGTAGCAGAAAGGGATGGACACACCTTCTCCGTCTACCCAAATCCATTTCTCCTTCTAATTCTATGGTCGCGTTCGGTGTTCAGCAGCATCAATGATGCTTTTTTTTTTTTCGGTCAATATGGGCCACGAGCAAAAAGAACCTGGCTCGGTTTATCATTCGAGATTGGACAAGCGGCGAAATTTCCAGGCTTCTCAGCAGCTCTTGAATCCAACGCGACCATGAAAGGTCTTGCTGTATGACGATTCAGCATAGCTCGGGATGAAGATGTGCATTGACTGACAACCAGAAATGTCACGCGGCTGCCTGGATTTGATGGCTCTGGACGATGCTGCGACGAATTCCTAGAGAATGGCATGAGAATTGCACAGCGAAACCACGATTTGACGATACCTTGCTATGCGCAACACGAGCAGCTGCTCTCATCATGTCGAGCGGAGGACCAGGAGGCCAAGAAAGAAGAAGGGCATCCATCCACCATGGAGAATCGGGCCATGGACTGGCTTGGACTGGCTTCCTAGATATTTGGACTGAACGCAGGGAAGACCAGGCTGACCAGCAAATAATTATGATGAGAGCAGAGCGTGGGAAGGATTACTCGGGATCAAGCAGCCGAAAGCCACGTAACAAGTAACACGTGTTTTGCCTGTTTCAGTCTCCATCCCACGAGCGAGTATCGACTCCAGTTCCCATCGAATACTAACCAAGCCATGAGCAGTGAGCTCGCAAATCTGTCAAGAAACCGGAAATCCTGATAATTTTGACAGGATCACTTCGGGATTCAATTGACGACTTGAATAAATGTCATCTGTGCGGTCATGTTGGGCACAAAGATTCATCTGCAAAGGCTCCAAAGACCGTGCATTCAGCGCGCCTTCAGAATCTCCTCCTCTGCAATGAGATCCCCCTGCAGTCTGAGCTGGCTCAGTTCCAAGATCTTATCGCTACTGAACAAGCCGGCATCGTCGATTTGGATCGCCAGATCCTCAAAATGCGCCACACATTGAAATCGCTCTTTGAGAAGCGGGTACAGAAACAGCGTAACATTGTGGATTACAAGAAGGTGGTTGATCCACTCCGTCGACTGCCTGAAGATCTTCTTCGAGAAATCTTTCTTCCACTAGCACAGGCTGAGCCTCAGAGCTCTACCTCGCTCAACACCAGCGTCTGACCCGGGTTTCCACTCGGTGGATCTCATATCCTCGACTTTGGGCATCTATTCGTGTTGTTTATTTCAAGAAGAAACAACTTCGTCCTGAAAACAAAGGACATCTCAGCATTGTTGACTCAGCTTTCCAGAGCAGGTCAACATGGCCTGGATGTCATCATATCCTTGCAAATACCGGGACGACTTCGGCTCGTTGGACCAGCTGGTCATTCACCACAGTCCCACTGATACCACGATTCTGAAGCCAATCCGTGGCGCATTGCAACGTTTTACCACCCTGGAACTTTCGTTAAAAGACGAATGGACCTCTTTGACTCGAACGCAATGTTCCGAGACGACGATTTCCTGATGGTTTTCTGATTCAGGACATCAATGGTATATCCCTGATTAGATCTGGGAAGGTCCTGGGATGCTAAGACCATTATGAACGCCGAGACTCGCTCGAGTGCAATTGAGGAAGCAGAGCGTATTCGTCTCAATCACCGCAGGCACACTACATACTTCGAAAATACATTCAATCAAAGTCCGTGTCCGTCTGCCGATCTCACGCGCATCAACCGTCCACTCCAAACGCAATCCAAAGCATACTGACCCTTAGTTGCTCTCCAAGTCCCAAGATTCACGTTTTGAACTAGCTATCTAGAATAAATGATGAAACGTGGGTTTATAAGAAAGACACAGTTGGGGACCGATTGCTTCTGTAAAAGCTGCCTATCACTAGCTAACTCTGTGCCTTGTCTCCAACGCATTCAATATAAATACTTGAATACTCAGTCACAGTGCTTAATTCAAGGTTCATAGCTCTCTTAGTCCATTTTTGGTTCGACCTTGAGACCGAAATGGATCCAAAGCTGGTCGATAGACACACTAAAATCGTCAGAATCATTGCCCCCAATGGAATGCCTTGTCGAAACTGCATGCAAGGAGCATAGCCCGCTTGGATTGGGGGCGCCTTAGATGCATCACGGAGATCGCCGGCCTAAGGCACGTGGCGGGTCTAGGCTTCGGATCGGATTTGGAATCATCTCGACCCTTCCACATCATCAGCTTTTTACCTGGATGTTCAGCGTCCCTCAGGTTCTGCTCTGTCGCGTATTCGTGCTCATTGGATCCAGGAACGGTTCGTCGGGCTGCGTGTCCGATCAGCTTCTTCTCTGACGGCTTTTCTAGGCATCCTCGAATCTGCGGCAATTTCGGAATATACAGGCTTTTCTTTTATCCTGAACGTGGTAATTCTGACTGAAAATACGGTCAGCAATGATCTTGTTTCGTGGCGCTCTGAGCTATTCTGCAGGCTCCAGGCTCTCCATTTACAAGGCTAATGTCTTGATCGATAAGCAGCTCTGTCGTCGCTGTATCGGCCTTCAACCCCATGGTGTCGAGGATTCGTGCTCATATGGAAAGCTAGAGGCTAGGCTAGCTCGTCGACTACATGTCGCTTTGAAGGCTGGCGCTGCTGGGCATGCAATGCTGTATCTGGGATAGAGTTACTATTTCCTTGTTCTTTTTCTTTTGACATGGCTGATTATATTCCGCAGCTTCGTCTCGCGTTTCGACATGCTCTTTGCTACGTCCATTCCATTACTGGCTCAGGCATGCTTGCCTATTCCCTTCTTTTGACGCTCCTCATGTATCTCGCAGGTCTATTCCTTGTCGTTATGCTTCTCTTTATGCTTAGCAGTCACGACCGTTGATCATGAATGCTCGAATCATACCAAACCTTTGACTGGCGGAATGAGAGGATGAATCCTAGATGCGAGCCGGCTCCATGTACGTTTTGTCGGCCTTTTATTCTTTTATTTTTCCTTGACGCAATCCCGCAGCTCATTGCTCTGTCCTGCTATTTATGGTCTTTGAACGCCCTCTCCAGGTTCGCACCTCAACCGTTGGTTCAACAGGGTCCAATGAGCAAGTCACATCGGGTACGATTTCCTCTCTCTGTCCCTTTGACAATGTTCATGATAACCCCAGGCCCCCCATCACCGTCCTAATGCTCATCATGCTTGGACAACGTCGAGCTCCTTTGCCCTCTTTTGTCCTTCGTCGTCGAGCCGGCGAACCACGAAGGCGGCTGATTTATCCAGAGCTCTTGACAAAGAAGCTCTTTTGAAATTTTCGACGGTGAATCCTGGGTCAGGAGAGATAAGAGAGCTGGTACGTTTTCTGGTCGTTGTTCTTTACGTCTCGTTAACATGATTCAGCAGGTCTCATACCTTTTTCTTCGCCATTCTCCACCCTCGGTCCAGTCATCCCTTTGCCTTGATTCCTCTGGCGTATGTTCGCCGTCTCGTCTTCGTTAATCGCCGTCTCATGATATTCTAGGATCTCTGATGTCGGACCTTGAAGGTCTGGGTGATGGCACCGTCTACGGCGACTGGTTTATCTACTTTCCTTTACTAGCTAATGTTTTGCTTCCACGGTTTCACAGGGCTCGTCGTACCTTTGTCCTCACCAATCTCAAGAGCTGGCTTTATATTCGCGTTGATTCTATAGCGTATCCCTTTGTTTCGTGTTCGTCGCCTGCTTCACGATGCTCTAGATCTTTCGACGTCCTCACGGTTCAATGAGCAACAGCGTGGTGACTTTCGCATCGAAGATGGGTCCAGGAGCTGGACGGATGAATGAAAAGGGGAGGATCCGGCAGACGGTCCAAGAAGATATAGCTTGCGCTCGAAAGATGTTGTATGTCCCTTGTTTCTTTTTGCCTGCTCCATTTCTCAAAGGCGTCCAGACCAGTACCGCCTCAAGACCATCGTCACGTCGGATTTCCTCGACTGCAAGTCACCTTCTTCAACGTTGAACCCGGTTGACCCGTACCTAGGTCTTTTCCTCTCAACCACGGAGAGCGAGAAAAGGTTGCAGTTTTGTTTGGGGCAGCATGTCTCGCTGAGATCAGCTTTACCGTCAATCCTTTGGTGACCGTGTCGCTTATGGCATGTGCCAGATTATGAATACCTCGTCGGTGTCGTGTGGATACCTCATTGTCGTCGTCTAGATTCAATACAAATCTTCTTCATCTCTAGTCGTCTCTCGGAAGCAGGGCATTATAGATTAGATATCAACTGTCGACCTCGAGCTCGAGGTCGAGCTCATCACCGCTATTATTGGAGGAGCGGCATCTTGGGTGCCATAAACTCCATGGACTCGACGGTACCTCAGAGGATAGAGAATGACCAAGCCTGTAGGGGTAAGATGATTTCCATCGCATTTCTTGTTTTTTTGGCCGCCCGAATGGTAGATATCGTTGATGCACAGCCGCTTCCCCGAGGTGATCCACCCTACACAACCTATTGCGCATCTCGAGGGTGCATTCAGCTGTCCATGTCATGTATAGGCCAGATATTACGAAGGCGCCAGAGAGAGAACGCCATCCATCTCTGGGAGAATTCGCAAGGAGAAGAGATGCAGAAGCACCTGCAGTCGACGGGACCCGTCGGTGGTGGGAGTAAGTAGGCGCTGATCGGTCCGGGACGTGTGACGACTGATCTTGTGAGAGAGCACAAACCCGACTTGGACCTGGCTTTCATCTATCCAACGTCTACCTTCTAAGGTCCGGATCCAGTTGGGCTGTTGTGTGGCGTCCCTCGGTGACTGTCGCAATCTCCAGATTTTGCGCCGGTGTAGCTCTGTCTGTGGTGACGCTTCTGCTTCACGACGTCTCAGACCTGGGTCCAATGACTTGCTGTGGGAGAGATGATAGCATTGGGATAATATTTGACGCTACATATGTTCTCTAGAGCTTCTCCCGTCATGTGGGATTCTATTGGTCGTTTGCAAAGATATATTGTGGCGGTTGAAATCTCTGCTACCTCGCGATGGCAGATACGGGATAAACTGGAAAACAGCACTGTTTGGGACGAAATGGGAGTTCGGTCTTTGATGGTGGATGCTGGATATCATAGTCGGGGTATTTGCCCAAACACCCGCGCCATTATGTCTCTCAGTACCATAGCTACTCTCTCTTATTATTTGTTGGTCACTGAGACATACTAATGACATAGGTACATGAAAAAATGAGATGCATCGAGACGGTGTCCCAAACTCGAGCCAAAAACGCGCCACGAAGGTCATTGATAATCAGCCATTGTCGAAAGACACTGATATCTGTGACTTCAACAAGTCTTGAACATCAATTTCCGTGTCCTTTTCGGACGCGGCATTGCTTGCTCTTGTATTCAAGTCCAAATTGGTGAGAATGCCGTCCAGTGACGCGAATCTGGGGCGTCTCATCTGCTGTATTGGTCGACGGTGGCACTGCCTGAATAAAGAAGTGGATCTGTTTGATAGGTAGTTCCTCGGAGATGCGTAAACTCTTGACTGAGAGCACCCGTGGTAATGTCGCCATATTTCTCACATCCAGATCCATTGACAGCACGACTGACTTCCTCACTACAAGCAGACCAAATATGTACTCATTCATAGGTATGTGTGGCGCCTCAGGATATCATTCACTCATCTACTAGGCGCTCACTGGCTCACACCGATATCGAGAGATGTGGTACATCGATTGCATGGGATTGATTTTGGGAGGTGGAGCTCCCCGATGTCAAGATAGGTCGTATGGTGGCGCCGAATATTCCGTGTGTGGAGAGATCTAGAGCTGTAACGGACATTCCTTATCTATTTATCTTATCTAGTCAGTAGTGACTTATTTGGCTCGCCTGGTATAAAAGGCGAGCCATCGACTCATCTCTCTTTCTTTATGCTTATACTCAACCACATTGTCGCACTGTAAACCCCAATATATTTGGCCTCATTTACGTGATGCGTGGAGTAAGAAGCTTCGAGGCTATCCTTTACAGCCGTTTAAGAAACGATAGACCACATCAAAAACTGGTGCTCTTCGGCGGAGTTTGACAATATTATGTAGCACTGTTTGTATGATCCCTGGATAGTCATTTCCTGTCACATTTCAGACTGCCCTTTTGACAACGTCTCCACCGGTTTCTCTCTATGTCTATCGCAGATGCCGTCGAGTGCGCTCGCTGACACCAGTGATAGAATGAATTCGGCTTGCGCTAAGCGTTGGATTGTAGGTCATACGCAAAACCATCTGTTTTTGCGCCTCAGGGATATGGCGTCGATTGGCTGGCATGACCGGTATGATTGAGGAAAGTTCCTGTCAACTGAGACGACATAGTAAAATTGTTTTGTATAAACAATGCTACATAATATTCAAACTCAGCCAAAGAGGACGAGTTTTTGATGCGGTCTATCGTTTCTTAAACGGCTGTAACAAAGGCGACCAGCCTCTACAAGAGCACCACCAAATTGAAATGTCACCGGCTTCCATGACCAAAGGTGGGAGAACTAATAATACCCTCGAGAGACCACCGAATTGAACAACGGCCAAGGTTGATTAGATAGCTGCAAGGTATCATTTGGGAAAATTGAATATGTTTGAGGAAAGGTTTCCCCGTAGAGCTTGAAGTCACCGGACCCACTGTACAATTCGCTGAATGCACAGGCCAGCAGCATTGGACATCACTTCGACAGATTCAGACAAACCTAAAGAGAAGTCACACTCCGACCAGTTTGGGACGTATTCATTGTGTTGAATCGACAATTGAACCAAAAGATAGGATCTGCCGGCAGTCATTGCACAAGCTACATCTATGTGATGCCGTTGCCATATTCTACTGTCTATGGAATAGAATGTCATGCAATCTCGTAGGCAAATGTAACCAGAGGCGGCAGTACGGTCGGCTATAAGGGAAAATGCTGATATTTATGAGTGCTTGGAGGCTCCACTGAGGGAGCAGCATTTAAAATTGGAGACTCGCCTCTGGATGAAGGAGGAAATGAACCGTCCACGACCTGAAAATCTATTTGGGATTGGAAAATTGAACCAAAAGGCTCGCTGTGACTGAAATTCATGTCAATGCCCGCGAGGAGTTCAGCCCCTGGACATATATCCATGCAGTATCACCCAGGCCTAGGAGCCTGGATATGTCCACATACCGAAAACTCCAACGACCTCCCAGCAAAGGCATCAAACCCGTTACGGCAAACTCATCAAGGATATCAAGCCCAGTTAAGCTGTTCGGATCAAGGCCTATCCTTATTATTCCATTTTCACCGAGAACAGCAGCGGAGTTTCAAATAATTTGAGTCATTCTCAGCACGTGACAATTGTCTGTCGCATCGGGCGCCGCGATAGACTCTACCTCGCCTCTGTGATCATCCCGAACTGCCCCATGCTCATCCCGGCGAAGTGCTCGCACTTCTTCCTCCAGAGACCGAATGTGAATCATGATCTGATGCATGGTTTGCCTTTCCAACTCCTCTGTACCTTCATGTACTCGGGTCAAACTCGCACGGCCATGTTTTGGCCTTGATATTCGCCATGAAACTGGGGCTGATTGCGATTTGGTGGTCAAGAAAGGGGACGGGGTTAAATTTGTAGATTTCCTGGGGCGTCTGGAGCGAAGAAAAATGAATATGCAGATGCTGAGTATCACCAGTATTGACATTGCCCCGACGGTCGATCCTATGATAATGGACGGTGGGGTCGAGCTGCGATTATGTAGCATCACGGTCCTGGTGGGGAATTCTACAGGGCTAGAACTTTGAATACATTCAGCCTGGAATCCTGCCTGGATTTCAAGAACTCACGAGAGTACTGTGGACGCTGAGGTTGATGAAGCTGTAGTCCTTGACTGACGCTCAGAACTCGAACTATGATGTAGCCTGAAATATTGTGTCAGGTCGAGATTGAGCGATAAGAAGATCCTTCCCACGTAGAAGATGTGCTGCGAAGATTGAGCTGATCGCTCCGGACTTGAGATAATAGCTCACCTCATCAAGCTCCTGACGGAACCGGGGTTGGCTCTGTACCGTCAAGTTATTTGTGTTAACTTAGCGATAGCGCATGATATACCTCGTGATCGTCCGAATTCGACTTGAAAATGTGGTCGTTGGCGCATGAACGATATTGGATGTTTTCGCGGCCAGTGTCAGTGGAATAGTGGCAGATGTAGCTGGGCCGGCTGTAGATTCTGGAGTGCCTTTGGCAGTTGTGTCACTGCCGCAGCTTGAATTGTCGCCAGTACCACCATAGAAGAAGGTCCCACTACTCGTGAGAAATGGAAATCAACTCCGCAGCCGAGTCGAGACCGCTATCTGTCCTCCTGGTTGTAGCTTCCTTTCATGCATTATATGCTGCTGAATTCACCCTCCTATATACACGGAAACTGTTCATTTTGCCCCAGAGAACCGGCCCGAATGCGTGCGAAGCTTAAGTGCTGAGTGAGAAAGAATGGCGAATGTTTAGCTGTAAAGACTGTCTGGATAGTGGGGGAAAGAGGCGGAAGAGATTTTGGGAGTAATGGAGGCAGATGCTGCAATTCATGTACCGATTTTCGTGCATTATAACTCGGAGTCCCCAACGTCACTGCAAATCATAGATGAAGTTACTGCGGTGTGATAGGCCACATTATCCTAGGTGAACGACGGTGCGAAACAGAAGAATGCCGGCAAGCCATGACATCGTTATGCTGGATGATCTTCAGGAATGAAGACTGCGCCTAGGTACCCATCAAATCTTGAATTATGGACTTCAGCAGGCGCAAATACTGGATACATACCACTGGCAATCCCGACAGAAGGAGGAAACAATGTTCTCTTGAACACTGAGCTCCTTGTCCTTTTCCTTGACAGTTGCTTTGTGATCGCACCATGACTCGATGATTATCAGATCACGGGAGTCGTCATCTATTATCAGAGATACTTTCACAACAGCAGACGGTACCGCAGTGCTGGTACCTTCGGTCAATTGCGGGCCCTTTGTCCACGGGGATCAAGTTCTAGAGCCTCCATTTAGCATCTTGTAGGTAGCCACGAAATATTGAAGTTGTGGCGAGTAAAGTGGCGAGAGGAGGCTGTGCAGCAGAACAAGAACAAGGGTAGAATGTCAGTGACATCAAGACAAGGAACGAGGAAGATTGAGGTAAGTATATCCAAGAGCTGTACAAGCTTTTCTTTGAGCGCCTTTAACATACTGACTGCGGAGCCAAGAATCAGTGGTTCTTTCGCGCTGGCATGTGATTTGAGTTGACGAATCCTTGAAGTTATTCTGCCTCGGGCCGACTCATGAGTGTCCAGGAGATCGTACCTCAGGTATTGTTCTGATGACCGTGCAAAAAAGGATAGTAAAAACATGCGTGTCGTTTCTTCTCTTCATTTGCTGACTATAACTGCAACTCAGCGCCCTTTTACCCCCTTTCATTGTTTTTTCGAGATGTGGCGTAACAGACACATGCCGGCAGATTGTACCAGCTTGTACAGCTCGTTGGATATAGCCTTGTACAGCTCCTTTGATGTATCTTGACCTTGTTTATTGAGTCATCATTGACATCGAAGCCTTGTTCTCCTTGTTCTCCCTTGTACTTGTTGTACAGCTACATGCACTGCCCAGACATGAAGCAGAGTATAAAAGCCACCAGAGGGATGAAATATATTTCTCATTACAATCATGCAAACTTGGAACTCGTATGCTCCTGATCTCTCCATGAGCCAGTCAGGTGAAATCGCTTGGAACGACGTGTATGGGCTCAACTCCAAGGGAAATTACCGGGAAGAATATTTGGCTGCCGTTCAACAAGATAGAAAGGCCTTGGACTTTCTGAATCTATTCATTAACATTGGAAGAATGCCCGTCATTACCGAGGAGTACCGCCACTGGTTTTTAATTGCAATTCACCGTGCTCCGGCAAGTTATGAGAAAATCAAAGCTTACATGCATGGAGCAGTGGTAGAGGAACTTGGACATTGGTGTCTCCTGTAAAACGTCAGGCGGGTTCCGACGGACTCTGGCACTACTATTGGGCGCCGCCAGCTTTATCCCAAGCCCAGGCCGTCAAACATCCTGTTGCGACCGGATACCCCCAAACCGAGGCTGTCAGGCAGCTTCTGGGATTGTGTCCCATCTGTTGACGTCGCCGAATTTCTAGGTAAACATGTAATCCCGGCCGTACGGTTGTCTCGGTGATCGTGAACAACCGGGGTATTCAAACATGCTCAGACCCACACTGCCATGGCCGCGAGATGACATTGCCAAACGATCCGACCCTCCCTCCACACCCCTGAGATCCCTTGACTTCGACTGCCTATGTCCCATTTATGACTTCAATTTGTGTATTTGTCCTCTCTAGCTGTGTTTTAATCTCTTCTTCCGCTACATTTTCGCTGTTCTTATCTTTGTATCTTTACTATCTGTTCTGAATGTTGTACTGTTGTGCTCTCTACCTTGTATTGACCATCATCTGAATCTGTAAAGTTCGTGGATTGATGCCAGGATTGTCGGACTAATGCAAAGAAAAGGTCCTGTTCACAATTGACTCACGCTAATTGCTGGGCGCAATTATGCTCTGGTTGGAGGTGGAATTGAGACACAAGGTCATGATCCTCTTAAAATAGTAATCTACCGGGTAACTTTCTCGTCCAAACGGCCTTTGCAGACTTGAGCAAAAAGGAAGCATTGTTATCTCGAGTTTGCGAATACGGCGCATGACTAAATTCCAATCACCAAGGCCATGAAGTCCGCAGTAATCTCGACAAATCTGGAGTAAGAACATCGGCCGGTGTAAGCTGAGAATTCAATGGACTTGCTATCACATCTCGGGCTCTGTTCTGCCGAGATTCAAGAAGTGACGCATAATGTCATACCTTTGCTGCTGCTTCATTAGATTCTTGAAATCCTTTCTTTTGGTTCTCTTCTCGCTGGCGTGGCCTCGGTGGTGTCGCGAGGGAGAAAGACTTGATTATTCAATCAGGACGGCCTTTTCTGCGCCGTTGATGTCCTTTCATATCAGACTCCAGTCGCACTGATTTCCATACACCCAAATTGCTCGACGCCACCAACTTGCGCTGGTCTCCGCTTCGTAATGCATTCAAAGCCCGTCGTTTTGATTCCAGCTGTGGTATGAATTCATCATGAGGACATCGGACATCGTCTCCGAAAGCGATCACCGAAAGGTCCCGATGATCCGAGATTCCGCTACCCGGTCTATTCGGCTCGGCTTCGTAAATTTTCCCATTCCTTTCTCCCTTCCGCCCACCTCGTTGCATTCGCGTCCGTCCTCCCTTTATACGGTGCCGTATGGAGATCCGATGGAGCTCAGGCTCTCGTGTTGTTGATTATCGCGCTCTGTCAAGGTGCGTCGAGCGGCTTGAGCCTTGCCTGCTGTCTCTGACCTTTTTTTCATAGACATATATAAAGATTCTCGGAATTCCTCTATTCTGGACGTGGCGCAATCGTTATGAGAGGCAACACGTCATGCCCACGACCTTGCCTGCGCGTCTCCTCAGGCGCATTATCGATGGGAGACGGAAGGTGACGCTGGCGAGAGGATGCAGCGGCATAGGGTTGGGATGATTTTGCGGATGCGAGGGAGAAGATATGCGAATGGGCGGTGATGCAGATGGAAGGTCGGCGTCGTGGTTTTTCTCGATCGTGACCGCTGCTATGGCCGACATTCCAATAGCCGTCGACATTTCTGCTTCCATCGACATTGAGGTCGAGGTTCCGTCGATATCGACCAGCAGAACCAGCGCTGTTACGTCTAGCAAGGTCGATATAGTCGACGCGCAGGCGCAGCATTCGAGCGCTTATAGGCCGAGAGCCAGGGAGAAAGGGCGTACAGAGGAAGGTGACGCATAGAGGGTGGCCACAGCTCCCTCCAGAGCTCATACGGTTTGTGTCGGCTTTTCTGCGCTTGGAATTGGACTGATATGCGTCCTTTTTCATTGTTTCTGCTCCGTTTTTTGTTTCGTTGACCGTGTCGTCATTCCATTATTCCTTGACTTTCTCCTTACCAATGCTGCCTATGATGGGTACGACACCGACGACGCGCTCTGCTGCAGCGAGAATGACGACGACGAGACATTTCCCGGGCGTCGACGTGACCTGTAGGAGCTGTCGAGCAGAATGGCTCTACGTCAAGGCGAGAGAGCACAAGGGAGACGCAGAAGCTCTGGGATTGAGGACGAGAAACGTGCGTATATAGTGATTCAAGCTTTTTCTCTTCTGATTATTTCATAGACGTTACAGCCTGTTTTCGGCGCGACCGACTATGAAACCCGAAGCGTCGTAGAAAGCTTCATCGAGCTTGGAGAAGGCACTATTCGCGATGTCATTACTATCGCCAGAGATCGCCAATGGTTGAATAAGCATACCAAATTACGCGACATGCTGAACCAAGCGGCTCTGGCCTCCCGATTCGAGTCAGTCGACCAGCTCGACAACCATATCCCCTCTTCCAACCAGCTCTCCTCGTCAAACCAAATATCTTTTGCATCGTCTATACCGTCGAACCGCCCGCTAGAGGAAGAAGAAGATTCCGAGGAAGAAGAAGATGCCGATTTCCTTCACATGACGGAAAACGACGGTGTCGGAGACCTTGCTCTGATGGACTGGGCAAGGTTGCGGATCCTCGACGGATTCTGGATGAGTCCAGCGGATCAGTGGTACGGATATACCGCTCCTGGATTCACGAGGGACCAGATTGGCCTTTCTATCGTCACCGTCTCGGTTCCACCGTCGCATGCGCTTTGCGAGCAGGCTTTCATGGCGCATCGGAGAGCGATGGTGACGATTTTGCTGCCTGCGATGCGAAATGTCGTCCGGAGAATCGTTTGGAGGTGAATGATGGGCTTAGAGACGATGTGGAAGAGGCTGGAATGCAGGAATCCGGCGCTGCTCGTCTTGCACCCATGGATCCAGTCATCAAAGCCGCGCGGATGAGCCCTGAAGATGTCGTCATTGCTCTGCGAGATGAAGGGATTTGGTTCGAAGGAGTTGATTGGGTCGAGAGGCGACGCAATGAGACGCGGACAAGAGAAGCGAACGAGACACGGACAAGAGAAGCGAATGAGACGACAAAAGGCCAGGGAAGCGACAGTTCCACGAACTCCAGCACCTCGACCAGCCCGGTTCTCTCGACGACAACATTGCAGACGACATCGTCTCCACCTGCAATTGATACCTCGAAACCGACTATTTCGAGGAATAGTGGTCCTATTCTCTCGGAGAGCGCGAGCTCTAGGTCAATTCCGTCGGAATCCTCACGGATAATCTCGCCGGAGAGCGTGAAGCATTTGCCGCAGTTTAGTTTGCAGGCGTTTAAATCGGTGAGCGAATGTTCTTCGTCTTACTTATATCTTTTTCATTCGATTCCCTTGTCTTTTTATGGTTTACCTTTGGCTTTTCTGGTTTTCTCATTTGCTTCGCTGCGACCCTCGATGTTCTGCCTTGTCCTTTCCTTTTCGCGCTTTGTTTTCCGTCATTTCTTTGACCTTTTGCTTTCGTGGTTTCACGTTTGCTTTGGGCGATTATTCGATTCATGTTTCTTCTTCTGTTTGTTGTGCCTTTCTGGTTCATTCGTGACGTCTTTGCTCTGGATGGTCCTTTTCTATTACTTTTGCTCGTTTCGTTTTACTTTTCCTATCTGACATTTCTCCGTCCAGGTATGGCGCGAAGCCTGTGCTCCCCTTTACCATTGCCGATGTTCCATTTGCGAACGAGCCCAGACCAAGCTCAACGAAGCGAATGCTGCTGCCTCTAATGCCGCTGGTACTGAAAACGCCGATCCAATTCAAGTCGACGCTATCGACAATGCTACCAAAGGTGAGCTTTTCACCCTTTTTCATGTTTCCTTTCGCTCACGATATTCCAGGTATCCAAGTCATTCCAGATCGGCTTAGCAGTCCTCCGCTTGTCGAGATTGAGATTGGAAGCCCGGGCGGGGAGGAAATCGGCCTTGAAGACGGGGAAAAGCCGCTTTATGAGCAGGACGAGCGAAAGTCTCGCTCGTCGACTTTCGTCGCAAGACGACTGGGAGAACCGGGTCCACCGGCAGGGAGACTTGTTCCTGGGAGAGAAGGAAGGAATCTGCCATCGTCAAGGACTTTGCCAGCGTCGAGGACTCTACCATCACGAGGGACTTCGCCATCTCGAACGCGCCCACCGTCTCGAACTCTTCCATCGAGAGATCGACATCCCTTGGCGCAGGAAGAGGAAGAAGAAGAGCTCGGGGAATTCGATGATTACGAGCTTGACGATTATGGGACTGGGGAATATGAGGACTATGGCAGCGATTTCGATTCGGAATATTCAGATACACCGAGTCGACGGCGCTCGATTTCACCAAAGCGCCAACGCTCGCTATCGCCCATCCGTCATCGCTCACGCTCTCCTTCCGCTTCTCGTCGATTCTCGAGAAGCATCTCACCATTGTCGACAAGGTCTCTTTCGGCGTCAGAGAGACCGAGACGAGCTCAGACACCGGCTTTTTCAAAGACACCGCCGTCTTCTGCTTCACGCCGAGCTTCTCCGCGACGCATCCTTGGTCCTTCAACCGCTTCCCTTGGTCCATCTAGAGCTTCGCCAGAGCTCGAGATCTCAAGCAGACCTCAGACCCCGATATCGCGCAAAAGGGCTTGTGAAGATGCGCCTGTCACACCGCCGAAGAGAGCAAGACACGAGCGAAGTCTTTCGGGGTCGGCAAGTCCCAAAGGCATATCTGGGTTGGAAAGTCCGAAAGAGAGCTTTGGAGAAGAGCTTTCTGCATTAAAAGGCGCTTCGGAATCGTCGTCGACGAGTCAGACCCCGAGGAAACGGAGCTCGGAAGAGCTGGATGATGCGCTTTTGGGGGTGAAAAAACGAATACGGATGTCGGAGAATGTGCAACCAGCGACCTAGAGCTGGGAGAGATGGTGGACGAAAAAAAGAGCCCAGTGGAGACGAGGGCGAAGAACACGACTCTGGCGAGAGCGAAAGAATGCTGTGGCTGCTGCCGCTGAGCACAAAGAAATCGAAATCGAAACCTGTAACACCGAATTTGACAAAGCTTTTGTATGATATACTTCTCCTTTCCTTTCTGTAGCGACTGCCTTCTATCTCTCATCTTTTGCTGTATGTTTTGTTCTTGTTGAATTAATCTAGATTTGGTCTGTACTGACATCGGTCTCGTCCCGAGCTCGGCTTTGACGCAGCGCTTGACGCTAAGCGCCTGTGACATATCACGTTGTCACGCAGGTCCTCAATGACCATCATTTTGCAGATTCTCTCTTGGGCTCACATTTCACGCTAAAAATTTGGCGACGGCACAGATCTCATTTAAATTCATTGTTCAAGCTACATTTGGCCTTCAGTCCTATGAATTCTGACCCAATGTCGCAAAAACACCGCTAGCTGCATGTTGTCCATCACCTTAGGCAGATGAGATGACATCATAATTGAGCCAGGTAGGTGGGGTAATTGGATGTGCCCGACAGGCCTAAGAGGCCTAAAATGCCTTGTACCTCGTTTCAAAAGCCCTCGCGTAATTCTCGATTGGGCGATGGAGCTCCGTTGGACATTGTTTGGAGGAGAAATTTTGGGTTTTTGGCTCAGAAAAGTGGCATTCTAGAGGACCTATTTAGCATCTTGAAATGTGCCAGCTCAGAATGACCATGCCTTGCTTGGCCGTTTAGACACGGTTTTTCGATGATGTTGTTCGGAGCCTCGTTTCAGCGGATCATTGAGCCATGTGACTTGTCGGTATCCGATCCCGCTGCGCGGCTCTCGTTTCATCGCTCCTGGGGCAGCGGTCGCTTCAGACGGCGGGATTTAATATGCCATGGATATTCTGAATAATTTGGTCAACTTTAATCTGGAATACAGGCTTTTCCCGCTGCAAAAACGGCTTTTTGCAGCCACGATCCACCGCCCGATCGTGTTCCTGATGTGTCATCAACCTCCGCTGGCGCTGGTTTTGGGTCGGTTTTGGGTCCTTTTCCTTCGTTGTCGCTGCTGGAGCTCCCAATAGCTTGAGAGCAGTCGGTTTTGGTGTTTTCCCCGACTGTCAAGGCTCATTTTCGGGTGAGAAATGATTGCAGGCGGAAGCGACGTGCGGATCACTTTCCTGATATGGACGATAGCGCTGTCTTGCTTGTATTCTGCTCCTTTGGATACCCTTGGGCTTCCTTTGCTGGTGGGACCTAACAGAATATAATATATCAATATCTCTCTCACCATGCCAATCCATTCATCAATGCGCACAAAACTGTGCCTCCGTCGGCGCGCCGATCCCGCCATCAGTTTCCAATTTGGATAGCGCCGTCAATGTCTGCCGCTCGGGATTGTTGTTATTCGAGGTGCTTGCTGGTTCATGCCAGAGGTTCAATCATCACCTCCTCATGGGTAGTATCTGAGAAAATCCAGAACCCGGATTTAATGCATCCCAGCAAATCTCGCAGAACAATGTCTCCACGGCTGCGCCACATAACTTGACCCAGTCTCAGACGCTGAGTCGGACATCAAATATGCTCGCATTGTGCCATCTGATATCTGACTAGCTTTGACTCTGCCGTGACTTGAGTCGCTTTGGGTCACCCTTGAATGCTTGAGCTATATAGGCAAACCATACCCACAAATTTTCACAGCAATTGACTATGCTAAAAAAGATTTAGATGATTTAGACAAGTGGCGAGCCACTGCAAGAACCTTTACAGTGCCACACGGCTCGGTGTATTGCCCAAATTGGTCCGTCATACGGTATTTATGGCGATTCCGAATTGGTCAGGAACCAGACCTTGCGCTTAGGCTCAGAGCAAGACTCCCCCAAGTTCCTCCATTTGAGTGGGATCTAGTATTTTCCTCCTGATCCAGGCTTGTAGTGAGTTATATAGCCCAGGTTTGCCCTGAGGGCTAGATTTGTGGCGTGACCTCTGAATCGGTAGCGGTAGCCATGATATATAATTATCTCTAGAATCAATTGGGACCATAGATGCTGCATAAGCATTATGTACCAATATCTGGAGTAGATTGATTGTCCACACCCAATAGATGGCCCGACTTCGATTACATTTATGCCATTTTCGGTCCTTTGCGCCACATCTCAAAGGTCTCCACAGAGGTCTCAGATACTCACGTTGGAGGATCATCTGACAAGAATAAACATTCATAAGTAATTACAAATTTATTGGGATTTATCCGGATTTTCCTATGGCAGTAAAAGTCTAACAACTTTGAGCACTCAGTCAGATGCTCGATCCATGGGTACCCTGTCTGTCCGAAAAAAACAGTTTCGCGTGACCTTTTCAATCACTTTACCAATGACTTTGAATAAATGTAACCATTTCTCTGATGCATTTCATGCTGTTTTCCATGCAACTCACCACAATGGAGGCCATAAAATCCGATTTCTATGTCAGGCGCGAGCCCATCATTTTGGTCGGCAATTGCCGGAAACATGCGGCATAATACTCTCGAACACCATACAGGTCCCAAACGGCCATGAAAATATTTGCATTTATTGGGTATATGATGCCAATATCTCAGGTGGGTGACCAATAACGGAGTGTCCCAGCCCGTGACGACATAATGCAGTTTGTAGGCAGAACTGGGCGAGTGAGCCACATTCCCGTTATTTCGGTTTTTTCTCCGTTTCGGATATCATATTCAATAGTTCTCTAATTATACTGGCCACTGAGCAGAAGGCTATGTTCATTGTATTGTTTATAGAAGGTGGAAATGGTAAAAACAGGGTAGAGGTGTTGTGACTACTAAATATATCTATATCTCATGCCCCGGGAGCACTAGAATCATTTTTGACCAATGTAGAAGTATAGGAAGGTCTCCATGGGCCTCAGAGCTCAAAGACCGGTCTGGACTGCGAGACGTTGTTGGTTCTGGCATCATTTTGAATTGACAGAAGTTGGACATCTTGGGCTGGGGCATGAGCTGTCAATGCAGGGAGAAAGATGACGGAAGACACAACGACCGGACGGAAGGCCTGATTTGTCTTTGAAAATCTACCATTAAACTCGCAGCAAAACAATACAACTGGTAAGGCAATATGACATCTGCACGAGGTGGTGGAACCGCGGAACCTAAATAGTAGGTACAGTGGAAGAAACACGGTCAGAAGTGAATTGTAAAAAAGACCAGTCCCAACGAACCCGAGCGGCAGACATTGACGGCGCTATCCAAATTGGAAACTGATGGCGGGATCGGCGCGCCGACGGAGGCACAGTTTTGTGCGCATTGATGAATGGATTGGCATGGTGAGAGAGATATTGATATATTATATTCTGTTAGGTCCCACCAGCAAAGGAAGCCCAAGGGTATCCAAAGGAGCAGAATACAAGCAAGACAGCGCTATCGTCCATATCAGGAAAGTGATCCGCACGTCGCTTCCGCCTGCAATCATTTCTCACCCGAAAATGAGCCTTGACAGTCGGGGAAAACACCAAAACCGACTGCTCTCAAGCTATTGGGAGCTCCAGCAGCGACAACGAAGGAAAAGGACCCAAAACCGACCCAAAACCAGCGCCAGCGGAGGTTGATGACACATCAGGAACACGATCGGGCGGTGGATCGTGGCTGCAAAAAGCCGTTTTTGCAGCGGGAAAAGCCTGTATTCCAGATTAAAGTTGACCAAATTATTCAGAATATCCATGGCATATTAAATCCCGCCGTCTGAAGCGACCGCTGCCCCAGGAGCGATGAAACGAGAGCCGCGCAGCGGGATCGGATACCGACAAGTCACATGGCTCAATGATCCGCTGAAACGAGGCTCCGAACAACATCATCGAAAAACCGTGTCTAAACGGCCAAGCAAGGCATGGTCATTCTGAGCTGGCACATTTCAAGATGCTAAATAGGTCCTCTAGAATGCCACTTTTCTGAGCCAAAAACCCAAAATTTCTCCTCCAAACAATGTCCAACGGAGCTCCATCGCCCAATCGAGAATTACGTGAGGGCTTTTGAAACGAGGTACAAGGCATTTTAGGCCTCTTAGGCCTGTCGGGAACATCCAATTACCCCACCTACCTGGCCCAATTATGATGTCATCTCATCTGCCTAAGGTGTTGTCCATCTGGCCGAACTGGTGGCGGAGGCTACTTCTCACATGTCAAAATATCTTCAGATACAATGTAAAATGGTAAGAAAGTCAAGCTAACCCTGCAGATTCAGCTAAATAAGTCGCTTGGACAGATTCCGCCAGCCGCTGCAAGCAGGTTCTCGGTCTGGCCGAACCAACCTTGGATGCACCTCCTCGCGCTCTTCTATATCACTGAATATCATATAGAATGGTGACTCAAGCGGTCTCACCCTCCAGTTCCAGCTCATTCCGTCGCTTCGTCCAGATTCCTGCAGCTTGGCACAGGTTGTCTCAGGCTGGCTGGACGCAGCAAGCCCCCATGCCATCTCTGGCTGGTCCAAAATCCCTCTATAGGCTGTGGAATTGTTCGTAGAATGGTCCAATTCCTCAGTTCAGGCTAATTGCCATCCCATTCGGTCAGATTATTACAGTTTTTTTGCTATTTTAGCAAAAGTCTGACATCTCCTACAGCCACAATTTTTGGTAGGATAGAAGATATAGTACCCATGAAAGCTCTGGCAAATTTCTAGAGAGATTGGCGGTCGGGATTTCGTGCTAGACACTGCTCAAGGCGTCGAGGACCGTGGGAACGTCGTTGACAGCCATCAGCATGTGATAATGTTATCTCCGGTTTCTGGGTACCACAGCAGTCATGCTTATCCTTGTTTGTCCGCCACGTGCTATACGGTTCCGGATCCCGGAATCCGACTAGCGCCGGCGGCGACCCAATACCAACATCACGTGCCTTTTTTTTTTTCTTTCTCGGGTTTTGGAGATTGACTCCCACGGACCTCCGCCTTCTCGACCTTCATTTAGTGCACTGCAAGCCTGACAATGATGGATATTTCCAAAGACATTATATGAAACCGAGAGGAATTACATTTGGTTCTCATGATATGTAATGTGATTCAGCCACAACAGGCTTTTCCAGATTTCATCAGTGGCACCAAGCTTTTATAATCCTAGGATGTTGAACATGCATAGGACTGGCTGGACAGACAAGGAGCTTGTTGCTAGCATTAGTAGAGCATCTGTGAGTGCCAATCTCATTACAGAAGGCACTTATTAAAAGGATTTGCATTGCATTCAGATTTCATCGTGCAACACATGCCAGATACCACATTGAAACTACACTCAGTGACTTCTGATGTGCTCTTCACTTCCATCACATATCTTATCTATACTATACCTTATTCCTCGGGCAGAAGCTTTGGCACATTGTATGTTATGTGCGGCTTCTGCTCACCTCTTTCCCCGATATGACAAAACCATTAGGAATACCCCGAATCAAGGCGCCAAACAGAAGAAGGAGTCCAACGCAGAGAAAGAGCAGCGGGAGAAAGCTAAGGAGGCTTCTGAGAATGGCATTGATTTTAATGAGGACTAACTAAGATAGTTTATCTACAAACATATTTTCAACCTATATCCATGACACTCTATCTATCATCACCAAACTTACCCACAAGCCCGATTCCATGACCGGTATTTCGCGCTTGACGCTCACAAATTATCATGCACTATCTTGCCTGGCTGTGCTCGCCACAAGGCCCCACAGCTCTAGACGCTCGTTAATGATGCCGTAAAGACCTTCTAGGGCCATGTACTTGTAGGAGCGTAAATGCCCTTCATGGTATGTATGCTAGCGTACCCCGCACCTAAATTCCGCGGCTCATTGTACACCAGGTCCGCTGGCGCACTGGCATACTGGTCACAGCTCGAATGACTTTTCAAAGCGGGTGCATATTCATTGTACAGGCAATGTACGGGCAGAACAGATTCGATGTTACTCATCGGATATGATACAAATAGTTGTGATCCGCCGGCGTTGTTGTGGCATCACTGTTTCGCACGGGAGAAAGATACGCCACCTGACCCCGACGGCTTTCTTGTTACCCATGTCTATTATTCGGATTTGGAATGGAAAGTGGCAGATACCGTTTTTCCCATCCACACTCAAGGGGGACAACGCATTTGGCCGTGGTATGTTACCGGTGTACATGACACTGGAAAGCCTGCAGCTTTTGCTCACCTCTTTCCCTGATACCGCGGCGATACAACGAGACCATTAGGAATACCCCGAATCGAGGCGCCAAGCAGACGAAAGAGTCCAACGCAAAGAAAGAGCAGCGGCAGAGGGCAACACAGATTTCCCAAGATGGCATTGATTTCGATGAGCATTAATCAAGATAATTAATTCTCATCTCCAAATATATCTTCAGCCTATATTCATGACACTCTATTCATCATCACCGACCTTACTCACAATTCTGATTTTAAGGCGTGGACGGTATCTCGTGCCTGACACTCGCGAAATACCGTATCATGCACCTTTTTGCTCCTTTCCCACACCGCACTGGTATGATTCGTTCGGGAATGGAGATTGATATGATTCGCCTGCGCCTGGGACATGAGGCATACATTGGTCAGATCTGGGCACCTATGATCCGACGGATGGTGAGCCTGGAGCCCCACCTCAACAAAGGAGCGCATAGCGACACAATTTATGATCGGGAGAACCCTCCAAAATAGCGAAATAGAGTGACAAGTCTGACATAGTCTCTCCCAGACAGACTACATGTGTTACGATACTACCATGTAACTCTGATAGCCTCCTTGGGAGCTCACCAAAACATGGCTGACTGCTCGAGAGTGCTAGACATGTTTGGCTGTAAAGTGGGACATGATCCATATTTTCCCAACTTCACATAAAACCATGATTTTCCATCCAATTCAAAAATTCTCTATGTTCGGTATTGACACAGACAATGACACTTGGTAAGAAGTCTGTCAATTTAGGTCCATTCCCATTCTGTCCCATTATAATCGACATTCCATCTCAAGGTCCTTATAGTGAATAGGTCCATTTTCCTGGATTAGATTTCTAGCAAAATGAGGAATTTACAACTTTGAATACAGGTATCACAGAGCAAATAGAATCCGAGGAGCACGAAAATGTCACTTTTTCAGTCATTTGCCATCTTATTTCAAGTCAATTGAGCCATTTGTGAGCGAGAGATTGAGACCCAAAAGTCACGCATTGGCGGGGAAACCATGAAATCACAGTTACTAGGTCTGGCCAGGAGTATATTCCTGGCCGAGAGCGTTCCTCCCCTTCGGTATTTGACCAGTCATCTGTACACTCGAATTGAAATTGGGTTCCCATCTGACAGTGACACTCCAGGCAAGATAGCCATTGTGAGCAACTGATAGAATGTAGCTGTGAACTATAGAAATGACTCATCTCCTTATGTAAAATAGTAAGTCCTGAAGCCAAAAAACATATTGTACATATTGTGCATGACAACTTGTACTACTGATATTACCAAACACCAATGTATGCTCGATATTCCTTGCTGACCGTCTTCTAGACACCTGATGATATCCAATTGTGCTCTGGCTCGACCAATACCTGCAACTGTCACTTCAACTTGCGTACTGCTCGCGAACATCACGTTTGATACCTCTATGGCTCAAATAGGGCACATGCTATGCTTCAAACATGTTCTGACTGGCTTGACAGATTCTTCTTCAAATTCTTCCCAACTCTCCAATCAGCACTTCTTGACACTTCACCAACACTTCTCGACACTTCACTGACACTTCAGGACTCTTTCCTTGACACTTTGATTTTCTTTGATTTTCTTCACGTACTTCAGGCAAGACTTGAAAAAACCCATGCCCACTGTGACATGCGGGATGAACTTTGAGCTTGGTTCTCGGACGGTCAGTTATTTTTCTGGAAGTAGTATACTATGGACTTCGATAGGTGTCTTTTAATCGCTTGTGCTGGAAACTGGCTTACATTTCACTGGCAATATTATTTGGCTGTGTTATTGTCACATCAGTAAGATTTCTTGGAATTTTTGAGGATTCTCTGACCTTTTTGGGGTCAGATTAACGAAATCGAAATGTTTTCCCAATCTAACATGCGTCTCCCATCCAACAGCCGTTTTTCGACAAGTCCCGTCCCATTTGAGCTTTTTCTTCACCCGTCAACAGACGGGTTCACAAGAACCATACTTGTTTTCAGCCATTGATTGGACGGCCGTATTCCATCATACGGATGGTGTACAACCCTGACACAGAATGGTTCAGACGGCAAACCGAGTTAGATCTACCTGTATCAGTCCGACATTGGTTTCATATGATGTATTAACGTTCAAGATGGACTTATAGTCCAACCTGGAGACATTCCAACGGCTAGAACCCAGATTCTTTGCTGCTTTGGAAAATGTGACATGTAGTCACACCTGCGCCACTTTTCAAGGCACATGGTTCAACAATTGCAAGGGCTGTAAATAGCCTCAAAGTCTTTAATTAGCATGCCATTCATGGTATAACCTTGGGTCTTGAAATTGGAGCCTTTATTGGAGCAACACGGAGTGGTTCAGACGGCGAACCGAGTTAGATCTACCTGTATCGGTCCGATATTGGTTTCATATGATGTATTAACGTTCAAAATGGACTTATAGTCCAACCTGGAAAGATTCCAACGGCTAGAACCCAGATTCTTTGCCGCTTTGGAAAATGTGACATGTAGTCACAGCTGCACCACTTTTCAAGGCACATGGTTCAATGATTGCAGGGGCTGTAAAGTAGCCTCAAAGTCTTTAATTAGCATTCCATAATCCATTGATGGTATAACTTTGGGTCTTGAAATTGGAGCCTTTATTGGTGCGGCACGGAGTGGTTCAGATGGAGAACTGAGTTGGATCTATCTGTATTGGTCCGATATCTATTCCCTATGATGTATTCACATTCATTAGACTTATAGTCCAACCCGGAGAGCTTCAAAGCGCTAGAACCCGGATCCTTCGTCCCTATGATATATGGCCCATTCATATATTACTTGCCCCAAATTTTCTTAGTGACTCTCAACCGACTCTCAAGTGGCTCTCAACTGACTCTCAGCTTTTTCTCAACTTTTCCCGAGCTTTTCAACCGAAATCTCAAGAAAACCCATGTCTGCTGCGAAAATTGATTTATCCGCTTTCCCGCCATGCAATGTGCATTGTGGAAATAAGAAGTGATAAAGCCCATCCTAGCTTTACTAAAGGGTGCGACTTCGTTTGGATAAACTGTCCACAAAAGTTGCAGAACAGAACTGGCAATTTGGGCAAGCCAAAGAGATCTGAAAATCTTGACAAAGTTGATTGCTGTTTTCACAATCAGTGGCAGAACCTATCCCTCTAAAAGCCACCCGCAGCGCTGCGGGCAAGCCAGATTATTATTTTTAAACTTTTCCACGATTTAGTTTGCCCGCAGCAACCTGGCTTAGGCTGCCCGCAGCAATCTCAGTCACATGACAGACTTGCCCGCAGCAATTGTTAATAGAACTGTTAAGACTGTTAAGAAAGATATGTGAGTGAAATAAGTTGGGCGGTGCGCACTCTTTGGACTTGGTTCACCTATCCCTCTAAAAGCCACCCGCAGCGCTGCGGGCAAGCCAGATTATTATTTTTAAACTTTTCCACGATTTAGTTTGCCCGCAGCAACCTGGCTTAGGCTGCCTGCAGCAATCTGGGTCACATGACAGACTTGCCCGCAGCAACTTGAACTAAGTTGACGGGTGCACACTCTGAGGACTTGGTGCACCAGCCAAGTTTTTCACTTGATATAAACTGTTAATACAACTGTCAAGACTTAACTGTCCTTAACCTTAAGATTGGTCTTAACCTTTCAGTAATTTGTCAATAGCGGTCTGAGTTTTAAGAATCTTTGCAGACTCAATAGAAGATTTATCAATCAACCTTAGGTTCCGGACCTGAATCCTCAATAAAAAATTTTGACCTTAAGATTGGTCTTAACTTTTCAGTAATTCGTCAATAGCGGTCTGAGTTTTAAGAATCCTTGCAGACTCAATAGAAGATTCATCAATGAACCTTAGATTGCGGACCTAATTCTTCAATAAATTTTTTTTTCTTAACAAAAGTCTTAACAAATTGGTCACTAGCGGTCCGAGTGTTAAGAATCCTTGTAGACTCAATAGAAGATTTGTCAATGAACCTTATATTGCGGTCCTAAATCTGTAAAAAAAAGATTTTTTCTGACCTGCCCTAAAGTCCTTAAGAATAGTGTAGACTTTCAGTAATTGGTTAATAGCCGGCCAAGGATTGAATATCTTAATGAAGTCACTAGAAGATTTTGCAATGAACCTTATGTTCCGGACCCAATTCCGCAAAAAAAATTATTTTGTTAATACAAGTGTTAAGAAAAGTCTTAATGGCGGTCAGAGTGTATTGGACTTGTTAAGGACAGTATAAGCACGAAATGATTTGAGGCATAGCTCAATGAGTTGTTGATGGATTGGGAAGATTTTTAGTGATTTGAACTCGGATTTTGAGATAGATTCTGTCTGGCATGGAGGGGCTGAGCCATATATATCTGATTTGTTGGTATGGAACTCGGTTTGATGTTGGGTAAGAAATTGGTCTCAGTTTGTTAAGAAGTCAAGTTAAGGAAGTGCAGTCCGAGTTTTTAGGACATTGAAAAAGGCAGATTAACAGCAATGTTTAATAGAACTGTTAAGAAAGTTAGACAAGTCAAGCAAGTTGGATAGTGTACACTTGAAGAACTTGGTGCACCTGGCCACTTTGGTCTGTAAGTCTTGGTTGATGGAAGGGCTCTGACTTGAACCTATGTCCTTGGAATCCACCCTAGGAGTCTAGGGTGGGCCAAATTAATATTTTCAAACATTCCCACGATTTATTCTGCCCTACCATCCCACCCTACCGTCCTTAATCAATCAAATTTTCTAGGGTTAAGCTTGCCCTACCAGTCTTCAATGAAAAGACTGCAATAAGCCAATCCACTGCGCTCTAGCCAAAAAAAAAAATGTCCAAAAAAAAATGAACCTGGCCATCTACCCAAAAAAAATCAGGCAGGTTGAAAATCGGACCCAGACTAAAAAAAAAAAAGTTGAAGCCAAAGATGCTTGAAATGACTTGGAAATCATTGCTAGACATAACAAAAAAAAACAGTCAAAAAGTTGAATCACTGCACCCTAGAAAACTTGACTGTATTAGTCAGCTTAACCTTACAAAATTTGACTGCATGTAGAAAACTTGACTGCATTCAAAGATGCTTGCAATCACTTGGAAATCATTGCTAGACATAACAAAAAAAAAGACAGTCAAAAAGTTGAATCACTGCACCCTAGAAAACTTGACTGTATTAGTCAGCTTAACCTTACAAAACTCGACTGCATGTAGAAAACTTGACTGCATTCAAAGATGCTTGCAATCACTTGGAAATCATTGCTAGACATAACAAAAAAAAAGACAGTCAAAAAGTTGAATCACTGCACCCTAGAAAACTTGACTGTATTAGTCAGCTTAACCTTACAAAATTTGACTGCATGTAGAAAACTTGACTGCATTCAAAGATGCTTGCAATCACTTGGAAATCATTACTACACTTTTTTTGCTATTTTAGCAAATCTGTTACATCTCTGACCATCCCAATTTTTGGTGAGCAGGTCAATGTACCTCATGTTGCTTGCCTGCCAAGTTCTGAGAGAATTTGGTGGTAGAGTTCCTGTGCTAGATGTTGTTGAAGATGACAAGGACCATGGGAACAACCTATGTCCTTGGAATCCACCCTAGGAGTCTAGGGTGGGCCAAATTAATATTTTCAAACATTCCCACGATTTATTCTGCCCTACCATCCCACCCTACCGTCCTTAATCAATCAAATTTTCTAGGGTTAAGCTTGCCCTACCAGTCTTCAATGAAAAGACTGCAATAAGCCAATCCACTGCGCTCTAGCCAAAAAAAAAAAATGTCCAAAAAAAAATGAACCTGGCCACCTACCCAAAAAAAATCAGGCAGGTTGAAAATCGGACCCAGACTAAAAAAAAAAAAGTTGAAGCCAAAGATGCTTGAAATGACTTGGAAATCATTGCTAGACATAACAAAAAAAAACAGTCAAAAAGTTGAATCACTGCACCCTAGAAAACTTGACTGTATTAGTCAGCTTAACCTTACAAAATTTGACTGCATGTAGAAAACTTGACTGCATTCAAAGATGCTTACAATCACTTGGAAATCATTGCTAGACATAACAAAAAAAAAGACAGTCAAAAAGTTGAATCACTGCACCCTAGAAAACTTGACTGTATTAGTCAGCTTAACCTTACAAAATTTGACTGCATGTAGAAAACTTGACTGCATTCAAAGATGCTTACAATCACTTGGAAATCATTGCTAGACATAACAAAAAAAAAGACAGTCAAAAAGTTGAATCACTGCACCCTAGAAAACTTGACTGTATTAGTCAGCTTAACCTTACAAAATTTGACTGCATGTAGAAAACTTGACTGCATTCAAAGATGCTTGCAATCACTTGGAAATCATTGCTAGACATAACAAAAAAAAAGACAGTCAAAAAGTTGAATCACTGCACCCTAGAAAACTTGACTGTATTAGTCAGCTTAACCTTACAAAACTCGACTGCATCTAGAAAACTTGACTGCATTCAAAGATGCTTGCAATCACTTGGAAATCATTGCTAGACATAACAAAAAAAAACAGTCTATATATATAACATCCACCCTAGGGCCCTAATGCCTGCCAAATGAATATAACTGTTTCTTTTCCACGATTTAATCTGCCCTAGCTACTTGCCCTAAGACCGCCCTAGCTACTGAAACCAATGAAAGTAGCTAGGGCTAAGGCTGCCCTAGCTACTTATCAATGAAAAGATACAAATCCGAGTTTTTTAAAGATGGACTGAGGAATAGGAGGCGGTTTGAGGGATATGAGACGGTTTGGGACATGAGAGGACATGAGACGCTTTAGGAGATGTTTTCGGATGATGAAAATGACCAAAAAAGGAAATTTGATGAGAACAGTGAAGAGTCAGATGATTATAACAGATGTGAGTTTGTTAATGATGGGTTGAGACGTATTCAGGATATGAGACGGTTTGGGACATGTTGGGAGATGTCACCTGATGTGAAATGACTCAAAAAGGAAATTTGATGGAAAAAAAAAAAAAACAGATATTGATAGCTAGAGTGTGGGGATGATGTCCGGAGTTACTTAAGCAGTCCAAAAAAGGCAATTGATGAAAAAGTTGGATATTGATGGCTAAAGTGTGGGAAGTGTGTCCGGAGTTGATCATGATGTCCAAAAAAGGAAATTAAAGAAAAAAGTCGGACTATCTATCTTATTTCATTATTCACCTTCTACTAACAGCCAAATTAATATTTTTATTCTTTTCCACGATTTTTTTATTAGTGACCGCCATTATTGGTTGGGCAGGTCTAATAGTTATTGAAGGACATTAAGAAAAGTTGTTAAGGACTTCAATAAGGGTACTAAGGGTAGGAGTTGCTCCGAAAATTTTGTTGGGGCGACTCGGACTAGGGACTTGGTGGAAATTAAAAAGGTAAGGGTCCGGATTTGTCAGGGTGAGATGAGCAGAGGGTGTGGGTGGCTGAGCATCGGTTGGGGTGGCTATGTATCTGCAATCGACATTGAGCTCTCAAGTACAGCCAAATTAATATTTTGATTCTTTTCCACGATTAATTTGTACTTCAGCAACGTACTTCAGCAACATGACTGCAAAGAGTGTTAATACTCCAGCAAAGTCTAATAGAAGTGTTAAGAAAGTTATTGAAGTTGAGTTTGGTGAGCCATGGTGGATGTCAGGGCACTAATAATATAACATCCGCCCTAGGAGTCCCGGGCAAGCCAAATTAATATAACTTTTCTTTTCCACGATTTGTTTTGCCCTGGCGGCCCTCTACTAGCTGCCCTGGCGGCCTAAACCAATGAAAGTAGCTAAGGTTAACAAACACTGCTTAAGATCAATAGAGACTGCCCTGGCGGCCTTGACTGCATGACTCAGCTTAACCCAAGCAGACTTGACTGCGCCCTAGCGGCCTTGACTGCATGACTAAGCTTAACCCAAGCAGACTTGACTGCGCCCTAGCGGCCTTGACTGCATGACTCAGCTTAACCCCCGCAACCTTGACTGCAAATAAATTCCATCAAAAAAAATCAAGCAATCCAAATAATTTTGATGGAACAAAAAAGTCAAACCGCGTCGGAAAAAAATCAAGCAATCCGGTGCAGAAAAAAACGGACAGAATGAGCTGCTTAAAAAAAACGCAGCAGCTTTCAAAAATCTGGGGCACAGACAGACAGAAAAAAAAAGTTGAACCCAAAGTTGCTTGAAATTGCTCAGAAATCATTTCTAGAACACCAAGAAAAAAAAGGTCAAAAAGCGGTGAAAAAAAACATAGCAGCTTTCAAAATCCGGGGCACAGACAGACAGAAAAAAAAAGTTGAACCCAAAGTTGCTTGAAATTGCTCAGAAATCATTTCTAGAACACCAAGAAAAAAAAAGGTCAAAAAGCGGTGCTAAAAGACTCATGTGTGGAGATTTATAATAAGATCTGAAACATTTGATGGGTTCTATTCCCACACAGCACAGCCACAATCCTATATAAAGCGCAGCTTCCCTGTCTCTTTCTCTCTTCCTTTTCCCCCCCCTTCCCCCTCCCACCTGGTCAATAGTTTTCACTGTTGGCAGACTCTACACTTTTCCAGCACCCACCCAGTTCATAGAAAGTGAGTGTGCTGTGTTAAGAATGGTTCTGGCGCATTTCTTGCTGGCAGTCACATGACCTATCTGCTTGATTTTAATTCAGCAGACTTGAACATTTTCCTGATCAGCCTGCTGAATTAAAATCAAGCAGATCTTTTGATCTTTGCTCAGTTCTGACTTTAATTCAAGTTTTTAGATCCAATGTCCACCGATCCCACCACCCCTCTTACTCCAGTTCAAGGTCACACAGACCTAGTCTCTAATGCTTGGCTGACGTCCTACAATCTTGCCATTAATCAAGTGCATCACCTATGGATCTGTCTAGATTGCAACATTGCTGTCTTGACTTCTAGCATAGCAAAACATACCACCAAAAGCAAGGCCCATCCTGGCGGTACAGCACCAACAGCACAGTTCATTGATATGTTGGCTACCCAGAACAACATGGCAATGGTCTATCCAGATACGACTCATGCCATTGATGCCATAGATGGTCTCCAAGTAACAGCAGTCAGACGCTGTTCTGGCTGCCGCACCTTTTTTGGTCGTCACAAAACCGTCAGCAACCATATCAAGACGGATCACCAGAATCAGAATCCAGAACCGCAGCCAGAGGGAACCTACAATGGTCAGCAGTTCAATAAAGTCAACAAGGCATACTTTCAAGTCAATATCAACAATCTGCCACCGCCACCTGCACCCGGAGGTTTCAGAGCACTGTTGCAGACCCTTCGCAACTTTGACATCTCAAATCTGGTTGACAAGACGGAAACCGATGCCCGACTGGTTCAGCCTTGGTTGAAGATCAACGGGTTTCACTTGCATGTTGCAGACCATGACACTGCAGACCTCCGGCAACTTGTTGCACTTCCATCAGTGCGCAAGGATCTCCCTCGACTCGGTGCTACGGTTATCGCATACTTCAAAAAAGCGGAAGCGACTCTCAAATCAATCGACCACATTATCCTGTGCAAGCTGAACACTAGAGACATTGCAAAAACGTGAGTCATTTATAATGCGTCTTGGACCGGTCTGCTTGGTTATATTCAAGCAGACCGATTTCATTCTTCTGCTTGATTTTAATCAAGCAGCCCTTTCAGTTCCGTCTCCTGCTCTTTCCGGTTCTGCTTGATTTTAATCAAGCAGCCCTTTCATTTCCATCTCCTGCTCTTTCCGGTTCTGCTTGATTTTAATCAAGCGGCCCTTTCATTTCCGTCTCCTGTCCTTTCCAGGTCTGCTTGATTTTAATCAAGCAGGCTTTTCGATCTTTGCTCTCTATCTCACACTTCCACAGGGCAGTCAACAACACACCTTTACATGGACTAGAACAGGAAGCATCACTCCAAGGTCTGTCAATCATTTTAAAAGATACACAAAGTTTGTTCAACTTTGGTTTGCCAGCCTACTGCAGAACGATCACTCATCTGGTCGCTGGACTCCTCAGAGCTCATTCCACTCCAGGATACAAATTCCCGACCAATCCAACCCTTGACACTGCTATTGGGGCATTGCATACATCATTGCAGGATGCAGCACAGACATGCTTCAATGAGCTGCATGCTGTATTCCTCTCGCTCTTTAGCACACTTTGGACAGCCAAAGATGATCCAGAAGAGGGTCACATCTCCGATCCCACCATGTGCTTCCTTGCACTGTTTGCCTTGAAAGCAGATGGTGAATTCCTTCATCCGATCAATGTCACTGGTCCGATTCGACATCTCACCTGGTCTATCGAGTTTGCCATGGCTGTTGAGATCAACGCCCGTGTCAAGGCCAAGACAGCAGCATCAAGCTCAGATGCCTACAACCAGCTCTCTGAATTCGTTCAGGAGAAGATCTCAAACAGCACGTTTCAACAGCTGAACACTCTTCAACATTATACGAGCAGCGTCTCATTCAGTTCCATGAGAATGCCAGACATATGGTGGCAGAATCAGGACGATCCAACATGCATGCTATTCCAGGGGAAGCCAGTTACCTTGGACATGTACAAGGACATCTGTTCTGGCTTGATCAAAGAGCTGGTCACCATGTGGGATGAGAAGATTCTCCTTGGGCTCAAGAACCTCTATGCAGACCACAGCACTGCTATCGACAATCTCCGTTCCACCAAGCCCAAGTACAGCTTCATTCACGACCCGGAAAACGACTTGGCCAGCATCGGAAAGGACTTCTTGACTGCCATCTTTGAATCGCCAGAGCTGAGGGACCGTTTCACTGAAATGGAGGGCTCTGAGCGTGTCCTAAAGAAGTCGGAATGTCTCAAATGGCTGCAGCAATTGGCAAAGTTTGAAGGCCGGCTCATGCTTCTGATTCACTTCACTGCTGGTGGCCCTGCACGTGGTACCGAGATCACGAATCTGCTTGCTGAAAACACAGCAACCCGGACACGGAATTTCTTTCTATTTGGACGTCATGTCACCATCCTGCGGCACTACTCAAAGGACAACAACATCTCTCAGCAGGACCGTTACATTCCTATGGGACTCTGTGGTGTCAGTGGAGATCTCTTGGTGCAATTGCACAGTCTGGCACGTCCGCTTGCGGTGCTTTTCAGTGCTGCCTTGGAACACGAAGATTCCATCACTCTGCAGTACAAACGGATGCTCTTCATGGGATTCGAGAAGCCATTCACCTCCAAAAAGCTTGCAACTTTGCTCAGGCAGTACACCTCACCTGTCACTAGCTTTGACATTGCTATAGCGGACTTTCGACAAATCTTTGTTGGATTCAGAGAGCGAAATCTCGGAAAGACACACAACCTTCTACTTGAGGATGGGGACAGCACGGATACCATTGAAGCAGAGCAAATGGGACATAGTCGGACAACAGAAAAGGCGAATTACGGTCTCTGTTCCAACGGATGGGAGGGTGCATCAGACGAAATCATCCTTCTCTTCCTCCAAGCAAGTTCAAGGTGGCAAGTGCTTCTTGAAGTTGTTCCTGGAGCGCTCCAGCTACCTTATCATTCCGCTGCAAAGCCAAATCAATTCAAGCGCCTCGTGGACAAAAAGCTCATCAAACTGAACAAGCCAACTAAAGCATCTGCAACTTCAATCTCAGTTGATACAACTCAGCTGCAGAGTCAGATCCAACAGATGCGAGAGGACTTTAATGCACAGCAATCCGAGACCAACAAACTGCTCAAAGCGCTCCTTGAACAGAACACTCAATCCACCATGCAACTCAATCACCGGATAGATCAATTGTCACAGAGGCCAGAGTCCAAACCCATTCCGGCTGCTGGATTATTATCAAGCAGGCCAGAGGACGACGATCAGGGTCAGTAAATCACTCCACATCAGTGCAATGTTGACATGGTTTATTCTAGATGCCATTCCGGCTGCTGGATTATTTTCAAGCAGGCCAGAGGACGACGATCAGGGTCAGTAAATCACTACACATCAATGCAATGTTGACATGATTTACTCTAGATGCCATTCTGCCTGCTAGATTATTTTCAAGCAGACCAGAGGACGACGATGAGGGTCAGTAGAGCACTCTGCATTGGTGCAATGTTGACATGATTCATTCTAGATGCCATTCCGCCTGCTAGATTATTTTCAAGCAGACCAGAGGACGACGATGAGGGTCAGTAGAGCACTCTGCATTGGTGCAATGTTGACATGATTCATTCTAGATGCCATTCCGCCTGCTGGATTATTTTCAAGCAGACCAGAGGACGACGATGAGGGTCAGTAGAGCACTCTGCATTGGTGCAATGTTGACATGATTCATTCTAGATGCCATTCCGCCTGCTGGATTATTTTCAAGCAGACCAGAGGACGACGATGAGGGTCAGTAGAGCACTCTGCATTGGTGCAATGTTGACATGATTCATTCTAGATGCCATTCCGCCTGCTAGATTATTTTCAAGCAGACCAGAGGACATTTCATCACAGGATATTCTCATCAAGCTCCGGGAGCTACTCAAGGATCCCAATGCAGACTGGACTTGTGCAGAGCAGAGAGAGGCTGTGGAAGCATTGCTCAATTTGGAAAGGGACGTTATTGTCGCCATGCGCACTGCCAGTGGGAAGAGTCTGGTCTTCATTCTTGCCGCAATTCTTCAAACTCGAGTCTGCTCAGTGTTATTTATACCACTTCGAGCACTCCTTGAAGACTGGAAACGCCGCTTGGACAACTTTGGGATCCCATATCACCACTTCCATGCATCTGATGGAGTTCCAGAATTGACTGGAGAACACAACATCATCCTGGTCTCATCAGACGTTGGACGCTTCCGGAACTGGGAAAAGGCAATCGACACCTTGAACGCTCGTAAACCAGTTGGCAGAATTGGTTTCGACGAATCCCAGTTGTACATCGGAGACAGCAAGTTCCGCAACTTCACTTTTGCACATCCTGATGCTCTTCGGCGGTCTGCTTGTCAAGTCGTTCTCCTCAGTGGATCTGCGCCACCAGATATGATACCCGACATTGTGAAGACATTTGGACTGGTCGATCCGATTCAGATCCGAACGCGTAGCGCCCGCTTGGAGACAATCTACCACGTTGGACCATTCATCAGAGACGTCAAGGAAGGACACGAAAAGATTATGGAACTCGTCAACAGGATGCGCAGTGGAAAGGAGCCAGGGATCACTTGGGGTCTCAAGGATCGCTACCTTGTTTATGTTCAGACCCTACACGATGGGTATGAGCTTGCGGAACTCGCCGATCTCGACTTCTACCACGGAACAAAGTCCGGTGAACACGAAATGACAGAGAAGCGGCAAAAGGAAATCTGGGATGACTGGGTGAATGGATACAAGATTGGATTGATTTGCACCAGTGCCTTGCAAGCTGGCATTGACTATGCATCGATCCGACTTGTCGTTCATCTCAAACAACCTAGGAGCATGAACGACTATATTCAAGAGAGCGCACGAGCGACCAGGGACGGAAAGCTTGGTATCGCACTGCTTCTACCAACCAAGGTGTTTCCGAGTCTTGCAGCTTGGAGTGAGGAACACCAGAGGCTTCATGGAACGGCATACATGAAAGCTTTGACTATCCCTCTAAAAGCCACCCGCAGCGCTGCGGGCAAGCCAGATTATTATTTTTAAACTTTTCCACGATTTAGTTTGCCCGCAGCAACCTGGCTTAGGCTGCCCGCAGCAATCTGGGTCACATGACAGACTTGCCCGCAGCAATTGTTAATAGAACTGTTAAGACTGTTAAGAAAGATATGTCAGTGAAATAAGTTGGGCGGTGCGCACTCTTTGGACTTGGTTCACCTGGCAACTTATAATATAACATCCTCCCTTGGTACCAAGGGACAGCCAAATGAATATAACTTTTTCTTTTCCACGATTTGTTTCTCCCTAGCTCCTGTCCCTAGCTCCTTAAACCAATGAAATAGCTAGGGATCAATCTTCCCTAGCTCTTTATCAATGAAAAGACTGCAATAGCAACCTTGACCATCCCGGGCTACTTTGACTGCTGTCCCTAGCTCCTTAAACCAATGAAATAGCTAGGGATTAAGCTTCCCTAGCTCTTTATCAATGAAAAGACTGCAATAGCAATCTTGACCGTCCCGGGCTACTTTGACTGCTATCCCTAGCTCCTTAAACCAATGAAATAGCTAGGGATTAAGCTTCCCTAGCTCTTTATCAATGAAAAGACTGCGACCGTCCCGGGCCACTTTGACTGCAAAAAAAAATGTGCACAGATTTCAAGTATAAAAGCAGAACAAAAAATGTATCCAAAAAAATCAAGCAGCTTGAAAATCCGACCCAGGCCAAAAAAAAAAATGGGCTTATCTATCTTATTTCATTATTCACCTTCTACTAACAGCCAAATTATTATTTTTATTCTTTTCCACGATTTTTTTATTAGTGACCGCCATTATTGGTTGGGCAGGCTTAATAGTTAGTGAAGGACATTAAGAAAAGTTATTAAAGACTTCAATAAGGGTTAGTAGTGTCGCTCCGAAAATTTTGTCGGGGCGACTCGGACTAGGGACTTGGTGAAATTGAGAAGGTAAGGGTCCGGATTTGGAAGGGTGAGATCAGCAGAGGGTGTGGGTGGCTGAGCGTCGGTTTCGGTGGCTGTGGGTAACCAAATTGAGTAAGGGTTACCAAATTAGGGAATATTTCCGAAAAAGGAAAGAGAGCGGATTTGTCAGGATGATGGGCAGAGCTTGTGGGTGGCTGTCTTGGTTGGGGTGGCTGTAGAGAGGCAAATTGGGTAGGGGTTACCATATTAGGAAATATTACCAAAAAAGGAAAGTGGTCGGAATTGGATAGGCAAGGTCTTATACTGGACTGTTTTTGTCAACATGGTATAGAAAAATGTGGCTAGTTAAGGAGATATTCAGGCAAAGATTTTTAGGGTTAAGGAAGACAACCCGGGACAAGCCGAGTGTAGGGTTAGGCAGACGATGATGTGAGAGACAAGCCGAGGGGACCCGGGGCAACCCGGAAGAAGCCTATGTATCTGCAATCGACATTGAGCTTAGGGTTATTAGACCTGCCAGGTTCCATTTGACCTTAACCTTAATGGATGGATAAACCCTAATAAACCCTAAGTTCAGAAGGGAGAGATACTCTGTGGTGTCACTAGGGTGTGGATGTTGCCATGTCAGTACACCAGAGACTGTACTGGGTGTAGTAGTATTGACAGGTTGGTAACATGTAATCATATTGCAGACCGTACCTTACAAGTAGTTGCAGGGTAGATTTTGCCCTGCTGCAGTACCATCACCGAACGTCCAGTTGGACATGTGATTCTGAGAGTGATGACAGGTCAGTACTGTGTCAGCATATTGATCATTGCACTCCACTGTAGTACCATCGCTGGCGGGGTATAATGAACCACGCAGTGACACAGTGGATACACTGCTATCACATGTGATTGTAGCAATGTATATCTACTTGTCCAAACTTATCCAGTAGCCATACTGTACATAGCAATCCTAGACGACCTAATTTTCCCAGTTGTAACCCATCCTTACTCTCAAAAGAGGGTTGATTATACCACGCTGCATATACCAATCAGTGGGAAGCAGTGGAGTGTCACATCATGTCACAAGCACATGAAAAATGACAAGTCTGAATATGAAGACTGTATGTCTGATGGGGTATAAACAACCACGCTGGTGAAGAGCGACCAAGTGTGAAATCAATATGTCATCAGGTCACAGTGAGCTGCAAAATGACAAGTCCGAATATGAAGACTGTATGTCTGATGGGGTATAAACAACCATGCTGGTGAAGAGCGACCAAGTGTGACATCAATATGTCATCAGGTCACAGTGAGCTATCCCTCTAAAAGCCACCCGCAGCGCTGCGGGCAAGCCAGATTATTATTTTTAAACTTTTCCACGATTTAGTTTGCCCGCAGCAACCTGGCTTAGGCTGCCCGCAGCAATCTGGGTCACATGACAGACTTGCCCGCAGCAACTTGAACTAAGTTGGCGGGTGCACACTCTGAGGACTTGGTGCACCAGCCAAGTTTTTCACTTGATATAAACTGTTAATACAACTGTCAAGACTTAACTGTCCTTAACCTTAAGATTGGTCTTAACCTTTCAGTAATTTGTCAATAGCGGTCTGAGTTTTAAGAATCTTTGCAGACTCAATAGAAGATTTATCAATCAACCTTAGATTGCGGACCTAATTCTTCAATAAATTTTTTTTTCTTAACAAAAGTCTTAACAAATTGGTCACTAGCGGTCCGAGTGTTAAGAATCCTTGCAGACTCAATAGAAGATTTGTCAATGAACCTTATATTGCGGTCCTAAATCTGTAAAAAAAAAGATTTTTTCTGACCTGCCCTAAAGTCCTTAAGAATAGTGTAGACTTTCAGTAATTGGTTAATAGCCGGCCAAGGATTGAATATCTTAATGAAGTCATTAGAAGATTTGGCAATGAACCTTATGTTCCGGACCCAATTCCGCAAAAAAAATTATTTTGTTAATACAAGTGTTAAGAAAAGTCTTAATGGCGGTCAGAGTGTATTGGACTTGTTAAGGACAGTATAAGCACGAAATGATTTGAGGCATAGCTCAATGAGTTGTTGATGGATTGGGAAGATTTTTAGTGATTTGAACTCGGATTTTGAGATAGATTCTGTCTGGCATGGAGGGGCTGAGCCATATATATCTGATTTGTTGGTATGGGGTTAGGGTTAGGGTTAGGGTTAGGGTTAGGGTTAGGGTTAGGGTTAGGGTTAGGGTTAGGGTTAGGGTTAGGGTTAGGGTTAGGGTTAGGGTTAGGGTTAGGG